>RPOG01000865.1:0-220081 GCA_008086565.1 Thalassoma bifasciatum | reverse complement strand
GTGGTGAAAATTACTGAGACTTTACAGATTTTCCCTTAAAATGTCATTTCATCTCAATGAATCATACTGTGATATCTTTTTTGTTTGTTTGTTTTTTTACTACTTTACAAAAGCCAAAAAATGTTGGATTTTGAATTTGTTTCTGAATCTTTTTCTCAATCTAATAAACAAGCATATTTTAATACTCTTTATGAAAAATAACTTTTACTATAACTGCTTAATTCAGCCTTTCATCTCTGATATTAAAGGGACTGATTTCTGAAAAGTGAAGAGAACTTAATACAAAAAATTCTTATTTATTATCTCTAAACAATTATTATTCTTGATTTAACATTCCAACTTTGTTTCAGTTGCTACAATATCAAAACTCGATTTCTGCATCCAGCCAAGCGCTGATGATTTCTGATTTTCATGAGCATTAACAGGATACAACTTTTTTTTTTTAGTGAGTTGGGATTCTTTTTATCTTAACATTACAGTGTCTCTTTCCACAAAAAGTACAACAAGTCACTGAGAGTCTTGATATTAATGCGAGACAAGTCAGTAAAGAGAACAATGAATAGATGTGACTTGTATTTAAATTTAGACATTTTTATGCAAAATGCCAGTTTTCAGACATTCACATGCCTCCTGTTCCCTCTGTCGTCTGAAGTCGTCTGACCTATGACGCTGTATCTGGTGACTCAGCTGCTCTAAGCAAAAGTACACAGACAGGAACTGCTGACGAAAGTCCTGGCCTCAAAGTGTTTGTTTCTAAAGCTGAAGTTGATTTTGAACATTAAAAGTTTGAACCAAAGAATACAGAGAAAATGTCCTTCAAAGTAAGGGCAAATTAAAAAAAAAAATCTTAGGCAGTAAGTGTTATTAGTGTCATTATTTTTCGTATTCATCTTTATCTATATTTAAGGACAAGTGGAGATAGAATGAGAGTTGATGTTATTTATCATGTTTCTGTGTACAACTAAATATAAAAACACTTCACCTTTTTTGGGAACACACACCCCCATAATGAAAGAGGTGAATTTTTTTTACTTTGAATAAAAGATAAAGAACCATTTCCATGAGTATTATAAAAAGGACATTTAGTTTTAGTAAATAAAACTCTGGTGGTGAACAATCAAAGATAGCTTGGTCATAAAGTTTCTTCTGAATGAGGTGAAAAACCTAATTTAACCTACTGTTTATCTTTATCATACAAACGTTTATAAGGTAAAACATGTATCACATAACACAACCTGTAAATAATTGATTTGAAACCAAACTCTGTCAAAGTTGTCTGTTCAATGTTCCTGTGTCTCTGGGATCATTAATATGTAATGAAAGCCTGGAGATGTTCTCACAGATAAGCATTGTGTAATAATCTGAGGTGCAGAAGCTGTTTGTACTGTTGAACACACACAAAGCAGAATAACTTAGGAAGTCACCTGCTGGTTGCTATAGCAGGATGTGATACAGATGTGACCTCTAGATGGCAGCATTAGTATGGAGACACGAGAGAGAAAGTACTTCTGCACATAATTCTATGGCAGACAGGTACATCAGGTACTCAACATTTTAGTGACATGCACATTCAGCTGTTTGGTCTGAACTTTATACTTTATGCTGAGCAACAGAATCCAAAAAACAAATCTGTTTAAGAATTTTAATCTCTTTTCCCCAGCCATACACACCACATGTGCAGAGATTAGCAATCAGATGTATTGTCACAGAAATTAAAAACAGAAGCTGATGATCATTAATGGGTGTCTCACTGTTGGCGACACTTTCAGTGCACATTTATCCTGACAGTACGACAGCTTGCTGCAGATTGAAGCAGATTAGTCAAGGTTAAACATGTAGCAGTCATTGGTGTCCTCAGAGGCCTGGAGGAGCCTAGTTTCTAGAAAAGCTGTATTATGCAGTCTTTGGGAAAGTAGTGTGAACAAAAGGCAACAAAATGACTTGACTTTGGGTTCTTTTACCCAATACTCTTAAGGGTTGAGCCATTTATTCAAGTTTCTGACTTTTTTATAGTTTACTGATTGTTTTTAAACTCAGGCGTTAAAGCACTGAACAGGTTTCTTCCATTCATTTATTAATTCTTATAATACCTGATATCCTTTAACAACCTGAATTAAACTTATGAATGGACTTCTTGAGAGTGGCGTAGACACATACACAGAGGGGAAATGAGCTTACAAAAAGATCTTCTGCATCCTGCAAGACACAGATCATCACAATACAGAACTTTCGGTGAACCCCTGCCCCCCCAAAGAGCGTGACAAATCCACGAATAGCAAATATATATATTACAATAGAGTAGTGGTAACTGAGATTTAAGATTCATCACAATTAAGAGGAAACAAAACTAGTGAACAAAGGACTCCTTGTGAGGCTGAAAGATATAAGAAAGGAACTAACAGGAGTTTCATATCTGACTTTTATTCAGGTCACATTATAAGATGGCATCTAACTTTATTCGTGGGTTGAACCACGGAGAAAAGTTTTAATGTCTTATATCACGCTGACACAGCTCATGGTGGATGAAATTATTTGGAGCAGAGGTGAACTTAACATTGTTTGCTTTTGACAAACAAGTTAAAATGTTTGAGTCTGTGAAAGGCTTACAGTCAGAATTGTCAGGCAAATGAGAAAAGCTGTTCTCATGTGCTGAAATTAGTAAGTCAGAGACGAACGTGTGAATTCTATCTCACTGTTCTCAGAAAGATGTTGACTTTAAATCAGCAAATTAGCATGCTAAGATCAAACAGGGGTCCCCTGTTTGGTAAGTGAAAGTGTGCTCATATAGTTATATAACTGCTTTCTCAATATTCAGTCACTGATCCAAGCCCATGGTAGAAAGTGTCAGTGTGAAAGTTGCAGAGCATGTTGAAGATGCTAACTTGAACTGTGATAAGACAGATTGATCACAGCCAGTTTAATGAATTAGCTGTCAGCTGGTTACAGCTGTGGTCTGATAACATTTGCTTGGTTACTTTCTAATGCGGATATTGATAAATAAACTTGTGCGTTGAACTTTTTGTCTCGGGATAGTTCAGAGGAAAACAGGGAAAATTTTGCTTGAGCTAACTTTGTCAGTCCAAGGTTGTACTATGCTGTCCTCACATATATTTACCGTGGATTAGATACTACATTGATTCTATATCTGCAGACCTACATGCAGACCCTCGATCCTTCGCCAAACATGTCTCAGAACCACAGTGACTATGGATGAACATCGTTGGTGCATGGGTATAAGCAAGTTCCAACTCTTGACCCAGTGGCTCCTGAGGGCCTACTGGGGTTTATAAACTCAACCACACCTCAAAAAAGGGAACCAAGATAATAGCATTATCATCTGAGTCATACTTCAAAGTTTTCAGAAAGAACTATTTTTAATGCACATTTTCCATTTATTTTACCTTTATTACCATTGTTTACTTTATTTACTAATTACATTAACTAAACTGACTTAGGCACTTATGCTATGAGACTTAGGAGACATAAATATGTGTAATAACGAAATCATAGTTCCAGTAGTTGCTTCAGGATTTATGTCAAAAGTCAGAGTAAATACAGTCAGAGCCTGAGGGTAAAGTCATTCTGTAACTGAGTTAACATTGAGTGAAAACCAGTAAAAGTTCCCCTCTGGCGGCTCTTGACGAATAACAAATAAATAAACAAAGAACAGGCCATCAGTCTTTCATAAGCATGGATCATTTTATTAAAAAAACACTGAAAATACAGCTCATTTTTACATGACAGCAATATGTACAGTATATAAAACTGAAAGACAAAATAGATTGATGCTGTCAAACACAGCACTTAGAAGGGGGGGTGATGATATTGATTAAAGAAAGGCACGAGGGCTGGGTTTGGAGAGAGCTAAGTGATATAAGCCAAAGCCGTATTCAGTGACCTTTACACGACAAACTCCTCTGCTCTTGGCTCTTCACTGACAGGGAAGAGACTTTTTAGATTCACGTAGAAAGTCTTGAGTCCCAGATTACTTTTCAAGAGCAGCCCATGAAGCTTTTGATGACACAGCTTAACTCTTCAGGCCCAGTGCCTTTCTCTCAGGCAGAGGGATGTTTCTTTAGGCACCAGTTCATTGACTCACATCAAGTAGAAATTTACCTTCAATGTGCCCTCAATTTGCAACAAATGCCTCGGGAGATATCTTTACTTCTGGCTTGTCTTTTACATTTGTATAACAGTAAAAGGTTTGGGGCCATCTTTGACGCATCTGCAGAAGTGCTACAGTATCTTCGACTTCAAACTATGACAAAGTTTGGAGTTCAGCAGCATCAAGTGTTGAGTGAAATGCATCAGAGAATGATTTACAAAAACCTTCTCTTACCAAATTATAATTTAAGTCATTTTATAGAAAGTACATTTGTATATTTTACAGTTTTAAACAAGTACTGTACACTCTACAGTAAAGCACTTCACTAGTACAATAAAAATATGAATAAGTTATGTAAGCTTCAGAGGATTGGGATACAACTTTTTTTCGTTTAAATTACAGAATTAGAGACCAACTTTTAGTGGTCGTTGTTTGTTAGTTTCCAAAAACAAGTTCATTTGGTCAAAAGGGATCATGAATATAACAATTCAACTCATTCTTGATGAAGTCTTTTGAAATGAAACACATATACAAAAGAAAACAAAGCTTGAAAAGATCAGCACGCAAGAAACTGTACATGTAACGATTAAATTACATCTAAAAAGCATGTTAGTTGATTGAAATAGACATGAAAGGCAAATATAAGAAAGAAAGCTATCCCATACAAACTTATAAACATCTAAATATTAACAATCCTAGCAGAAAATGCAGAAAAAAATGTAGTAAAAATAGAATAACAAGTGATGGGAGCCCAACAGATAAAGCTGCCAAGAATAAGATTCAGCTCAGGCTAAAAGAAATTCTTTAAAAACATTTCTCATAAGGAAATGAAAAAGATACAAAAAGTAAGAAGATTTTAGTGACGATTAAAAACAGATCCCCTGCTCCCAGTCACCACAGTGGATTTGATAAGAGGTGGAGGGATGCCAGTGAAAGTTTATTAACCTTTCAGAAGATAACAAGCACCTTTATCACAAATTTATCGAACTCTTCAGATCTGCAAGCTCATCAGGATAGAGATTATAACACACTGGTGTATGAGTACTTCATAAGTTCGAGGGATTTAAAACCCTACGTGTTTTTTTAAGTAGTGTTAAAACAAGAAATCATGTCCAATTTAAATAACAATAAAACAAAGCGTATTTAGATATGCTTTGAGATATGATGCAGTAAACGTCAAAAAGCACAAGGATTTGTATGACTATCTTTTTTGTTTTAACCTCAGTTTGTAAACTTCAAAGCTCTTTCTGTGTTGAAAAGTAGAAAACTGTAGTAACAAACAAATGATAAAAAAAAACTTGGCTGTCTTCTGGGAGCAGGGGGCACATAGGTCATAATGTGTTTAAAGCATATACTGAAGAGGATATCATCATGTTCTTCTTCACCTCTCTGATGCTGTCAACAGCACAGCATCAGTGCTACCCTGTTTACACACAAACATTGACAAATGAGAAATAACAATCTAGATGTGTAGACTCAACTGTAAGCTACCCATATTTGTAATCGCACTAAACTCAGGGGTTCAAGATATCATGTTGTGGTTTTTTTAACACTGTAGTTCTTCTTACCTCTTGCGTCTTTTCTAACATCAGCCCATAAATAAGAGAGTAAGCAAAACAACAACAAAAAATGTAACAATCTTCCTGTTAATGGCTTCAAATATGTCAAGATCATCATTAAGAGTACAGAAGTACCCATTACGTCAGGTCCGTTCGATGTGTGTCATAGGCAGATCTCCAGGGGGCTAAGGTTAGGGACAGACAGACTGACATACAGGTTGAAAGAGACACACGGACCAGAAAGTGGATCACAGTGTCCAGTCGTCAAGTTAATCAGCCTCGGAGTCAGAGGTAAGATGTGTGTGACTCTTTCTTGCCTCTTCTTCTTTTTTAAAACCAACAGCCGTGTTTCAGGGCTGCCTACACTGCAGAAAGTTCAGCTTTACCGCAAGTGTAGAGAGCTCTGTAACGCTACCTGAGTCCAAGAGAGTCAGTATCAAGGGCTGCCTGTCTCCACGTCACTGTCGCTGGGGGCGCCTGTGTATATCGGGCTTTTGGTCTGCAGTGCGGGCTCGTATTTGCGAGGGGACGACCTGTTGGTGGCTTCGCTGCTGTTCCTAATACCATAGAAGAAGTAGATGGCAAAACCTAAACAACAGAGGAGAGAGAAAGAGCAGACAATTCATGAGTGGGAGGGACAGAAAAGTCAAACAAGTGATGACGTTAAGCTGTAGACTGTCACGTACCAATCACCATCCAGACGGTGAAGCGGCACCATGTTCCCAGATCCAGCTGCATCATGAGGTAGATGTTGACAAAAACACTGAACAGCGGCAACCAGGGGAGCAGAGGGACCTTGAGAAAGCAGAGAAGAGGAGATACTGATTTAAAATGATCATAATCAGGGAACAATGTCTGCCAAAACAAACTTAACCTCTCAACTGGCAGACAAAGACTAAACACACCGTTTTTCAATCTCTGCGATGCTTTGTTCTGAGGGTGTTCTCTTTACCTTGAAGGTGAGGGCTTCTTTGCTCTCAGGTTGCCTCCAGATGATTACGACGCAGACGGCACAGAGTAGAGTCAGAATGACACAGGGAACAAGAACACCTGGCTGAGCAGCAATCAGCTCTGGGAGACAGTTGGCCAGTATAACGCACAGCAGTGTGATAAGAATTGCTACATGGAACGACAAAAGACGAGAGAGAGTTGGTTATTCCAATTGTTCTTGTACTGGCATATCATCGGTAAAAAGGTTAAAATAATCTCCTTACAGATAATAGCAGTGGTGGCATAGACGATGGTCCCAGAAGTCTGTGTAGGATTCTTTCCACTCGGGAAGAAAAGCAGCTTGGCTGTGAAAGTTTCTTTGAGCGGCGTATCGTCATACTCGTCCCCACTGTCTCCTCCGTTTACTGGAACTTTCTCACCTTCCACAAGCTCCACCAGTTTTTCAGTCTGACTGGGTGAATTCAGGGTGCCTGGCTGGTACCTGGAAAAGGAGACAGAAACAATGAGAGAGAGAAAACATTTTTATTTTTGGAAACTGGGTCCAAAAGCAACACTTCCAGTATTTGACAGTCATAATACCTTAGATACAACAGGTTAAAAAAAGAATACACATATTACTGTTCTGAACTTATAACCCTGTCTGGATGTGATTTGATCGCTCTCATTACTGTAATGTCTGGCCCTGTACCACTCCTCTACCTAAAAAGGCAAGCTGAGCTAATATTAGCAGCAGCTCAGGTTGCAGCCCAACCAACTTTGTGTGTTCAACAAAGAGCTGAATGGTTTTTTTAAAGCTTTATTTAATTTTTTAAAATTTCTTAACTTTGACGTGCATGGTTTTCCTAACCACATTGAATGCATGACTCTCAACTAAGCTGACATGGACACAACTTCTGTTGAAAGTACTGAATTTCTGTAGACTTTGAGATTTTGTTATTAGAGAGGTGCAAACCTGAGGATAAGGACACAGATGGCCACCAAAGAGTACGCCAACAGAGTTCCAATAGACATGAGGTCAACTAGAGCTGCCAGGTCGAACAGGAAGGCCATCAGAGCTGGAAAAGAGACAGTTTTGTTAAAATATTTACAATGTGGAACATCTAAGAGTCAGAAAGAGGAACAAGCGTCGTTCTGCTTTTTGCAGACTTCCTTTAATTTCAAGTGTTATTGATCTTGAACCCATCAGTGGGTCAAGACAGACTGAATGACAGAGCTGAGGCAGGAGATAGGGGAGCAGGGACCCTGAGACGATGATAGACAGACTTGACAGCACGAGATAGACAGCAGAAACAGACAACAGTCTGCCTGGAGCGACGAACAAACACGACAAGGAAGATACACAGATAAAGATAAACATGTACACAAACAAAAAAAGGAGCAGAAAAAACAAAAGTTGTAAAGAAGGCAAATATAGACGCGGAGGTTACCTGCAACAATGCCAGAAGCAATGGTAGCAAGGAGAGGGGTCTTTGTGCGTGCGTTGATCTTGGAGAGGACACGGAACAGCAGCCCGTCCTCAGCCATGGCGTAGATCACACGGGGCATAGGGAACATGGAGCCCAGGAGACTGAAACAAAAACAGCGTTAAGTTTGACATCCAGGTTTTAAAAGTGTTTTATCTCAGCAGGGGTGTAGATCTGCATTTACCTGGTGGACAGAGCACAGAGAGAGCCAGCAGCCACAATGTATCGAGCTGGAGCCCAGCCAACATAGGTGAAGGCCTCAGGGAGAGGGCTCTGGGTGTTCAGCTGGTAATACGGCATCATCAGGGTCAAAGCAGCTGACACGCCAAAGTAGGCGAAGAAGCAAATGAGCAGGGAGGCCACAATGCCGATGGGTATGGAACGCATGGGGTTCTTTGCTTCTTCACCTGAGGACAAGGGAGAAAATAAACAAAGAGGTTAGCTAACGAGGAGCAGGAAGAAAGAGAAGAGGAGTCCTCTTTGATCGTCTTTACACTAAATATTACATAACAGTGTTTAAAATGCAGGTGAAAGGTAGATGTAACCATCTGTCTGAATGAATCCTTACTTTGAGGAAATCATAATCTGTAATGGTTTTAGAACTACAAATTGTTAGTCATTTTAAAACCATTACCCCTTTTTTGCACTGCTTGACAGCTGCCAAATAAAAGACTGATACTTGAGACTTTGAGATCTGACTATGTGACTGTATCAGCAACTTTCTAAAACTATTCGTGGCTCTAAATGTAGATACGTGTCCTGATGTTTTATCAACATGTACATAGATTCACATACAAGAGCAAAGTCAACAAGTCTGACGTCTTTGAACCATTCTCAGGGAGAAGTAAAACAAGAAACTCATTAACTTCTGCAACATGAATAAACCAACAAGTAAAAGTAATCTACAGAAGTTTCATTAATTATCTGAGTCACTGCAGTAAAATAGCCTATGCCTTTAGTAGGATATTTTTGTCAAGATGATAATTGTTATACATTTTTCTAAAACCTCTTACTTGTTGTGGCGATGCAATCGAAGCCAACGAAGGCGTAGAAGCAAGTAGCAGCACCAGACAAGACCCCACTGAGGCCAAATGGGGCAAAGCCACCTTCTCCAAAATCATCCTTCAAACTGAACAGTAGAAAAAACAGGAGACGCAAAAATCAATTATTAAACAATAATTAGAAAATAGCCTTATATTGCTTCAGGAGGAGACTTTCAAATACTGACTTGTAAGGCCTGCTGCCATTGGTCTCGTTTATGTAGCTGCTGTAGTTGGCCTCCGTCAAGTTCCAGTTATTTGTGTTGCCTTTAACAAAGCCTGAGATGATAACGAAGCCCAGAACCACCAGATTGATTCCTGTGAAGATCTTATTCACCAGAGCTGACTCGCTGACGCCAAAGGCCAGAAGTCCTGAGGGTGCAGAGTACAGAGAGAGATGAGAGGGATGCGACAGGGTGAATTCATCCTTCAACGCAGATAACAACAACAACAACATGTCCTGTGATGTGGGTGGATGTGTTTGGATTTCATTTCTTCCAACATGCCATCAGTGTGCTACACTAATCTACCAATTCTGCTTATGACACTGCTGTTGGCATGACGCTCGAGCTGCAGTGTAAGTGTGACAACTGTTCATGCTGTCAGGCAGTTTTGTTACATGTGACATGGATGTCAATCATTGAAGGGATAGGAATAAGACAGCATCATCAGGCAGTTTTGATGAGTTTTAGCCATTAACACATTAAGAAGCTATAATAGTATTTTTGGAACATTCATGTAAGGCCCTCAGAAAAGATCATGAACTAAGGATTTCACTGAAAATGATGATTAAAAAAATAAACCCTCACTAACCGGTAAGCAGCAGGATGAGGATGAGGGCAAACAGGTCAGGATACTCTGCCAGCACATTTCCCGGCACCTTCATTGCCATGGAGGCTTTGAAGAAGCCTGAGATCTTTTGCTCAACCAAGTTATCAAAGGTTGAGCTCCAAGCTCGAGCCACACTGGCCGTTCCTGCAAGACAAGACAAGACAGACACCCGGTGAACCTGAAGTTCTTTATTTTCTAATTGATGAAAAGTGAGCAAAATCTCTAAAGCCTACCGATCACATAGGAGAGGATGAGGTTCCACCCTGTAATGAAGGCCCAGATTTCTCCCACGGTGACATAGCTGTACAGATATGCTGAACCCGTTTTGGGGACGCGGGCACCAAACTCAGCGTAGCACAGGCCAGCCAACATAGAGGACAGAGCAGCAATAAGGAAGCAAAGGACAATAGCAGGCCCTGCTTTTTCTCTGGCGACTTCACCAGCGAGGACGTAGACACCGGCACCCAACGTAGAGCCCACCCCTAAGGCGATGAGGTCCAGTGTGGACAAGCATCGGGCAAACTGGGACTCTTCACCAGAGTCCACCAACACCCGGCGACGCAGCAGGGATTTGCCAAAGTTGGACAGCATGCTGGCCATCTTCACTGTGACTGTGTGGGTGCTGAAGCTGGCTATGTGTTTTAAATCCTTCTAGTGTGGGGGTGTGTGTGTGTGTGTGTGTGATTGACAGAGCCCAAACACAACACGTGTGACAGCACTGAGAGTAGAGTACTATCAGCCAAAGAGGGAGGTGAACTTGTTTGTTATAGGTCCTTCAGTGTAGGTGTGTTGACTTATGCAACAGTCACTCGAGCCTCAGAGAACAAGAAGTAGCTGGTCTGTGGTAATGGTATTTTGCAGCAACAGATTAGGACCTGTGAAAAAAAAAAAAAACAAGAAGAAAATAAGAGCTCAAAACAGGGAACTATTCAGTAAGTGCCAAGGCTTACAACTCACACACACACAAAGCTGTGTTTGGTTCTAGGCAGCAGGATTAAAACATCCAACTTTTTTCTAATTGGAATCTTTTCCATGAAAGGTGTTTTGAACTGCACTGAAATAACATGCACAGACCTATTCTCACTATGTGAACCAACGCAATGTTAAGGCACAGGTTTACAGGTTTATTTGTATGAGCTGATATCACGTACGACATGTCAACAGGGCTTGGGTTCATTTCAAGTGAACAAAGTGAAACGCGGATATTCAGCTGGTTGGGTTCGAAGAGAAAAGAAGAAGTTACACAACTTCCAGGAATTCACACCTGCACATTTTGTCTCTCTAAGTATCTCAGGATGAGACACAGTGGGGCAACAACAGATCTCATGAAGTCAAAAAAGAAAAACCGTGCACGGCTTGCATTTAATTTTACTTTTATAAATAAACTTGGCATGGTGCACACCCTTGTGATAACATGAAGACACCTAGCCTGACCGCTCCCTTGCTGCGAGGAAGGCCACTCTACTACTTGTGTTATGTTTTCACAGCAGATAGAGGTCGACAGGGAGAAGCCTGGGAAAGCCAGAGGCTGTCGGGGAACGATACGGTACAATTCTGCAAGCTAATATCAACAAGGGAAATGAGGACGGCGTGAACCAGCAGCTTGATAAGATGAGGCAGTTGCACTGGTAGAAGGGTGATGGGTCGATAAAAAGCAGCATCTATAACAAACTGACCCTTGGTCTGAATGAAAAATGTGATACAAGATAAGACAAGTGCACGCAAAACTACATTGTTAATTTTGTTCATGTGTCTGCTAAAGACCAAGTGTATTATTCGTCAATGTAAATGCAGCACAAAGTGACTGTAGAATGACTTTTGTCCCAAAATTACACCAAAAAAAACACACACTGGACATCAGTGTTACATTTTTCCAGGGAAAAATGACATCAGCTCAGGATAGGGAAGATAGTAATCATTACACTGGTTTAAATACACACACTCAAACACACACTGACCCCACAACAGTTCACAACAGGCCAAGGACACCGAGCAAAGCACACTAAATGTTTTCTGTTTGACTTTGGAGGCACGTAGATTCCTGGATGGATTTCCACACACAGACACACTTTGACGCAATCCACAATGAACTGTGGTTTTGGAAAGAACAGGTGTGACGGTGTGTGTCAAACATACACACCTTGTGAAACAATGTAGTCACCTGATACCTGGGGCAAGTCAAGTGCCACATTGCACTGTTTTAGAGCAAAAAATTCAAAACTTTCCCCCGTAGTCACTGGAGGATTTAACAATCTGGTTTGAAAGGGGAAAAAAAATCTCTAAATGGAGTTACGTAAAACTTTTTTTAACCCAAAGCTGTGGGCTAAAGAGGGAGAAGTCCTGATGCCAAAACAGGTTAGGCCACTATTTCTACTCCACCTTCACTAAAATACACAAAGATGTTCTTTGCTATGTTGCTCTGCGTGCCAGGAAATATGAAACTAGAGCAGATTCTTGACATGAATCATAATTCATGAACACATAGTTTAATCTTGTGGAAAGCTGGAACCAGACTTTGTGCTTCTTCTTTCTGATCAACTTTAAAAGCTCATAAAAGTCACTCAATAACACTTCCTTCACCCGCAGCAGTTTAACACTGACATTTCACACACCAAGAGTGTGTGTGAATAAGTGAGTGTGACCTTTAACTGATATCTGACTGAATTTTATTGTTGCATGAAATATCTAAAGTTTGATTCTTTTCTGCAACAACGAGTAGGACTTTTATTTTATTGTATTTTGGTGAAAGGACACAGGAATTATTTGAATTGAAATGAGTGGTGATTTTATCAGAATGTCCTTGAGCTCATCTTTACTCTTTCCAAACTCATTGTTGAGCCAGATAATAAAGTTATTGCCACAGCAAGTCCAGGCAGAGACATGCTTTCACAGCATGAGTAAAGCACACCTTATCTTTGAATACTACACCACTTTATGATGCTGACTGTTATTGTTAGTTTGCTTATCTTAATTCTTGGTTTTATTGTTTCTTGCATCAGCCTTAACTTTTGCTTTTTAATAAAACATATCGGGGCATGACATCAAATTTTCTCAACGGCTTAAAGTAGCACCAATTAACTACTCCAGTGTCTTAAATGTATGGATAAATTCCCACTTTAAATTGTTGTAGTAATCAAAAAGCATCACAGGCAAATTCTCAAAGTCCATGGTCATTGAAGCCAATGACACCTGATCTCTGTCAGTGACTGCTGAGAGGGCAGACGAATGTTTCAGGCAGCAAAGAGAAGAAGTGAAACACTAACCCTGCAACACAAACCAGTCTGACTGTAAAACAGTGCAAGCTTTGCCTACCTGGCCAGAGGCGAGGCAGAAATGACCTTTTACTCGCACAATGAAAACTTTCATCTCAAATACTTTTTCTGTGATGGTGTGTCCTGTTGTACTTGGAGGTTTACTTGACTATTTTCTTTTTTTATTTGATGGTCACCATCACCATAAATACTTTTGAACATTTCTGCTTCCCAAAAATTTGGGCAACACGCGACTCTGCCATCCATGTTTTGCTTCTATTGTGTTTTACATTCTTTCAGTTCTGACTTTGAGATCATATTTAAAACTTGCTGTGGGGCCATGCCTAATAAAGTTGAAGGTACTTTCAGGTGGTGCAGAGAACAGGGCGATGATTGATGCTGAGAAATAAAAAAGTCAATCATATGATGAATTTGGCAAATAAGGATGTTTGGCATTTGCAGGCAAGATTCGGCACCACCCACATACTTGGCCCTGCTGCTCATCTCACGCGTGCATTTTATGAATGACTGTGGCACCATTTAAAAGAGAAATAAACAGGCTCCTTCTGGTGTACAATTTATTTCTAAAAGGGTTATGATAAGTTAAAAATCTATCTCACATAAACCAACTTACTTTTGCAAAACATTTTGCTCAGAAAAGTCTATCACTGCTGCGTGAAGAGGTTCTTGAGTTCATTTTATGTCAACTTTTAGGTCACACGGAATGTAAAGGAAGGAGATTTTTAAAAAGTCTTTCCGTTGCAGATTATGTTATAGTCTAATTATGGCCTCTTCTTCTGTGCAGCACGCAGGATACAAACTTCCACAATCTTTCAGTACAATGAGTATATTCTATTAATATCATTAAAACAACATAACCCACTTATGAAAGCACATCAAAGGAGAGTATCCTGCGTTGTACAGTCAAGTGATGGGAGAAAAAAAGCCAAACATGGTCAAACAATGAAATAAAAACAGAGGGAGCACTCAATAATAAACAGCCAGTCCTCTGAAGATTGATGAGAAACGGGTACACGGTGATATGCTCCCACTCCCCGCTTGGTGTGACATTCCAGTAGCATTTTCCATTTGCACACCAGGAACTGAGATCTGACGGTGTCGATGTTGTGTGAATAAACATTTCTAACTAAACCACTGTGCCCGGCTGCTTGTGATATCCCAAAGGGAACGCCCAACACTGCTCACATACCTACACTAGGCAGGACAAAAGGGCTAAAGTGAAACTGTGTAAACTATAGATGCTGTGAAACACCTGAGACTTGGTTAACAGAAATTTCAATAAATGCAAAAAAACATCAATTTAGCAGAAGTTTGATGGACTTACCCTTCAAAACAGAACTTTTTATGCCTGCAGACCAGGTTGCGACACTTCTCCTACTGTAAAGGCAACACGGATGCAGACCTCTTTTCTGAATGACCTCACACAACATTGGCCTCATTTAAGCTTTTTCTGACTCTTTTTCACCCTTCTCAATGCCTCCGTCTACTCGGCTTGTTGCTAATCTTTTCCTTGTGGTTTTCACGAGGGTGCCCATTTGCGTAAGTGGGGCAGATTTATGCCAGGTTTGCACGGAGGTGTGGTTCACTAATGTGCTGTCTGCAGGCTGCACTGTACTACATGAGGAAGACTAGTGTGCTACCTGATGCTCTTTTCACCATCACACAACTCTTACTGTAAGGCAACTGAGTTTTGGGTCAAAACAGTCAAAGCTGACTCAATTTTTCCTCTTATTACATACAGACTATAACAAATCATAATAGAAGAACATAGCTCTGGTTATGGCAGGATACAGGGATAATAGTTCTGTTAGCAGTCTGACTAAGTATTGCAGTGACTGGTGCCACAGACCTTAAGAGGATTATTTGTTGAAGTAACAAACCTGCTAACCTTGTTATGGTCTTTTTTACTGGTCCTAGGGCCAGACATGTAAACAACGTATGGCTTTGTTTTGACTCATAGACAGTTTTATTACCAGAGCAGTGTTAACACTTATGAATTATTGTGGTAGCATTATTAAATGCTCCTTTTAAATCTCTGTAAAAAGACAACTTTATGGATAAAAAAGGATCATAATTTATTTCTCTTCATGTGAAAAAAGTTGAGTCAAAAATCCACTTCTGTATTATTTACCATTACTACCAGAAGGATATCACAGAGCATGTTCCTAGGGCCGACAGCTGAACAAAGGGAACAACTTGTCCAGCACCCTGCAGAGCTAAACATCCATTGAGAGGAATAAATGTGACCTTGCATAACCCAGCGAGGGTACGCCATATCATGGCCGACTGCTCAGAGTCACTGAAGCATTCTTCTGCCTTTGCACACAATGGTTTTCAGGTGTTTGAAGTTATGGAAACAGAACATATGTTTGTACATATAAGGCCAGGCTAGGAATAAACATTTGCGCACATAAAGCACACTGCAGTTCTACGTAAAACCTGTGTCCTTCTTTTCTCCCTTTGTAGACTTATGTGAGGGTACATGTGGACCAACTGACCACTGAGACTGAACCTAACAACCCTCAAGTCACCTGGCTGAAAACCAGCTCTGCTGCCAAAAACTTCTCACCCTGTGAAATGGAATGTGACAAACTAACAATCTGCTCACTTTCCCAGGACTTGCACCATCCCACGTTTACGTGCATAGAAGTATAAGATCTATTCATCACAGGGGCCGATAACCCATCAGCTGGAGATCCCCACCTGCCAAGATATGACCACATACTCAGCACAGGTCAGATAAGTTCAAGACACAGGCAGAAAAAAAGCTCACAGTTTTTTTTCCACTCTGTTTCCTTCTTAATATTTAATCAAGTATGGACCAATTACAAACCAGGCATTTGTTGGGTTTCTAAAACGACACCACACATATGCAAAGTAAAAACTCTGAGACACTTAACTAGTCAAGCCTAACTGCAGACTTCTTCAAGGTTAGTGCCAAATGTGGCCGGACACTGACTCCCTGATGTGGACTGGTTACAGTAAGTAGTGTGGTGCACACCCATCCTGTTGAGACACTTCATTCCTGACCAACTTTGGACATTTCATTAAAAAAACTTTTCAGGCTCAATGATTCACCAGAGAAAAGATAACTTAATAGACTATTGAAATTACCAATTCTCCTGATGTGACTGAGTATTCAGGACCAAAGAAGAAAAGCCCCCATTTAGCAATTATTCTCTCAAACAGGTCACAGAGGCAGTCATTCTTATGCAAATACAGCCTTCCTCTATTGCCTTTCTTATGTTTAACCTTAACCTTTCGCTCTATTTCATAGAATGTAACTCATTCAAAATGACTAATTTGAGTTAAGTCTCTGAAGGTAGGGTTTTCCGTAATCCCTTTCTGGATTTAACAATGACATTTGTGTATTTAAACACTGTTTCTGAATGTGCAAACATGCAAATTCCAGAATAAATACTGAGTTGTTTAAACTAGTCAACTTGATGATTTAAGATGAAATTATAAGTAAAAAGACAAAGCTGTGAATCCCTGAAGGATGAGTTTACTTTTGCTCCCAGTGGCTGAAATGACTGGATTAAAAGTCAAAAATTACATTAAATCGCAGTATGGCCTACAGCAATGTTAGGTAGTCCAATATTTTTTAACCTCAAATGTGTTAGAATACCAGGAAGGTTTTCTTAGTAGATGTATTATACTCTACACCAGTATTACTCAGCCAAAGAGCAAAATTGTTTAAGTGGTAAAAAGTGGGAAAGCAGCCAAAAAATGGCAATAAAAACAATTTCAGGGTAGCAAAATTGGGTGAAAGGGGCAAAACTTGTGAAACAGTCAGATGTTGACAAAAAATGTCACAAAAGCAGCAAAAATGGGTGGATAAGGACTGAAATTGGAAGATAACTTGGAAAATTGCCAAAAATAGAAAAAAAAATTTGACTGAAAGCAGTGAAAAAGGCAAAATTAAAAAAACAAACTTGTTAATAGTCAGAAAGTAGCAAAAATGGTCCCAACGAAGCTAAAAAATTTGATGATAAGTGACTTCAACAGGCAAAAAGCAGTCTTGATTAGAAGAAATCGTATTTGGTGAATAGAAATGAAAGTTGCTTGTGTTTGTTTAACAACATCTAACATGGGGTACCCCAAAAGACGGCACAAAAAAATCGCAATTGCTATACAGGGAACAATAATCGCAGTTTTGAGTATTTTTGCAAATCGTTCAGCCCTAATAAAAAGATAAACATAATTCAGAGCATAGTAAAGTGGCGGTTTCTACTCTACTCCCCACATGAAAACCATGACCACAACACAGCAGGTTGAAGTCACAGTACATTTCCCGTCCCTCCACCCTCGTCTTTCTCACTTCAGTGTAACAACTGTTTCATATAATTTTCGAGCACAGTGGTTTTAGAGCGGCTGATGCAACGCAGCATGGCAACACCCTGCTTGCTTGAGAAGAACATTACCCGGAAGGATGACACATTTTCATGGCATTCACGGTCTAGACTTGGATCCGAATTCTAAGCTGCTGCTGGAGATAAACTCACGGACATTTTAAAAATAGCATGACTTACACTTGGGGACACCAAACTAGGCACTGTCCTGCTCCGCATCAAGCGGACTGTCCATCTGTCAGGGACGGCTAGCTACGTGGCTTTGCTGGGCTCTCGTGTGGTGCCAGTGTTGCATTCAGAAAACACGGAGTTTTTTAACTACCAGTATTAACGGAAACTTAGTGCTGCCAATGTGAGTCATTCGCACGTTTGGATGGTTCCGCCACTGACAGCATCGCTATGTTGCGTAATTACTACATGCTATGTCTCTTCATTTTTAATAGCTTTTAATGAGGCCGTAGTGGTTGTTAGAAATTCGGGGTTCCTTGAAGGCACCTTTACGGTTATCCCCACGCCTTGGTTGTTGTAGCACGCTCTACTACTAGCGAAGTGTGCTAGCCGGCTCGGATCAAAACAATGAATGAAAACACTGGTACACTGTATTATACAGATGGTTGTAAACCTGTCATAAACATTTATTGGCTGTTTTAACGTTTTACCTAACCCTTTCCATATTTTATACCTTCTTTCGGCTTTTTCATCACATTAACTACCGTAGTAACATCAGCTGAGTCCCCGCTCAAATGAGAAAATTAGTCGTTTATTACAAACCATCAGCTTCAGTGACTTATCTTGACATTTTGTTCAATTAGAGGAAAAAAACCTTAATAAAATACACAGTGAAGTTGTGAAGCGTTGTCTCTTTCAAAGAGAAGTGCGCCAATACAACTGATAACACACGAGGACGGATTGCATCAGTTTCGTATCCAGGTAAGTACAAGGAACAGGCGACGGAAATGTCATTTTAACACGACTTACGACTTAAAAACATTATTTTGTTTCATATAGAAAAAAGGAGAGCAGTACCTTTTTGTGTCTTCGAAGTGTTGTTGGATTTAAACGGAACACGGATAGAGGAGTAGAGATGCTGTTGCTGTGGTTCCTGATGAAATTGCCCGCTCGGCTCCGAGTGCGTTGGTTTTTCATCAGCTGCGGAGGGGCGGGGTTTGATGACGCAAATGGAGGCTCCGCCAGGCTCTTACCCTACTCATCAATGGAAAGAGCCATAACATTTTTTTTTCTCTTGAAGAGGTAAAAAAAAAGTCACATGTCAGTTTTTCTAAAGTAAGCTTTAACATTAATATTTTTCGTAATTTTTAAGAAAACAAAGAAAGACGATGAAGGGTGTGTTAAAATATGTGCGTGCTTTTCGCAGCAGGATCACCCATAAATGGAAACCGAGCATCACCTTCTGACAGTCTCGCCAATGCATCCGCTGCTGCTTTGTCTTAAAGATGAAAAGAAAAGGGGGGAAATCCAAAGCACCTCTATTATGTGCATTTGTCCTTACTGACCTGTTTATTTTGAGGGTCAGTGGTGTCATTTAACAACATTTTTACATTTGTTGCAATCACTGACTATTGTTTCATCATCTCATTTCCCATCCAAAGTCTGGTCAGTCAGTGCAGAAACATTCGGAGACATCACAATTGGGAATAGGGGGACATCAAAACGAAACTTATTTTAAAGTAGACTGAGGCAACTTCAGTCTTTTATTGCATCAAAGTAAGTATCACAACTAGTCATCAATGACTATTTCATATCATCACTATTCTATATATTTACCATTTATTCACTATACCATTCTACATCACAGGGGTCTATTTTGTTAAGGCTTTTCTGCAGCCTTAGCTTTTGAGAGCTTCAAGTTTGTTGAGCATGTTTTAATTATAATTGTCAAATTTTAGAAGCATACTTATAGCAGACAAACATAAATAATATACACAAATGTTCCAGATTATCAAATTGATGGCATACACAGAAGAAAAACAGTTCCCTTCACTTTGATGAGGAGCTGATAAAAAATCACTCTTTTACAACCAGAACAAAATCCTGCTTCAATACTAATGCATGAGTATTAATCGTATTTAACAGTCACATGGGCCATTGTTTCATTTGTACCCTATTTAAGCATGGGATGAATTTCCAATGCATGACCTTAACTTAATGATATATATCACTGTAGTATTTTTTATTGAAGTCAATTGAGATGTAAAATCTTGTGACACCAGTGTTTTCATTCTTATCAAATAGAGATTTGTTTCAACGTTAACACAGTTATAAAAGCTTCATGCTATATGTTTCTGTTTGGAGTCAAGTATGACTAATGGACCATTTCTTGAAAGGTTACTTCATTAGTTTTACAGAGTTTTTAACAAAGTCTTAATATAACACGGTAGGATTTTACGGTTTAAAAATAAAACAAAGTGGTAAAAACAAAAATAGAACTGTGATAAAATGTCTTGATCTCACAAAAAGGAAAAAAAAAACAGAGGAAACATCCACTGGGAAGATTTTCCATCAACTATCACTGAGGCTAAAAATGAAACTTCTTTTCCTACCTCCAAAATATACAGGCATGGAATTTAGTAATTTATTTTTCTCATTCATTTGTGGAGCTTGATGGATGAATGAACTCATTCATCACTTTTTTCTTTCTGCAAGAAGAGGCTCTGCAGGTTCACTTGGCTCTTTCGCACATTTAGAGGAAACCTGTTCTACCTAAATTTTCAGCAGCAACTCCTCACTGCAAATTGTTAGCTGTCTTGATGCATGTGCAGATATTAACAAGAATAAATGATTGCGGTGAGTCATTAAAGAGGTCATTAAAACTCTTTCTTTCTCTTAGAAACACCTTGATAGTATGGTAGTGTCTACTGCTTAATGTTTTGGTTCTGGCCTATTTTTTTTTTTTCAAATGCACAAATTTTGAAAATTTCGTCACCCAAAGAAATGAAGTTGTTTGTACATATCTTCCAATTAATAATAACTTACATAACAAGAACAGAAATATGAACAACAGAGATACACAAACTATCAGGATTAGAATCATGGCATGAGATCGTCACGGTTTTTGATCAGGTCAAACTGATGGAAAATGTGGGTTTGCTCAAGATCCTTATTGTGGCATGAAAAGGATGCAGGCTTAGTGTGTGTGTGCATCTTCGTTTTCTCAGAAGAGCACAGTTTTCCACTGATGCAGTGGTCAGCAGATGTCCAGCTATTTTAGAATGGAACAGCCATTTAAATGAATGGAAAAGTGTTGCAAGACAATTAAAATTAAAGTAGAAGTGGACGATTTCAAAATCAGTACAGTTTCACATTGACAAAAACTGCCATCTCCTCCCCTCATTAATTTATTTTTCCCTTATGAATGTTTTCTGAGAAAAGTTAAGAACATTGCTCACACCCTGTTTTATTTGGGTAAACACTTTGGTTCCTGGAGATCCTTCACAATGGAGACAGAAAATAATGAAACAGGACATTAAATGCAAATTAGAATGCAAGGTGATATATCTTTCAAGCAGCATTTTGCAGAACAAATGTAAGAGCACAAAATCACTGGAAATAAACAGTAAGAGAGTCAAGATAGGTGCTTTTGAAGGACCTTTAGGTTTGCATATTCTGCCTTTATTTAATATTAAGTGTCGTTTGTCATTGCATGAGTTATGTCTGACTTAAAAGTTAGAGACAATGCATTATGCAGAATCAGATTTTTGTAGTTGTTTCTCTGTTCTTCGATTTTTTCCATACTTTTTAATATATTTTTCCTTCTGTATAAGCAGGGGATGTAATTAGGGCCTGAGTCCACCAACCACAGGTGTGGCAAAGCCCTCTTTAGATCTTAGTGATTATTATTTTCGTTGCATTTTGTCCTGTAGCCATGATTACCTTTAGAGACAGATTGATTTGGAAGTTGCAGTTTCTCCCTCGCTTTCCCTCTCTGATAGCAGCCACTCGTCTCACCTTTTGTCCTTGCCCAGTCAAACTGCTTTGGGTTGCTCTTTTAATTTACTTCCACTTTATCAAGCTAACCCAACTGGGTGTCTTTGCAAACACAACAAGCGTCATGGCTGCTCATTGGGTTCCAGTGTTAGCACCGCTAACAAAACACTTCCTAATCTCTACCTTGGCCTCGCCTCCCCGCCCTGTCTGCCCACTTTCATTAGCCAGGACAAGGCCAGCACATCAAAGCTCACTGGTTTTGTAGGTCACAGTCCTCCATGCTGAGGAAGGTCAGGGTCAGTGTGTATCCCAGAGTTCCTGTGCACGTTTCATCATTCTCATTCATTCTTTTCTGTCTTTGGGTATATGACAGGGTTTTTCCTCTTCTGCCATGTAAGCACATACTTTATGTTTGACATCCTGAAAATAGCTCCTCTGGATCTTTCTCACCTTTTATCTCCTTGTTACAAACCGACTCAGAGGAAAGAAAAACTAGACATATTACGACAGCCTATTGTCTTGGGGATCCATAAATACACTGGTCTTTGTATATTTTCTTCCAAAAGTGAACCCTGTGAAGTTCAGCACAGCAGGTATATAAAGTGCAGCACTAATAACCCACCACTGACAGTTCTTTTATTAGAAAAAAAAAAACAGAGGCTTTGACTGTGTCCAATTAAAGTTGGGTCTACTTTGGATCACTTGCAGGTCAAGGTCTGCATCACAAGATCACTATTCTGGGACGACTTTAATCCACCTGTGGCCAGAATTCCTTAGTTAATCCCCGTATTTCCTGAGGGCCGACTACAACAGGGAAAAGATTACAGGACTGTAAGATTCACTTTACAGAAACAAATAAACCCATTGTGCCCAACTTGTGCTTATTGTGATGCTCACTTTGTTCCACATGAACAGTTTTATTTTTTCCACTCTAATAATGTCCTAAGGTTGATTGGTGAACTTGGCGAGGTGTTTAATAAAGCTAATTTACGCATTAATCTTGTTTATGAACAGCAAGATAATCAATGTGTTTCCATTAACCAAAACTGAAATCTATCACAATTCTTAATTTCTGCCGGTAATAACTGTAATGAGTCATGTAAGGTGATTAAAAGTAGAAGTGGAAGATTTCAAAATCCAAACAGTTTCGTATTCACAAAAAATGACATCCTGCCCGAGGATGTTCACTTTTTGTGTTTTATTTTTATAAACACTGTGGTTTGTAGAGACACACACACATTTAAACACGTCTTTCACAATGGAGGAATGTAGGTGATAATGAAACTGGAGAATGTGATTTTAAATTGAACATGATTTGTTTTTCTGTTTATAAACAGCAAGATTATCACACACACCCATTTGCTGAAACTAAAATTCAGTGAAACTTTTTAATTGCTGCTCGTAATAGCTGTGTAATGTGATTGCTTTGGTAATACAAGCAGCTTAGGAGCTCAAATGTTTCAGATTTTTAGAAGTGGACATTTTGCGGTGTCATACCAATAAACTTACACATTGTCCTTTTGATGAGAATATTTGGGTTCAAAGACCCCAATTCTATAAAGGTTTGAATGCTAAATTACATAAACTTTGACTGTGTGCATATCATCCAACACTGGGTAAACACATATTTCATGCTGTTTTTTTCTTTATTTCTTGAAGTAACATGCTTTAAATTTGATGCGAGCAACACATTGTGAATGAGCTGGGACAGGTTTATTTTCTAGTTGCATCTTCTCTTTTTGACAGTTCACTGTAAATATTTGGGAACCCCCTAAATATAAAGTCATGCTACTCACCTGCTTCACTCAACCAAATGAGAAGGGAATGCTCTTTCGGGGATATTCCACGGCTTTTTGGTTTTTTTTTTGCCCTCCTCACAGCATTTTTGAAGCAAGTGCTGGCATTAAATTTCACTCGTAGGAAAGAATAGTCTAATCTAATTTTTGCACCTTGTTTCGTTTCAAACCTTTTTCAATTGATCAACAAATTTGTTGGAAGAAATTTCATTTTGATAGTGATATGCTACCGTAAAATTTTACAGAGGGAATGTTGTGGTTTTTGGTTTTTGGTTTAGGAAAAGGGTAGAGACACAATGATTCAGGGAATTGCCGTCAAGCAAATATCACCACATCAGGGAGTCAACAAAGTCTTAAATGATTTCAAATTGAAATTATCTTTTTATTTAAAAAAATAAATAAATAAAAATAAATGTGCAGGTTGTGTGACATTCAAAATTCTCCCTAAAATCTAGACTTTTCAACCCTTTTATGTGCCATTTCCATTTCATTCATAGGTTAGGTCATCCACCAATCCGTTGTTTGTTTATCCAGTTAATATGACTATCTCCCTGTTAAGTGCTGCCCAGCATAGTAAACCACTCAAAACTAAACAGTAAACTCCAGGTATTTTTGTTATATCTCCACTCTAAGAACTGAAAAATGAGACATGGACATGAGACAGCAGGCAGCAGGAAATTTAATTGACAGAATTAACAAGGAAGTTCCTCGTCATCCATAATGGAACTGCAATGATAACATGTATTAATACATCACAAAAATAATGATAGAAAGAATTTAAACAGTTGAAAATAAGCGCAGAATAAGCCTCATTTCAGATCATTAAACCAGATGCTGATTACGCCTTTAAACAATGAAATATTGTTCATATAATGAACCTCTTGTCACAGTGCTTAGATATGGTTATTTACCTAACTTAACATTCCCAAAAGCTGATTTAACAACACACAGCCAAGGTGTATGCATGAAGATGGAAAGGAGACAGCACAGTGAAAACAATTAAGAGCATTTCCAGGACATTAAACTTGGGGGGGAAATTATACTGAGTGGAATGATGCATGTCACTGTCTGTCCCATGGTGCTACATGTTGCTCAACTTTGGGAGGTTCTTGTCAAAATCCCATCTCTGCTAGCAAGAAAAAAAGAACAAAAAACAATCGAAGCAGGAATTTACCCTCATTTTATAGGTGGTCTAATCAATTTAAAAGACATCCAAAAAAATAACAATCAGAGTAAAAAAAATATCTAGCTATGACAAAAGTATATACTGAACATGTTTTCTTTTCACTGATGATTGAATCAAATAATAAACATACATTTTGTGGAATGACTGAATAAAGACACAACATCACACAATTTATGGACTGGATGTACAAGTTTTGTCCCCGGAGCAATATTTGTGTTACACTGTTGGTACTTATCATAGTTCGGGCATTTCCACTGGCTTTTTAAATGACGTGACGTAGAAAGTAAAGTACATGGGGCAGGTGCAGCAGTCTGTATTGTCTTTGCAATAAGAAAGAGAGAGAGAGACAGTAAACATGAGGAATAATATACACAGATTAAACATTTCAGTGGTAATGCTCTGGGTGTCTTTGAACGGAATCTACTTACATGATGTAATGGCATAATGTTACATCATTTACAAAAAGTATTATGAGCCCGTACTGAACACCAGCCCCCAAATGTTCTCATTCTTCAGTGTTATGTTTTCATAAATATGAAATGAACATACATTTATAGACTTTCTGTGTGTGCAGAATTTATATTAAGTTAGTGTTGTGCATGTTTGTCTTGATTTTTTTGACTTGCCTTCAGTCACAAAGAACAGAAGGGAACGCCCTAAAAGTGCTTTAATGGAAAAAGGCAGACAGGCTGACTGTACTAATTTTTCTTCACTGGTCTTCCTCATTAATTCCTGGTAAAGCTCGGACATGCTGACCCTTCTTTGTGTTGACATCACTTTCATTTTTTGGTGTAGCAAAGTCAAGAGTTAAGGTACAGGCCAAGTTCTGTCTCCAGGTTTGACAAAACTTTCTGGACTGGGATTGATATTCGATCAAACTGGCAGTGCAGTAGATTGTGGGCGTCCCAATATGAACTAAACATGGTGCCTTTCTTAGGAATGCATGCAGATTAATGACATAAGCATGGAGCTGAACATTTGCTAAGCTGAGAGGGAACTGCAATCAAAGTTCACCAATAAGCATCATGCAGTGTGGGTTCTTAACCACCAAGATATGGCAAGATTTTGTTTGAGATCCTCATGAGACTAGTGTGCAGTACGTTGGAGCCCATATCTTTTAATGATGGCTAACAGTTACCAAATATCAACACCTTTAGTTCATTAGACATTAAGTGTGTCTACTGAACTGCATTGTTGATAGACAGATACAAGGTGAAAGTGGAACAGGATTTAACATAGAATGTAGGACTAGACAACATTTACTAGGTGGCAATATTTACACAGCTGAATTAAAGGGATATGGGGTCAGATTCAATAGATTGAACAAATGATGGTAGTTGGAGGTATTTGAAATAAGTTGACAGATATGTATTGCAAAGAAAGCGTGCAAAGTTTGCCATGCAGCCAATGATTAGTGCAGTAGATAATGATAACATAACAGAATTAGTTTGGGAAGAAATGCTCTAGTCATTGGTGGTGTACAATAGTTCACAAAACTCAAAAACCACTACAGGAGGTTTGTGTTTTCACTGACTAGATGTGGGTGGACTGAGAAACTTCTGCAAACCAGTTACTGAAAAACAGGTGGTTAACTTTTGACCGATTAAAACTTTAAACTACAAATGAGATTTCTTTATTTTTCTTGAAAAGCAGAATTGGCTTGCAGAATTTCCTTCCTTTGCAACACACCATGAGCACTCTAACATGTTTTTGAATTACAGGTTGTTAAATGTGACAACCAGAGGCTATGTGTGGCACATTTAAAAGTTAAAATCCCAAATTGTGTATGTATTTGTATATCTATTTCACATGTACATTATTTTGCTTTTATCTGTGAACTATGGCCTTTAGTCTTATAGCGCTCATGCAATTTTCTTTAACTTCTAATAAGATCTGAGTCAGGAGAATAATAAAGCAAACTTACTTCATTCATACCTAAAACAAACAAAAGAAAAAGAGAACAAAACATGATCAGAAATCTCATGTACAGTCTGTATGCATCCCTGTGGTAAACATTATTGTCAACACTTATGTTTAGATATTATTCTACTTTATATACATAAAAAAACAATCAAGATATTATGTATATGACACTCATTGGGCAAAGACTGAATTATCATACATTTTTATGTTATTGAGAGGCAAATCTACTCGATACAATTACAGCAACTAAGGGTCGCTTTCTTTATTATACAGTTATAAAACAAATGCACAGGAGAGAGACATTATTAACATGTCCAAAAGTGTTTTTAAAGAACAGGTTGTGACCCCAAGATAAAATATAATACGACTCAACAGCAGTCTACACAGAGTGAGAGAAGGAGAGCGAGAAAGATAAAGCAGAGGGGCAAGGAGAGGAGGATAAAGGAGGGAAGAGAGCATAATCTACACCCCAGACTTAACTCCCTCCTCCCTGAGTAACCCTAGTGTCGTACTTTTCCAGGAATGTAGTTACGGTCAATGCTTTCCTCTTGCAGGAACATGTGAAGACAGCGCTCATTCTGGGCCAATGGGTGACCTGCAATTCTACAGAAATATGGATACAAAGTTAGAAAAGAAGAGAAGGTTCATTAGATAAAGCATAGGCATTCAATTATGGAGCAATTAAAGCTTTTTTTGTTTTTAACAAAAACCTTATTTTCACACACGTGTAATAGGATGGTGTCCTTAAATCATTTGACAATCTGGTTGAACAATTCAAGCAAGCCAACAATCAATTTTGGAGATTTTAGCTGAGACACCTCCTTCTAACTACTTTTGGCTCTACACACACACATACCACCCCACACCACTGAAGAAAAATTCTGAGTTGATTTGAACAAATGCTTTAAAGCATACCTTTGAGAATTTAAATTTAATCTTTGTAATTAGTAATCTCCTTTATGCTGCAGCTGTATGAGCAAGTGCCGGGTCAAAAAACTAGACTGCTGATTAAGTTGTCCTATCAACAAGTACCTTATGTTTGGCACTAAGCTGTAATATTGTTTACAAACAAAAATTTGTAAATTTGAGTTCATGAAATCGCTAATCTGGCTTTGGCACAAATAATTTTTCATTGAATAATGAAAACAAATAATTCACTTTTTCTGAAGTAATCCCATTCAAAACAATGTACTGAAAAGAAGAGCGAGCACTCAGGGAATTTTGAAAGAAGCCCAAAAGTATGATTCAGGACTCTGTTCTGCATTCTCAATATTCATTTTCCTCCATGTTTCTGGATTTACCTTTAGAGGACAAAAATAAAAACTGTGTATGTAGGTCTTTTTTGACAGTTTCCAAACTTTTTTTTCTTAAATACTTGTAGAAAAAGCCAGTTAGAGCTGTTTCAGACAGCAGCTTTAACTACCTCACTCCACAAACCAACATTCCTTAAAATCTGCAACCTCACTGCTGGAGGTACTTAATACTACACACTGCTCCTTTTCTGTGCAGGGTTTATGCCACTGACCAGATTAAAATGTTATTATGAGTATTATATTATTCATATTCGTCTTGTTTTTTAAGATTTACAGATTTTCAAATTGAGTTTTCAGACCAACTGACCTGTTGATAAACTGCTCCAGGCCCAATCGTCGCTCCTCAATGAAGCCCTCCTCAAAAAGGCCCTCATCTCCACGGAAGGGCAACTGTCTCTTCAGGGCTTTGCCCGGTAGACTTGGTACTACAATCTGAACGAGTCAGAGGTCAACATACACATATAGGACAGGTTAAATAATACGATAAGTCCACATCTGATGTGCTGAAAGTAGAAAAATCAAAACAAAAATGAAGAGTAAAGTGTAATTCAACTGATTTTTTTGCTGGATAACCGATATTACAGCTCTTGCAAATTTTTCTGATTGCATACCACTCACCTTACTGTCTCTTTCCAGCTCATTCTTTAACCACTCAAAGTCACTGTATCTTCTTCTCACACATGAATCCTTCAGTTTGAAAATGGGAAGGTTTGTCTTCATGGACAGCGAGAAGAAAAAACAAATGAAAAGAAAATATTCATCGTTTTGTCCTGCTTGCAGTCATTTGTAAGAAAGTGACAAGCAAGGCCTGTTAGACAAATGGCCACTTTGTGAGTGAAAAGTGAAAGGCATCATAGACAAATGTGCAACAAAAAAAATAGATAACCCTTTCCACCAAAGTTAGTGACATTTGCTGTTGAAACTCCAATTTTAGCCTGTCAATTTATGTCCCACTTTATAGTCAAAACTCAAAAGATATTCTATTCTATTCTATATCTATAACAATAAAGCTGAAAAATTTACATCAGTTTAAAAATCATTACAGATAATTTTCTCATAATTAATGGATTAAATATGGTGACTTGTGTTACATATGACCTGACCTGAATGTTGAGGTGATGTCTGACAAATCATTTAAATTGTTTAAACAATCTATTAAATTTATTTGCGATAAAAGCCATGAAAACTGACTGATCACTTTTTCAAGTAGTCTCTCCTGTTGAAGATGTATGAGCGATCCTGTAGCATGACTGTAGCTCATGAGTCACTACTTTAGACTGACTGTAAAAAATGAATAGGATGAAATGCATTACTCACAAAAAAAGCCAACACAGTTACACCAAAGTAACCCAGTTTGCATATTGTTTTTGAACAACATAACCTTGATGTTCAAGTTGACAATTATCTTCTTCAACCTCTCACACAGTGGATTACAATTGTGTTCTAGTCTTTGAAGGCTGTGTTAGGGGAAATGGTAAAAACAGTAAATACTGTGTATTTACTCTCCTTGGAGATGGCAGCAAACACAAAGAAATAAAGGATCGGTGTCAAGACAAGCTTTGTAAGTAAAGTTGCACTTACGCAATTCCCTCTAACCTAAGCTTCCTGAAAATATTTAGCTGTGTCAGTGATTTGTAGTTTCTCACCCCAACTGCTCTAACTGTCGACCACACAATATTATAAAATAAACCTGTTTTCTGGTTTGAACTTTTCTTATCTTTACATTCTCAAAAAATGTCCACGATGTTGAAATAACTTCCTACGAAGAATAAAATACTATTCTTCCTTTTACCACAAACCACTGAGATGCTAGCACTGATTTTAACGGCTAGTTAACGTTTGCTAAATTGAAGGGTCACTTGAAGTTGACGCTTAAGATTGTGGCGTCTCTTTTTATTTATTTTTGTTGGTTTTATCGTCAGGTGAGGTCAGAGTTGTATACATGGGAAGGCAGGTTTCTTTTTCCTGAAAGAGCCAAAACAAACTGTTAGCTGCATGGTGCCTACAGTGGGACTAAGGCTCTTGTCGGGTGTTATGTTTATTTCTGTTACAATAGATATAACACTATCGACCAACTTACATAACTGTTGCTCAGCTTAAAGATGAACTAGTCACAAAACCTAATATTACAAAGCTCACAGGTTATAACAAAAGTTCAAGAGATAAACAAAAAACCTGTTCGTACAAAACTACAAACTAGGCCTCTCAAAAGCCTCGGTCCTTGATTTTTAGCATTGCGGCATCTGTAGCTACTCCAGTCCCCAAACGTCTACGTCACTGCCCCGTCTCTGTGTTGACTTCTGCGCCGGAGCATCACATGCTACATGCTAACAGCTAGCACCATCACTGTAATGTGGTGATAACCCACAAGCCGAGCGAGTCAAAGCTAAGCGCTGCAACAATGTGTTTAGGCATGCCATTCAAACACGTACCCGCATGCGAACTTCATAAGTTGTGTAACGGTGTCGTCCAACTCCAACAATCTGTGGATCATAGACGTCTATTTCCAGAAAATTGCTTGGGGGGCCGTAAGCATCGTTCAGGTCCTGGGGCTTGGAATTCAACCGGCGAGTGTCTGCCACCGTAGGCTCTGACATTTTGTCGGGTTTTGATTATGGACGACCAACAGCGAATTAGCGTAAAACCAGCTAAATGCTAAGTTTAGTCTTAGATCTCATCTGAAGACATCAATTGATTGCGATAGTTGATCGGTTGTGCTAGGGAAGTAGCTGACTTGTATCTCTCTCCTCTTGCGGGGGCCAGCCGCCTGCGCCCAACCCTTCTTGAATCTGGAAAATGCGTTGAGTCAGTTTCTCGCTGTGCGGGACACTCGTCCGCGCTCCCTCTAACGGGCAACGAGGTAACTGGGCTGGGAAACGCCAACTTGGTTCATATCAGATGCTGCAATTTCCAAATGATTAAAAAAGACATTAGACGGAAATGGAAATGTACATTTATTTGTGAAAAATATCCCGAGAGCCTCGATAATTACAGATACAATGCATAAAGGCAGCAAAAAAATCATCATAACATATTCACAACATTGCATGTAACTTCAGGGCAGGGGTGTCCAAACTAAGGCCCGAGGGCAATATGTGGCCCACCGTCTATTTCCATGCGGCCCCCAGCTGTCATTTTGATATGTATTAGTTTTGTAACTGAAATCAAGCGTGTTCTAGTTGTGTACATTTACAGTTTCCCTCAGATGCATAAAAAATACCTAAATATATCTGGTAACATCTCACAAAAATTTTGACTGTGCATAGGCGACTTAAAAGAAAAAAAAACACAAGATAGGACAACAGACTGAATTTAAGTTATGACATGGTGAAGAAAAGACAAAAGTTGATGCATTAAATGGTTCTGAAAGCAGGATCAGGAATATTTGGGGTTGAAAATGTTCTTATCACTGTCTTATAAACAAACGGGATAAATTCCAGATCCTGATCCTGCCATAAAAAACAACATATTTTTCCCAGGTTAGATTTTATCTCATAGGTCTGTGATATTAACACTAGCATGTTTGACTAAACTTGGAGACAGTTTTTCATTTGGTTGTTTGTTTGTTTTTTGCAGAAACTACCAAAACGAAATAGTTTTCGAATTGTGCACCCATTTGTTACTTTCACTGTTTATAAACATTTATGTAAGAACCACCAGCCCTTGGTCATTCTCACAGTATGCAATATGGCCCATTTGGAAAAAAGTTTGGACACCCATGCTCTAGGGTGACCATACCAAAAAGAGGACCACCTACCTGGCCTCTTGGAGAGAACACCCAGAGATACTAAAGAACGAAGTAGCTTGATACCACTTACATTCATTCAAAACTCTCCTTTCCTGTTAACTGTGATTATTTTTTTATGATGTAAACACAAATATTGTATTAGAGTCACTTTAAAAAATATAGAAAATGAAAAACTGGCTTTGATGATATTTCTTATTTTTCTTAACATAAAATATGCAAACAAAATGACAAATATTGTAACTTTTTTTCCTCTTGGTTTGACAATCAAGCTCACAATTTTGACAGGGTTTTGGCGTAATTAACTCAAAATTTTGCCTTTGTTTCCTCAAAATGTTGACTTTTTATCTCGTAGCTGCCTTTTAAGCTCCAAAAATTTACTTTTATCTCAAACTTTTGAATTTTTTCTCTCAACTTTGACTTTTCATATAAAAATTATTAGTTTTGTCTTATCATCCCTCACTTTTGACTTTCCGCTCGATTTTTTTTAATGTTTTATCTGAATAGTTTTATCTTAAACGTTTTATCTCAGATCTCAGAATTTTGACTTTGAGATCTTAAAATTTTCACTTTATAATCTAAAAATATTGACTTTAAAGCTAATTTTTTTTGTCTTTGATCTCCTTTTTCCCCTTATATATTGATGACTTTAAGCTCAGAATTTTGACTTTTTATTTAATTTTGACTTTTTTTAATTTGAATTTTTTTCATCTCAAAATTTCTCCTTTTGTTTCGAAATTTGCCTTTTAACTCCCAAAATTTTGACTTTTAATTAGTACTTTGACCTTTAGCGAAAATTTTGACCTTTTTCTGAATTTAGACTTTTTATCTCCAAATGCTGACTGTTCAGCTCAAATTTTTGTCTTTTTATCTCATAACTTTGACTGTACAAAGATTTGATTAAAATGCACATGTATCAATAGATGTAAATAATTGCCAAGCATAATTTATTTAAGAATTTTTTTTTTGGCACAGATAAAGAAATTAACAACAACCAACAAAAGAAGTCAATGTATTGCATACAGCATTACAGTTAAATTTCAATTTTAATTTTTTTTTTTTATAGCTTTGGCTAAAGCTCATTTTAGCTCATTCAAAATTTGAGTAGTTTAGATGTTAAATGTCACTCCAATGTCCAGATTATTCAGATCAGTCTTGTTTGTCATCTACCTGGTTGTTGGTTCTCATCTCACTAAATCATTTACTTTTATTGCATAAAAACTCATGGCTTGTTTCTCATCATGCGACAAGAGCCATGAAATGCTCTTTAACCCTGATCTCATATCATGTACATGACCTGATCTTTGCAGTCATGTGGCAAATTTGTCAATGTAATGAAGTCTAGATTTTAAAATTTTGGTAAACCCAACTCTGGCTGAGATGGCTTTTGATTAGAAATCTGTTCCTCTGTCATAGAAAAGATTAAATCGGAGGAGATGGATGAGTAGCAGGGCCTGACTCGTCTGTGGGGATGAGGACGGAGCAGTCGGTTTGGTCGGTGGTGATGGAGGAGGTGGAGCTGTCCAAGCTCTCGCTGTCAGACTGGGAGACGTGGGTGTATTCTCGGACGGCACAGGCAAGCTCATTGTAGTTCGGCTTAAAGCTCTCTTTCAGGCCTTTGGAGTGCTCAAACCAATCCTTTGTAAAACAAAACAAATAAATTGTTAAAATAATGTACAGTATGTTTTGCTGTTGCATAAAGTGAAGAGATATTTCTATAGGAAAATCATCCGAACAGTCAAACAACTTGAAAATGCAACAACAAACTCTTAATTTTTTTCCAGAGCTGTATAAGAGATGCTGGCAGGGCTGTTGACTTGTTGCTTGGTATTTGAGTTTATGCCTTAATTTATTTTCCCCTTGACTTTTTCAAAAAAATATTATTTTATTTAGTAAAAAAGGAAATCTTCTCTGCAACTGCTAATCATCGATGACAGTACAGAGCGTTGAATATACTCACTTTGATGTCGTGTGGAACCAGTGAAGGCTTGGGAACCACAGGGATGAGGATGATTCTGAGCCTGCATGTGACGGAGGCAAACTTTATTTTTATCATTGACAGTTATACTATATTATGTTTCTTTCTGTCTTAGTCCATGTACTGCACGTCGACACATTTGCCAAAACATATCACTTGAATCCTGTTGTGAAATTCCTTCAAATTGCTCATATTTCAGTCTTCACTAAAAGCATCCAGTTACTTGAACACCATTTTTTTCTTTTTGAGATGTAAATTTGATATATGGTTTGACTTTCATCCTAATCCAGTAACTTATACCATGAAATTTCAGCCATACACACCTCTCATGATGCAGCAACATTATGACCAGTAGGATCAGAGTGATGGCACCAACCACAGTCAGCACTGGGGTCCACACAGACATTGAATTAGAACGATCAGGGTCTGTAAGGATGGAAATGAGGGAAGGTTTGTAATTACCTAAGCTAATGAAAGTATTTTGTTTATTCACCTTCCATGTATAAACTTACACACTATGCATAATCAAAGACTCCTGATCAGACATTCGGGGAGACAAACGTTTTACAGCTGTGATGATAGAATTCATCAATTAGCTTGAATCAAAACAGAAAATAAATTAAAAAAAAACCTTTGTGTGTGTTCTATAACCAAGACTTAGTGATGGTTGCGTTAAGGGTTCACTGATCGCTCCATTGTTTTGGTAAAGGTTACCATACAGCTTAGAAGTTTTCTTCATAGCAGACAATTTTCAGTTTTACCTGTGCTGTTGGACTGGACTCCCCAGAATTCAGGCTTACTCCAGTCACTCCAATAGTCAGATCCCCCACAGTTTGGTGTGATTGTGCTGCGCACTTGCGCCTCATACATGCGGCCGCTGTAGGGCAAGTTGATGCAGTAATTCTGCTTCCCAACATTAACTTTACATACCTGTGAATTTATGGGAGAGCAAATAACAGAAGATGACAAACCAATTCAATTCAAAGTAGAGTAAGAGTTTAAAAAGAGTGATTTTCTATCAGATAACCTACTTCCCACTGCTCCTTGTTGATCCTGTAGCGGACTTCACTTTCCACGCAGCCCTTGGCAGTTTGGTTCCAATACAGCCAAAGGTTTGAATCAGATCCTAACTGGAGTGTCACATTGGTTGGTGCATAAAGCCAGACTGAAGATGACAGAGTCCATTCAGTGACAGAGAAAGTGATGAAAAGGCTAAAAGGCTGACATGTTAGTTTCTTTATTTTCAAACTCCTTGCATGTGCATGTTTTGGAAAAGGGAGACTAGAATTGAACCTTTAATTAATGGATAATTGACACTGCCTTGGAGTTTCACAAATAAAAACACTTTGCCATTAATAAGTCACACTTTAATGATAGGTAACTTTAACAAATGTTTTTTTTAGTGTAGCCTTTATTTCCCCAAATAACTCTCTATTAGTACAAAAAAACATCCCCACTGATTAAAAAACCCATCTCTGTTCTCTTTTTCATATCGCTAGTATATGTATCTTGCATCCTTGTGAATAAGCATACCTTTTCTTACAAGCTCATGCTGCTGTGTCCGATTTTTGTTTCCGTGTACCAGTGTGGTGTAAAATGTTTGGAATCTGCTGCCTTGCTCATTAAATGGCTGACTACATCCAACTCTTGTGCCATTTTTCATTAGGTAGCTGATGCACTCTGTATCTGGATTATTTTTAAACCTGCAAAAGAAATAACCAATTTATCTCTTAAACTCAAATTTGCTGCAATACCAGATTAAGAGTAAAACTGAAACATGGACTGTTTTTGTTTAACTCTTTATCCAAAATTTTCTCTACTTTGTTCAGATCACATTACAACATCTTATTTCACATGTTCTTTTTGAAGGCATACATCCATACCTGGAATGGAAGTTGAAATTACTCTGTGGAGTCTCAAGCTTGTTCCAGTTACACCGAATGGATTTGAGATGCACCACCAAACACTCCACATCTGAAAGAGACCCAAGAAAGTGGAGAACATAAAACAAAACAAAAAAACAACAACAACAAAAAAAACAGAATGAAAATCAACAAGGTGACACATTTTTACAAATGGCATCAGACAACCAGTCACCAGCCACCATCCCCCAACAAATAGGAAGTAGCAGAACAGTGACGCAAGGGAATTTACCAAAATTGTGATTCAAATAGCAAGTGGAGAATTACGATAAACTGTTACGTCAAGTTTAAAATATTATTATTAATACATTATTTCATGATTCACAGTATTAATTTAAGGTGCTTAGATTTTAGTTACACCCACACACACACAGTCTTCTAATCATGGTTTTGTTTTCATAAAAAAATACAGAGACACTGTTTTTCCACATACATTTTTCAAGAAAAATATTTATAGAATCAAAATACAATTTTCAAGTGTAAAAAGAAGTGAAAAAGAAATTGAGTACCACTACATGATAGCGTGGATACATCATTTGATCAACCATAGGTTCTCATCAGAATGATACCTCCTCTGAAACATCTCAACACATTAAAAACAAACAATTTTATAACTTATTCATGAACTGAAGTTAAAAGTATTTAATTTCTCACCAGGGAATTCTTCAGATAAAACATGTGCCGTCAGAGACAGGAGCAGAGCGAGCCGGGCCAACATCGTGGCTCATTTATCAGAAACAGGAAGTGTTACTTCTACATCTATACATCTTCTATTTCCTTGTTCGATGCCTCAGCTGTGGTGGAGGATGTAGTTCAAGACAGTTTTCATTTTCAAAAACATAAAAACATTCATGATGTGTAGTTGACATTCTCATTCAAAGCAAAACATATCAAACCCTTCAAAGTTGGATTTTCTTCCTTCCTTTCTTTATTTGCAGAGCATCACATTTTTGGTCATAACAAGAAATAAAAGCTATAAATGCTAATGCATGGCAAAACAGTCACACAATAGGGGAAATTTAAAAAATTCAACTCATTTAAACTTGTTTTACCCAAAGAAACATTATTTCAAAGAAGTCAACAACTAACCTAAAGTAAAGTATTCATTCAGTAGCTCATGCACCCTAAGTTGAAGTGAATAAATACTTACTTGGCTTTAGTTGTTTACAACAACTGGTGGTGTTAATTTTGCAAAAGTGTTACAAATAATTTCATGTGTTTGCAGCAAAAGTGAGACACTTTGTGTTTGTGCTTCTCAAAGCTTTGTGGGTTTCCTGTCAGAGGAAATGGTTTAAATTTAACGATGGGGCGCAAACCAACATTTCAAGTTTGTATAAAAACAAAGAAATTATTCAACCTTCTATAATGGGCAGGCATCGCCTAATTATATACTTTGGTTAGTTTTACTTCAACTGCAAAACTTTTGTGAGTGACAATTTTTTAAATGTTCAGTGCAGAAAACTGATGTTAATTTGGTGATTTAACTTATTCAAGTAGTGAATTATTGATTCAAATGAAATGAATAGTTGTTATCACCCTAGGTATTTATAAAAGTTAGAATCAAGATAAAAAAGGAGAGTCTAGCTCAGTTGAGTCTGTTATATTTCATCTTATGACAAAACTTGCTAAATGTTGCACACAATCTTTTTTATGCTGTCAAGTTGAGTTTTTATCAGGTACAACTAAAAACTAGTGATCTTGACCTAGATCTTGCCAAGATAATTATTTCATCAAGAGCAATCTGTCAACTCCCGTGTCTGTGGCATAGTTTTAACTTGACATTTGATCTCTGACAGCTTCATCATCAATCTGCTCACGTTAGCTCTTTCCATTTAATCTGATCGAGGTTTTAGTGTGCACGTGGCTGACTATCTCTGTGTAACACAGTCGTCCAAATATTTCAGAAACACCTTCACTTTATCAAGCTTTCTAAGAATTTGCATGATGGAATGATGGAATGAAACTCTTTAAAGCAAAAAAAACATCTTTGTGTGCATCGACAGCAAACCATCTCAATGATGGCCTGTGGAGCTGGAGGGACATCCGTCATGGTTGGTTTCAGCTGGTCATCATATGGTGGCCTCTCTGCAGAGGTTACAGCTGAGGCTCTTGCAGAGCAATGCTGGCTTATCCCTACACTGTGGCTTGAATGTGGACCCCTAAGTCACACAGGATTTGCAAACAATTGTAATTCATATTTATTTATGTTTTACATGTCTCAAAATCATTGAATTGGTTCATAATGCAAGCAAACTGCAATAATGTGCCCACAAGATAAGCATATCAATCTAGTTGGTGCTTCGTATGGCCCTTATGACCATTTTCTCTTATTAAGTTGATACATTTTTCCAAGAACTGTTGTATACAATGTCTCAATACTCCTGCAACTGGGAGCATTTCCTTCCCTTGCTCTGAAAACTGGTGGTTTATGAGAATAATTGAAAACTCCATGTTATTTAGAAGCTGAGTATTGATGAAAACATTTTTCACTGCAAAAATTTTTCATACACCAAGATGGCCCCTGGAATATCTAGTAATTGATAAAAAAAAATTACTGATAAAAATGTTTTTTCAGTTATTTTTATCCTTTTTCAAAATTCAAACAAAACACACAGAACAACTGTAATTAATCTATTTTTGTGATCAGTAAGCATTTTATTTTCAAGTATTTCAGTAATTTCAGTATCTTATTATTAAGTACTTTAGTATCCAAGCAGTTTGTTTTCTTTTTTTATTTTCCTTGATTTTGTATTTTAGCATTTTAAGCAGTAGACTAAATTAACAATGCATTACTGGACTTTGTGCTGTTTTTTGCTTATCTTTGTCCACAGTTGTTTACATTGTTTACTTTTCTATGTGCCTGTGATAGTCCCTTGAGGATAAATAAAGTTTTCGATTTTTGAAGTTCACTTAGAGTAAAGTCTATGTCCTGATCGTGGAAAATAAACTTTATGCACTAATCCTAGCTACTCTGCATTTACAACGGTATAAAATACTTTGACAAAAACCAATTCTGGAAAAAAAAATGTCCTTGGGGTCCCCAGAAATTTGTGATGTTGAAATGGGGTCATAGCCCCAAAAATTGGTAACCACCACCATTAAACAATACGGTTTCCAGAAATGAATAGTTTTCATTCTCAACCACAAAACCCCATGAAAGTTAAAATCCAAACATATTGAACATCACTAAAAGGGTGATTTGAAGTGATAGTTACACCACAAATAATAAAACAAAAAACAATGTAAATTGAGTCAATTTTTAATTTTCAAAGCCTGTTTCTTCATGTTTGTTTTACTTAGAAAATGTTTATGACATCTTTTTTGTTTTTCTTTTCACATTTCAGTGGCGAACACTGACACCATGCCACAAGGATCGCTATATGCTGCTGGTCTCACTCGGACTTTTACTTTGAAGGACCGGATATTCCTGTGTTTTGATAAGGGCTGCGGAAGGAGCTGTCATTTACTCTCGTCCTCTCGCCGATTTCTTGTTAACCAGCAAAAAACCCTAAAAGTTAAAACGACAAATGTAACCTTTTCACAGACAGCCATCATGGGATTTACTCTGAGACACATTGTTGGTGTCTCGTCATCGAAAGCGCTCCTGTTGTTGCCATTTCTGTTGACACTGTTGTTCGTGGGGAGCCAAGGCGATAGCAATGCGATGGACAACGTCGCAACTGAAAGGCTGGCTGAGGAGAGCCACCGACAGGACAGTGCCAATCTGCTTATATTCATTATGCTCCTAACACTCACCATTTTAACTATATGGCTGTTTAAACACCGGAGGTTTAGGTTCCTTCACGAAACCGGACTTGCCATGATATATGGTAAGAGCACTAACGTTAGCTGATGTGTCTGTAAATCAATGACTTAGCTGTCCATTCTAGCTAGCTGGCAGGTGTTTCGTTTTCTTAAGTGACCCTTTTAACTGGCGACTTTCAGTCTGATGCATTGTTGTTTGTCGTAGTGAAATCAAGCGCAGCATCATGCAGCCTGTAACTACGGCAACCACTGACTGTTGGTTCAAACGCTTCAGTTAGCACGGTCACTCTTTCGATCGAAACACCGGGGAATTTGATACATTTCCCCAAAATGCCCAGGTTTTATTATTATAACAAAGCACTTCTCTGGGCTATTGATGCACCAAACCTGTCAAGATGTCAAGCATGCAGGAAAGGAGATAAAAAAGGCTAAATTTTTAGAGGAAAGGATAAACCTTGGGGTTAAAAAAACGCCAAAAGTAGAGGACAGAAGGTCAAAAATTGAAATTAAATGTCAATATATTAAGATAAAAATTATTTGGAATTTTGAACTTAAACATCAAAATTTCAAAAGAAAAACTTAAAAAAAAGTAAAATAGAGTCAAAATTCTGAGATCAAAAGTGAAATAAGTTGAATTTTTTGAATAATTTGAGAAAAAAAAGCCAAATTTATGGGACAAAAAATTTAAATTTGGAAAAAAAACCAATCAAAATTATAACTGAGAGTTATAATTTCAAAAAAGCTAAAATTCTTAGTCAACACTGTAGATAAACAGTCTCAACACAAAGGTATGAAAATACTTATTTACAAATATATGGATACAAAAATATATGCTTTTATACTACTGTTTGTCATAGAACCTTGGCTGACTGTTTTGCCGTACCTCCTTCTCTCTCCTCTCATTCTTGAAAGGCCTTTTAGTGGGTGTGATCCTGCGCTATGGTGTCCATGTGCCCCAGAGCATGAGTGACGTAACCCTCAGTTGTGCTGTCAATGCCAGTCCTGCAACATTGCTGGTCAACGTCAGCGGGCGGTTCTACGAGTACACATTAAAGGGAGAGGTCAGGGGCAAAGGTCACCAAGTGCAGGACGATGAGATGCTGAGAAAGGTAATGAGCTCAAGTGAGGGAGGGTGTAAATCACACAGACACATAGAATAAACAAATTTGAAAAAAAAGATCTGTATCAACTTTCATTATGCCCTGTTGTCTTCAGGTGACCTTTGACCCAGAAGTGTTTTTCAACATTTTGCTGCCTCCTATCATCTTCCATGCTGGATACAGTCTAAAAAGGGTAAGAAGGTCAAAAGTACAAGTAATACACTAATTATATCAACTTATCATTTAGAGGCCTTGGTTTCCTTATTGCCCTTGGTATACTTCAAACAACGTTTACATGTGACTTTCTCCACACAGGGAGGCAAATTTACTGAAATACCAGCAAATGATTCTAGAGGTATCCGTTTCTTTCCACAGCTGAATCAGACTCAACTGTTTGTTCTCTTTGTATATGTCACAGAGACATTTCTTCAGGAATATTGGCTCCATCCTGGCTTACGCTTTTATGGGAACAGTTGTATCCTGCTTTGTCATTGGGTAAGTCATTTCACCATCCCCAAACTTTCCTCATATTCATGAATATTGACATTAGATTTTTTTTGACAAACCAGTTTGTTGCTTGGACGTTCACTCTCAGGGTCTTTTATGACTTGTAAAAATCTTTTATCCAGGCTGATCATGTACGGCTTTGTGTCCTTCATGAAAGTCGTTGGACAGCTTGGGGGAGATTTTTACTTTACTGACTGCCTCTTTTTTGGGGCCATCGTATCAGCAACAGACCCAGGTAGGTAGTACTGTAAAACATGCCCCCCCCAGATTCACATTTTTACTGTACATGTGTGTCATGTCAGTAGTTTGGTTCCTTATCCTTTCACTGCTCCACAGAATTTCAAAGGTTTCTTCTTCTCTGTGTCTTAGTGACAGTGCTGGCTATCTTCAATGAGTTAAAGGTAGACGTGGACCTGTATGCTTTACTGTTTGGGGAGAGTGTTTTGAATGACGCTGTGGCCATTGTCCTTTCTTCGTAAGTATCAACTACTTCGTGCTGCTGATTCATACACACAGCCACCAAAGAATTTTTCTAGACTTATGTTTTATTGTGCACACTGGTTCTGGTTAGTCTCTCTCCAGACATTAAAACCTTATTCTGCCTACTGTTAAACTCAAAAAGAAACACAAAGCAGAACTGTGAATTAAAATACTCTGCCTGGCAAAAAAAAAGTTGCAAGACTCGCCACCTGGAATTAATGACGCACATAGGTACAAGCCTGCTTTTGAATAATTACTGCATGGGCGATTATCTTTCAGCTGGCAACCACAGTTGATGCAATGAGTAAGTCCTCATTTCCTTAGCAACCATGTAGAAAAACCCATCCTGTGGTTGTGGTAAAGATGTTCTTCTGTTTAAGAGGGTCAAATCATTGACAAGCATCAAGCAGAGAAAACAAAAGATTGCAGAAATTTTACCAAAATTGGGTTAAGAACTGTCCAACACATGATTGAAAACTGGAAGGATGGTGGAGTAGATCGTCTTGGGCACATCAGAGTAAGATGAGAGGCAGGTGAAGTGATGCACCCATCATGCCTAGTGCCTACTGTACAAGCCTGTGGGGGCAGTGCAATGATCTGAGGTTGCTGCAGTTGCTCAGGTCTAGGTTCAGCAACATTATGTGCCCAAAGAATGAGGTCAGCTGACGACCTGAATATACTGAATGACAAGATTATTCTATCAATAGAGTTTTTCTCCCCTAATGTCACAAGTATATTCCAAGATGACAATACCAGGATTTATGGGGCTCATTTTGTGAAAAAGTAGTTCAGGGAGCACGAGACATCTTTTTCACACATGGATTGTCCACCACAGAGTCCAGTCCTTAACCCCATCGAGAATCTTTGGGATGTGCTGGAGAAGGCTTTGCACAGTGGTCAGACTCTCCCATCATCAATGCAAGATCTTGGTAAAAAGTTAATGTAACACTGGATGGGTAAAAAAATCTTGCGATATTTCAGAAGCTTACCAAAACAATGATACTGCAAATGCGCGCTGTAATCAAAGCTAAAGGCGATCCAACAAAATATCCGTGCGTGACTTAAGTTTTGGTTGTGACTTTTTTTTTGGCCAGGCAGTGTTTAAGATGAAAGAAATGAATAACAGAGTTTTGCTGACAGTTTGAATATAATTCAAAACACTGCCATAATGAATAACTCTTGAAACACTAATATGTCATTGGAAAAAAATGGGAACCCACTCCTCCATTCCACTTCCTGTGTTAAGACCCAAGTGATATTGTGGCTGATTGACCATATTGTGTTGTCACTAATCATACTAACGCCAATCCCTGTCATTTCACTGCTTGCCTTCCTTCACCTCCTGTGTCATTCATCGCCTTCCTGTACGTATGTATGCATGTAGTGTTCTCCTTCGCTTGGAGAAGGAGAGTGCCCGGGGGGCTGGAGCTATGCTCCCTCAAAGAGATGATGGTCCGGTCTGGGCTGAGGGGTTAGAGGAAAGCCTGGGAGAAAATCAGACACTTGCCCCTCGGTGGGTGTGGGTTGGTGATTTGCGTGTCTGTTGCTGGCAGAGCTGCCAGATTCCTTGTCAATTGTTTTCTTTGGTTCACTCCAAGCCCCATGGAGCCTGCAAGGGAAAAGAAAATTTTACTTGTATCAGTTTTTCAGTGTTTTACTTTTTTGGTCTTTTGGTAGTTTTATTACTAATCTCACAGACAGTGAGAAGTGCCTGTGAATTGACAAGTTTTGGTCCAATTGGCATTTATTCTAAATTATTTCTTAGTAACATGGTCTAAAAAGATTCTTTTGGATCAGAACATGAAAAACCCTTACTCCCTTCCTTTTATGACTTTGACCCTCAGCCCCCTGCATGTGTTTGCTGTCTTAAGCCCTTTAAATTCATACAAATTCAATCAATGCGCAGGGTAGTAAGTCTCAGCCATCGCTGGGTTTTTGCTGCAGACTTGACTTGTGCCTGATTGTTACTCAAAACCTTCTTTTTTCTTCATATTAGCACGTGTTTCATCATCACCCCCTTTCTGTAGTCTTTTTAAAGTTCTCTTCCTTTGCTATGTAAATGCTTTTCTATTTAATTTCTCGTTCCATTTTATCTGCGTGCCAGCTCTATTGTAGCGTACCAGCCTGCCGGTGATAACAGCCACAGCTTCGAGGCCATGGCCTTGTTGAAGTCCTTTGGCATCTTTCTGGGTGTGTTTAGCGGATCCTTTGCTCTCGGGGTGGCCACTGGAGTCATGACAGCTCTCATATCCTTTCACTGTTATTCATAGGTGTCTGTTATCTGAGCAAGCAAACAGAATAACAGTTTACGATTTAACTGAATGTATAAGGGTCAGTGACATGATGCCTACTTTTTTTGTCCAGCTGAATTTTTCTATTGAAAAAGAAAACCTCAAATTACGTTAGAGGACAATATGTCTGTCTTTTACCTTCTCCATATACAAAACCACTTTAACTTCTCTAAACATTTTAGTTATTGGTCATTTTTCTGCAATCTGAAGTATCAAAACATCATGTGGGGCGACCTTACAGCCTCAACTTCTATTTGGACACCTGATTTAAAATCACTTTAAATTAATTCAGATATAGTCATTGCCCTATTTGTGATAATTTCTAACATTTTACATTCACTGACAAAATTATTCAGCATTTGCACTTGTATTCCCATCAGAATATACCAACAAATGTTGTCCTAATAAGCTCATATGATCTGGGGCAATCATCAAGGAAAAACAATTTTGGGACTTCCTTTTTGAAACCACCTCAAGGAGTAAGAGTATTTCATCAACCAGACACATCTGAGGAACCCAGTGAAACACCAGGAAGGTTGTTGAGTCTTTCTCATATTTGCAAGTAAACCTATTTTTTTAACTACTGAAATGTTGAAGCCACTTTTAGGTATCATATAAGGTAAACCCCACAAAACTGTAAGTAAGTTTTATTTGCAAATCTATAAGCCTGTCCTTCATAAACTGTTTATTTAATTACAGATCCTGGTTGAATTATAAGTAATGTTAAAGAAATATATTAATTTTAAGACAAATTACGATCAACCCAAACAACTTCTTTTGAGTCTTCCTTTTAATTCATCTTTAGAAACACTATAATCTCTAAACTGTTTTTTCTTTTCTTTTTTTGCACAAATGCATGTGTACACTACCTTCCAAATGTTTGAGCAATGGCCAAATATGTATCCTTATTTTTAGCATTTTAAAATGGCCTATTCAAAGTCTTATCTATCAATGATCCATAACTTTTTATAGACTGCATTGAGTTATGTTTGATGCACCTTCACCTGCGGTTAGGGTAGAATAGCTCTTGCTTTTTGATAATCTGTCTATACTTGTGTGCTACTTGCAAACCTTATTCTACAAATCTCTGTTTGTGCTGTGAAATGAGCTGCAGGTGGGATGAAGCTGTTTTTCACCGTTTTGCTCCTTAACCTCTTGTTTTCCTCACGTGACCAAATTTACAAAGCTGAGGGACTTCCCTTTACTGGAGACAGCTCTCTTTTTCCTCATGTCCTGGAGCACTTTTCTTCTGGCTGAAGCGTGCGGGTTCACAGGTATACCTGCATATAGGAGTTATGCATGCAGTTTAAGTTTGATGTGCAGCTTCATGTTTCACGATCTCTGAATTCTCTCAATTCTGACAAAAGTAGAAGCGAGTGGCATTTAAGATGTTTGATGTAGGTAGTTTTCACTAGTATTTCTTGTGAAAACAGACCAAAACATTTGATATTCTTCATAAAAAAATGCAGGCTCCCTTATATCCTCAGTCAGTGATTTTTTTTCTTTCTCAGGTGTGGTTGCTGTGTTGTTCTGTGGAATTACTCAGGCTCACTACACATTCAACAATCTCTCCCCTGACTCTCAGGACAGGACCAAACAGGTAAAATAGAATCACCTCTGTTTTATAGCTGATCTCACTGTTTTACCAGGACATGAAATAAAGTATTGACTTATCACTACTTTCAATAATTTAAAGCAGTTTTTTTGGATTGCAAAGACCAGCACTGTTATCACAATGACATGAAGAAGAGTAAAAAGAATCAGATAACAGTAGGTTGAACCCCCCCCCCCCCCGAAAGTTACTTAGAAGAGAGGATGTTTTGAAACATCAGTGCAAATGTCAGCTATTTCAGTTGAGATTTCTGAGAAATACACTGACTGATGTCACATAGATTTCCACTGAAGTAGAGAGCTGGTCACAGTGGTCACAGCGCTTCTCAATTACAAACATATCTTTGTGTCACCTGGTTACTGTTATTGGTAACAGCAGACACAGAAGCACAAGTTGAACATAGAGCACAAAAATCCAAGAAACTGAACCGGAATTACACTTTGTAATGTTTTAATCTCCTTTTTATTTTAAATATCATCACACAGTATTGAAGCCAATTTTTTAAGTTAGGAAGGAGCACATTTTAAGGTTTTTAAGGTTTAAATCTAGTTACCGTGAAGAAAAAGCACAGAGAACACTGAGAGAGTGAGTATAACTGTTCATGAGTCATGTCTTGTGTCCTCTTCCAACATGTTTTGTGTCGATGAGCCTATTTTCTGAGCAACACTGGTCCAAATGCAATTTTGGGTTCATGTGTTCTGAATCGAAAATAGTTCACCTTTAGAAACACCTCTGTGCTTGTCTTTACCAGTCCATTACCCAGCAATCCCAATGATGAACGGGCAAAACCTCATTCATCAACTTTATAGACAACATTAAAGGGAGAATGTGACTTTTATGTAACAGATTTCTATTTTGTAACATAAACAAAGACATTTTTTGAACCTGTTAACCATTGTTATGTAGCCTGTTTAAATCACACCACACTTTCTTTATCTTTTCTCCATCAGTTGTTTGAGCTGCTCAACTTCCTGGCAGAAAACTTCATCTTCTCCTACATGGGTCTGACTCTCTTCTCCTTCCAGTCTCACGTCTTTAACCCTTTGTTCATCATAGGAGCCTTTGTATCCTTTTGGCTGCTCTGTTTCTGCACCAGAGCAACAAAAAAAAGCAAGACTGAGGTGCTTCAGAGATAAGTGAATCCGATTAGAAAAGGTCTATTTTGTATATCTATAAATGTAGTTGTGTAACTTTTTTTCTGAGGCATCAAAATGACATGGCTACCATTACTTCTGATTACTAAATGTAATGATGCAGTCAATATATTTTTGAGAATATTCATTCATTTTTTACGTGGTGGTTCTGGAAGTCAAAGTATAATCTCCAAGAGTACAGATAATTCAATTTTTGGGCAGATGATCTTCTGTTCCAGCCTTCACTGTTTTTGCTTTGTGTTTGGTCCTTGACTTCCCTGTTTTGTAGTTGGCTGTGTTTGTGGGCAGAGCAGCAAACATCTACCCTTTGTCCTTTTTGCTCAACCTGGGTCGCAGAAACAAGATAGGAACAAACTTTCAGCACGTCATGATGTTTGCAGGTAAGACGACAACTCTCTGGGCAAGTGGTTTGTCTTGCCTGAATGAATATTTATAGGTTGTATTTATCATGCAATGATCAAGAAAAAATTGTTTTCCAGTGGATGAAATGGACATTTTATTACAAGAATGCAGAATGATGGTTATCAGCTCGTCAACCATCAAAGATAACAAACTAAGAGAAAGGAAAAATTTGATTTAAGACCTTGAACAGAGTTTATGTGTGTGTTTTTTTCTGAGTGCGCAGTTCAAGATCTCAAAAAACATCCAATAAAGTTTTCACACAGTGATTGAAGTCACACACTTTCTAACAGTGCTAGACAACCTTTTTCCCACATTAGTTTTGTCTGTGTCCTCCAGGCCTGCGTGGAGCGATGACCTTTGCTCTTTCCATCAGAGACACTGCAACCTACGCCCGTCAGATGATGTTTTCAACCACCCTTCTGATTGTCTTCTTCACCGTCTGGATCTGTGGAGGCGGCACGATGCCTATGCTGTCCTTTATGAGCATACCGTGAGTTCATGCACCCGTTTCTAGATATTCGTCATGAGTGTTTCTGTTTCTGAGTTTCATTTCCTCTGTTTGTAACTTTCCATCAGGGTGGGTGTGGATTCTGATCAAGACAACCCTGTAAGTTAATACAATTTAGAAGAAATCAAACTATTTCACAACTTTTTCAGTTGCTAAAAATGTTAGAACAAAGGTGTGGAAACTAACAAAATGTTTTTCTCTGTAGAGTTCAACCATGTTGGATGGCTCACAGCGGAGGAACACTAAACATGAAAGTGCTTGGCCTTTCAGGATCTGGTATAACTTTGACCGCAAGTATCCTTTGAACCATTATGTATTTGAAGAAGCTGGATTCAGCTTTGGACACCAGAGGGCGCTCTCTGCACACTTGTTGGGGTATACAAGAAATGGGCAGACAAACCTTTATCAAGTTTTACAGCTGAAAATTATCAGCCAAGAGGATTTCATATTTGGAGCAGACACATGCTAAAGAAACTTTCTGTTGTTGAAAAATTCTTTGTTAAATTTAGATATTAATGCATGTTCCAAAAAATAATGATAAAGCTACATATAAATTTCTTTTTTTTTTTTTGAATTTCGAGTGCAAGTTGGAATAGGTTGTAAGTGTGGTATTGTGGTAGTATGTTTGTATGTTAAAAATGGTTTGAAATATTATTGCAGAATGATAACTTTGTAGTAATAACTTAAAGAACATTAGCATACAAAGTGCTTTACAGTGGAGTCTGGCATTGATATCAGCAGACAAACAGTGAATAAAAGACAAGGTATTTTTACATGATTATTTTTGATACAAAAAAGAGGAAGTTAAACAAGCTTTTGAATTTTTGTAAGAACCATCCTATATGTACTACAGAATCTTTCTTAATGGGCATTTGACTATTTCATTTGTTTTGCAGCAAGTTAAACCGAGTTGTCTAATTGAAGTATCTTGTCTGTAGTCCTTGACAAAAGCTTTTCCAGCTACCTAAAGCCCCTCCTGACCCACAGTGGCCCCCCTCTCACTGCAACTCTGCCAACTTGTTGTGGACCTCTGGCACGCTGCCTCACCAGCCCACAGGCCTATGAGGTTTGAATACAAAACACACTATCAAAGAGTTTAGATATCATCACTTTAGAGACCAAAGAGACCTCCTTAAATACGTATTTACAGATGTAACAGCATGAGTAATGACTTTGATGCTAAGAGGTTTTCTGAACCAGCTATCTGTTGCTATCTGTGATATAAATCTGTTCTACATTGGAGATCAACAAAAACAAACTTTACAATTATATTGAGTAGTAGTCCATGTTTTAAGCTACGTCTGAACAGAATAATGAGACAGAAACCCTGCTCTGTGTATGTGTTGACTTATCCGAAGTTCCGGTTTCCTTACTTTGCCTTTGTTTAATCTACATTACTCTATTTTCTCGATATACCTCCTTCTCCTTTTGTTTAACTCCCCAGAATGAAGGTCAACTCCATGACGACGACTCTGACTTTATTTTGAATGATGCCAACGTGAGCTCCATGTATGCAGACGTCACTGTCACCACAGACGCCTCCGGGTCTCGCACCATCAACCGCAAGCGCTCCTCCACCACCAGCACTGGGGGAGGCCCGTCTGACGAAGGTCTGGACCACGAGCTCTCTCTGGCAGAGCATGAAGTGGCGATCAGGGGCACACGTCTGGTCTTGCCCATGGATGATCCAGTGGAGCCCCCCACCACTGTCACTCTACCACCACCGCCCTCCCCGCCACGCTCAGACCCTCGCAGGCATAGACTCTAAAAGACCCTCATATCGTTGAGCGAAAGCATCTGAGGATGTTTTTTTGAGTTTTACCGAAAACCATCTGCTTGAGTCACATGAATTTTGTTGTTTGTAAAACATCTGTTTTGCAAAAAAAAACCTTGATCTAAATCACAGTTAAGGTGGCTACTTTATTGTTAAATGTGACTGCACTTCATGGACGATATGTACTGCAAATCAAGCACACCTCTTGTTTGATAGGTACTTAAATCAAGTGAGATGCTTGTTCAGCCACTACCCTTGGATGCTAAAATGTGGCTTGTGTTTGCCCCTTAGTCTGTACTAGTGTGGTGGTATGCCAGTGCTGTAATATAAACTATCTGAAGTCCCGGCTTCTTTGGGCTGCCAGGGTAAATCTCTGAGCTTAACAACTGTTTACTCTTCTCTCTGTTGTGAATTAGCTCCTGGTATGAAGGCCACTACGTGTCCAGCTCGCTATGACCTTCAGTAACTAACATTTAAAGTCACTTTGCTCAATAACATTCATCTTTATTTAAGAGCAAGTCACACTACAGTTACATAACTAATCTTGTTTATCCACATATCTGTGGAGATGGATTGTTGTGATTGGCTAATGTAAGAACAACCTTCATAGCCAAAAAGTGATTGAAGCAGTGAAAGGAGGTTTAATTTTTTAACAACATTGTAAGTAGAAAAAAACTGACTCCACATCAGGGTCTAGTGAGTCTCTGCTCTTTAAACACTGCCTGCCTCTTCTCTTCTTCATCAGTCTTTTCACATTATTTATGCCACAAAACTGATTATTTATGTAATGATTTATTTTGCTTATTTATTATTTATTTATTGTTTGTTTTAAGGCATTAATGATAACTTTTCCCTGTTAAAAATAGGACTGCTCTGTGGTGATATGCTGTTGTTGCACTACATTTTTTTCTCTAACAAGGTACTTTTTTAAAAGTCAGGGAGAGGTGGATACTCAATTCAAGGAGGTTTCAATTCTTTTTGTGTGCAGGTTGAATTATTTCCTTCCTCCACTGTAGCGACCCCTTTACTTTGTTTTCAGAAACCAGAGCTTCCCTGTGTCTCATTCATAAATTTAAAGGTGGATGTGAGTGTGTGTCTGGTGTCAGATTTAAACATGGTAATTAGGGCTAATGTTTTTTTTTTCGTTGTTGATTAACTGTTTTCATTTGGATTACTATTCCTTTAAAAAACAAGCTCCCAGTCGTGTCTTTGCGCTATTAAATCATCAAAGATGACTCTGAGGGCTGGCGGAACTGTTTGAAATAAAGTGCCTATTCAGAAATTCAATTACTTAATGTAGATTTGTACATATTTCATTTGCTAATGTGCAGTATAATAATCTTACTTGATTTTTATATGACACTTAACTATTTGGCCCCAGTTGAATACTGTACTTTGGTGTAATTTGGCCACAAGGGGACTGCCTGTAGTAAAACTACTTGTTTTAGATTCCTAAAGAGTACAAACTATTATTTATGAGGAAAAAAAAAACAAATACTACTTGTTTTTTCGGTAGATATAGCCCTTTTTGTGAACAGTTTACTCATGAAAAGTGCATGTTTGATCCAAAGTATTTGTGATATTTTGAAGTAAAACATTTAAGGATTGAATTTAAATGCAGCAGAAACCTGATTATCTTTTGTAATGCTTTTTATTTGCCAGTGAGATCAAGTGAGAGATACTTTTACTGGTGGTTTTTACTGATGCACATGTAAAGATTTGCTTTGCCCTCGGCAAAGTAAGGGATCATTTGCTCTGTGGTCCATCCCTTCTTTTTCTTTGTTGTTTCCCCAATTCTTTTGGGGTGTAAGGTTCCTTGTCAAAATTTAATTCAAAACGTACAAACATTTGCTTTGATACTGTTGAGAGACACAAACTGTCTTTTTGATTTGAAGCAGTAAGCAAAGATTAGACATGGACTTGAAGAGATTAGATTTTTCCGGTACAGTAAAATCTGTTTGTGGTGTAAATGTATCTTTAAAATTGTTTTCATGACAGTTTTAAAGGAACAGTAATTTAGCATTTATCTTAAATTAAAGGTCTGAACATTTGTTTCTACTATTTGGAGAAGCTGTTTATAACAGTTGTATTTGTGAGAATTACGCCTGTAAAAGGTCTGTATGTGAATGTTATTATTTCATTGTGAACTTCTGTTGAGAAAGTTATCTGAGATTTATTAGAATTTCCCTGTAAAGTCCTGATGTTATTAACAGTGTCTTCTCTGTTAAACTTCCTGCAAGTGTACTAGAAAAAAAATAAAAATAATTCATGACAATGACATGCCATTTCTATTTTTTTCCCAATAGTAAATACAGTGTCTTTTGTTTAGTCATTTCACCCATAAACATGATTTAACCATACAGTCCATGGATACAACACAAGCACACCACTGACTACTACAGTGTGTACAGTACACTTTGTTTTTTTTTGCTGGTTTTTTTGTTGTTTTTTTTTTAAGTTTTTGATGTTTTGTCTTTGGTATTTCGGCACCATTCTTAAACAAGGATAAATATTTGGGGGGGTTATTTCACAATATTCTGTATACTGTTTTTATTTCACAACATTCCATATCAGGGGTCACCAAAATATGGCCTGCAGGTCGGGTATGGCCCCTGCTCACATTTGATCTGGCCCTCAGAACAAGTCAAATATCGGATTTTGAAAATAAAAACGTTTTTTTTTGTTTTGTTTTGTTTTTTAGTCAGGGGCCAGTAAAAGTCTGGTGTTTTAAATACAAGTGATATTGAATATGGATAGCACCTCTTTAGGAGCAGCTAGAAACCTCAACAACACAAAGAAATGTTTGGGTTCGGGAAGAACAGCATTGATTGGGAATGCAGGGTGCATAGCTGGCTGTGGACAAATGATTATTTTTGGTTCAATGGTAAGAAGAGGCCCACCTCTCAGTAAATGAGTTGCAAAACATTAGTTGATCCATAATTCTCTGGTTAAGGAATTTACATGTAAGAATTACAATATCAAAATACTGAAGTTATTTTGCATTAGGCATCAAAAAGAAATCCAGAAACTAATCTAGAGCCAGTAGATATAATAATAATAATAATAATAATAATAATAATAATAATAATAATAATAATAATAATAATAATAATAATAATAATGAAGTCTCCTTGGTTAAAACCTAACCCCTCAATGATACCAACAATTATAAATATTTTTTGTCCTATGAAAAAAATTGAAGGAATTTCTTTTCAAACTAAAAAAAAGCAAAACAAAAAATATAACATCTAAAAATAGGCTACCAGGCTACTACTGAAAAATTTCATATACCTGTTTTCTAATCTTGCGTCTCATTTTAACTTCCTCCTTTATTTTGAAGGCAAATACTCTTACTTCCTGTTTGTGTCTCTGCTTGTGTTGATTTGACGCAGCCGCAGATGTTGGTCTGTATTTAAAACGTGAGGGTCTCTCTCTTCTCTGAAGCGGAGTTCCGCTGCTGTCGCACCGCCGAGGGGTCTCCACGCATCCCCGCTGCAAACATCAACCTGAGCCCGGTAAGAAAACTGCCGAGCTCCGCTGTTCTCTGCTGGTTCCTGTCTAACTTTCGCTTAAATATTTCACACAACCCAAGACTGTACAAGTTTGCTTTACCACATGGAGGTTATATAAAGTGCTGTCAAGATGCAATTCATACACATTCAATTTGGATTTAGTGTAATATTAATATTTGAAGTAGTTTGTTTTAATGAAAGTAAAGCCCGTGGTATCTCCTATAAGGTGTGTTTTATGAACTAAAATACAGTATCATGTTTCACTTTCACACATGTTAAGATTTCATGGTCATTTTCACTTATAAAGCTGTATTTTGATATCTGGACAGGAAACAGGTCTTAAAGTTGTCTGGGGCGTTGGCTATCTGTCTGTATGCTCTGTGTGTGTGTGTGTGTGTGTGTGTGTGTGTGTGTGTGCCAGAGCTACAGTTACATGCAGAATAGTGGAGGCCAAAGCTGCTTCTGAAATCTGTTTCCAGTTAGGAAGGCTCATTTTTTCATTCACTGATGGAACCACTGAGCCTAAAAATGCACTGTAGAAGTCCATTAAAATTCCTGTAGTTTTGTTTCATTGTCCTTTGTTACCTCTGAGGGTGTGTGTGTGTGTGCGTTAGTGTTACTGATTCATTCATTCTTGTGTGTTCTGTCTTTTTTTCATGGCTGATAATTGAGCAACATCCTCATGACTGTCTTCTTTTACACTTGACACATAGATCGGACTTGCAGATAACTACAGGAAAGGTGTAAAGCCCTCAGTGATGTTTCAAATCAAGAAAATGTCATCGTAAAGTGGAATTTCCTCTCTAAATGAAAGCAGTATGGACTATCTTCAAGTTTTTCTAACAGCACTCAGAGCTGCAAATGCACACAGACAGTAGATAAACTAAGACAGACCCATATGTGTGAGTGACCTGACACACACTCTCTCTCTCTCTTTAACACACACACACACCATGGGGACCACAAGGGGCAAGTTTTCTCTACTCCTGCCTGCATGTTAAAGAAATTACCATGAGCTCACTCCCATAAAATACATCACTAGCTCATAAAACTTTACACAATTTGTCTAGCCTCATGTCACTGTAAGTTCTAGTTGTGTTTTGCTTGTTGTGTTATTACAAAGTAGAATTTAAATGAGCTGCAGACGCAATGATTCTGTTTTCATGGATCCCTGATGGAAAATAAACTCATTTTATTAGTGGAGACTTTAATGGTGTTCTAGGGTTTCGGGGCACAGACGACATGAAAGTACAGTAGGTTTTGATTGAGCTTGGCAGTGTGTTTTATTTGACCTGAAGCTGTCAAAGACTGCAGTAATGTGCTTTGATGTGTTGACAATCATAAAACTATAATCTTTACACTTTAGTGTTGTTCCAGCAGACAAAGAACAATGTACTGATGAGCAGAGGTGGACTAAGTGTGTGGCTTTATTACTTAAGTCAAAGTATGTCCTGTCAAATATTATTCCAATACAAGTGAAATTTGCTCTGTTAAAGTTTGCTCAAGGTGAAATACTGAAGTCCTGATTTATACAGTGCACAAATGCAGTCAGGAATACATGGGTGTACATTCTGCAGCTAAATTATCAGCATCAAGAAAGGTTATCTGTAAATACTGTTTCTCAGTATCTGTTGTTGGACTCTCTTTGGGAGAACACAAATCCATTTATGGCACGTCAACCGAAAATCCCTTTGATGACTTGAGATTTTTGTAGCAGTAGAGGAGTTTGTTAAGTCAGTAAACAGAGTGGACATTAAAGACATCGAAATCTTCTTTTATTCTAAAAACTTCAAACATAGGCTGAATATATGACTGCATCAAACTGGCAACTTACAGGTACAACAACTCCACTGAGACAAACCACATGAAAATGCAGACAAGAAAATTCTTCAATGAACTTTAATGCAAAAGTTAGCAAGAAATGAGGGCATTTTTAAAAATGTGGCGAAGCAAAAGTATATGTTTCTCCAAGGAGTAATTATCAAGTGAAATTTTCATACTAAAAATAGTCAGAGTAGCAGTTCAGCTCTCTCAAACATTTGATCGTTTAACTTCTATGTCATCACTCTCTACCACCATCAACAAAATCTCCGCAGAGGGAAGCCAAACACACCTGTAAACTTGTTTTTTAGTAAATATTGAAGCTGTTTGGAAACATGTAAAGCAGCTATGCTTTTCATTGCTTTGCTTGACAAAATTCTGTTATGTCTACCCTACTGCAAGACAAGGAAACTATTAGCAGATGATCTAATGTTTTAAAGCCTCAAAGGAAATGCCAGGTTTTTATTCCTGTGCAGAAAATGTGTTTTTTGGCTCTTATTTGGATTGTCGGTTGGGTTAGGATTTGGTGTGACCAGTGTTTGTGTCAGGGTCTGAAAGGATGATATAGAAATGAGAACTGCAGAGATTCTTATGGTTGGAGATCTGTGAGCAGAGAACAAGCCCTAAAGACAGCTCAGAGGGCTTAAATCCACCACAAGATCGTTTTAACATCAGAGTTCAACTTGTAGTTGTTCTCCAACAGAGCTGGACTGTTGACAATTCCCCAATGTCATAGATATTCATGGAAATGGAAATTGGTCATACTTCGCTGCTGCTGATGGGTTCCAGTTTTGTCAGCTGCTCTGCTCTGAAAGACGGCTCAGTCTCTGAATTGAGGGAAGGAAAAGAAGACAAGAGTAGAAACAGAAGGAGAGACTGAATGGACAGAGTTATGCTGAGGTTGAGGTACAGCTAACCTGCAGCTTCTGGTAAAACCATCATGTCTGTCCTGTTGTAAGAGACCATTCTGTGTGTTTCTTCAGCCTCAATCTACATGACTCAGATCTGTCCGGTCTGTCAGGAATGTAGCTCATGAGGGCCAAATCAAATAATTATCTTTCTTTGTGAGCTGATGTGAAACTTCGATGTTTAGCTGATCTCTTGGCTTAGTTTTGCTAACAGATGCCAATTTCTTTTTTGGGCAAGTTTTGAGACTCAGTAATAAGAAAGATCTATGTGGTCATATTTTTAGGCAAGTTGTTTTGGGGTTCAGAGTGAGTGTGTGTGTGTCTGCAGCACACTGACTATGAGGTCAGCCAAAGGTTTGAGTGCATGACTCTTTTAGCATTAACAAGACCTCAATGTAAACACAGAACATTGGGAAAATTAAATGTGTGTTCGTGCGTGTGTTAGGCAGCACCATGCCAACTTCACCGTTCTGTACAGACTTCCTGTTTCTCGGTTTCCCGCGACATTCTTCAGCAATAAGCTCATGCCATCACACTCAGACATGCTCACACACACACACACACACTTGCGCACACAAAATATATGGTATATCTAAGCAGACACTTTCTATTTCAATTTGATGAGACTTGTAATTCACAGAGCTGTTTTTCTCTCTTGTTTTTTCATTATTCTTTCATGTTCCTATGTGCGTGCTTTTCCTCTCCTCCATAATGAATGATGTCACCTCTCTGTGTTTTGGCTTTACACCACAAAGTGATGGAGTTAAAAGCTTATCATTGACTCCATGACTCAGGGGGATGTTAAATTTACTTCCTTCCTTGAAAACCACAAAAAACAAGACTTTAAGCCTCTAAAAATAAGAATGCCAGAGGGGAGATTGTTTTCAATTCCAAAATGTCTTGGAGCTATTTAACTAGTTAGTAATTGTTCGAAGTGTGAGCCCTTCATGAAACTACTTATACTTACAGCTCAAGAGTAATTTAGACAAATAATAAGCCTCCATCAATAAACACAACATCTGCTTTGTTTACTTCTTTTGATTATTTTTGTACTTGTTGCTTTTACTGATAGGGCCACTTTAGAGCAGACAGGAAATGAGGAGGGAGAGAGGAAGTGACATGTATCACAACCAAACAGCAACCTCAAGCAGTGAGAAACAAAACCAATGTGGAAGAGCTAAAAAATTTTATTTTCTCAAGTGTTTACTTGAGGCTGGCTCCAGAAGCAACAGAAACCACATCACACACCCATCTTTGAAATTCTCATTTTTACAGCCTGGTAACATAAACTGGTATTAGTCTGAATTTCTAATTTCTCACAGTATATGATGTACAGGGAGTGAGTTAGTAGTTTAAAGCCTTCCAAAAAACTATTCAAATAGCAAATTCTATCCATTATTGTAAAAATGTAAATAGGAGTGCACCAATACCGTTGCCAATACCACGCTTCTACTCGTGAAAGTACACCGAGTACTCAAAAAAACCCACTATGAGCAAGTTGGCTTGTCATTGGCACCCATGGTAGAGGACTGTTGACTGTTTAAATGTCAGCAACATGTGCAGGTGCATCATGGTCTTCATTTCATTTGTTAACATGTAAATTGATCAGATCTGTCCTCTGGGTTGGTGGCAAATTTTTGTAAGTGTCAACCCCTGATCATGCACAGGCCTGGTGGATTTTCGTGTTAATTGTGAGAAATAACAGCCCATTAGAAAGTGCTTATGTTTGGCCTGCCAACTTAAAGTGCCATGGCTGATGGGAAACAATATTTACTGGTTTTAGAACGTAAATTTTGAGTGGACCTCAAAGCCAAAAACATCAAAATACTGTTTCTGTTCAGAACAAACTGATTGAAAAAAAGACATCTGATTCAAGGCCCTGCTCCTAAACCTAAATTTACTACAAATTTTTAATTATTTCTTTGGTCTCTGAGTATTTATTCTATTTACCTGTTTCACCGTGAATGCATGTGTCTCACTACATGGGTCACCCTTTTCTGCCACCTAAGCCAAACTAATTCCCCATACTGTATCTATTTTTATAGCACTCTGACTCAAAGATTTAGAAGTCTGCTATCAATTCAAAACACCAGCGTTACTTCTTAACAATGCTGAAAACTTGTTTTCCACCAGACTGTCCTCAGCTGCAGTGTTTCTCTCCTGTGCTGCCTCATAGTTGAATGAATGACAGCTCTGTTTCGCACTGAACTGTATCTATGGCAGTCAGTGCTTTTTTATCAGCAGCTTGGCTACAAGAGGTTGTACTTCTGCTGTCATTTCGTGATACAGCAGGCAAGTTTATGGTGGAAAAACAAAGTGAAGACATGCTGAAACATTGCCCTTCAGAGCCTTTTGACGTCAGTGTAACCTGATTTATTCTCCTGTAACCTGTGTGGATACTGGCTGGCTTCCTGTCAGCCATTGTTCACCTCCCATCAGATAAAAGTTTTCGCCCGTTCTGTAGCCAAGCATTTTAATTAGCTGCTCTGCGGACTCAGACCCTCACAGTTTTCCAGTGAACTTACTGAATCACACAGTTTCCAGTGGAGTTTTCAAGAAAAGAGGAAGGCGTCAAGTTCAGCAGAAAACTTCTTATCGTAAAGGAAGGAAGGAAGGATCATAGTAGATAACAGGTAAATGTCACACCTTACCTTTGCTCGTCTTGACTTGCTGTCTTTCAGTGAGGACGGATGAATAACCTCACCCAGTGAACAAATACTAAAAAGCAAAGAATTAGCAGGTCACCAAAAGGAGGATGTTTGTCCACCACACGATGTCGGCGTCACTTTGTAGCCTCTTTGTTTCCTGCAGAGACAAGAGCACAAAAAGTTGTTTGATTAACCTTTCAACAGAAGCACTTTTAACCTCAGAGCAGTAAAACTATGGCTCTCTCCTGGGGCTCAAGTGGATTGTTGAATCTATTCTTCAGCTTCCCCCCTGAATATAAAAAAAACACCACAGATCAACACTAGAATTTTATTTTGTTAGCATACATATATTGCCTGGCAGAAAGGTTTTGGCCTTAGGGTTCCTAATGTGGCGGCTGTTATGAGGCTTCATATTGTCTTACAAGCACTGGTTATACTGGTCAAAAAAACTACAGTAAGTAAGAGGAAAAAGTAGTCTTTCACAAGAATATGTAAATGAGTAGCTATGTTTTGAATCACAGGGTTAAGAGTTAAGGGGGTTGTAAAAGGGGTAAAAATAAAAAAGTTTCATACTGCAATTAGTATAAAAAAATATTTCCTTAAAGTCTAACTTTGCAGATTTTCAAAATCTACATTTTGCTGACAAATTATGGACTAAGAAGGATGAACCTGTGAAAGAATTTGTTGTGGTTTTAGCCGGATCAGCATCTTCTCCTCTGCCCTTATCAGCTTATCACTGGACCACAGCTATTTTTTTTTTTTTACAATCAGCAGCTGATGCATAATAAAATGCTTGAGCTCAAATAAAAGTACTGGTTTAAAAATACTTCACAAAGAAATATAAATACACAAAAATCTACACATTTACAGCAACAGTAAATGCAATCCGTTGCTTCCACTCCTGACAACTGAAGGACCACATCAGTGTTTTGTTTGTCATAGGTATATTTTTAACACATTTCTAAAAAGATATTTGGTGGAATTTCTGCGTGATATAGTTCTTCAAAAATTTTCACATCTGATTTTTTATATTTTAATGATGCATAGAAACCCAAATCTAAAATCAAATTTATCAAACTGAGATTGATACTGAAGTAAAGAATTCAGTCGCTCTGAATAGTTCAGCTCCTGACTTCCACTCTCAGTTTCAGGGTCAGCTTTCTGTATGAATCCACAGAACTGAGAGACCTTCTAAGACACGTAATACTATCATAATATACAGATCTGTAGCTAGCAGGGAGCAAGAAAATGAGAAACTTGCAAGGCAAAAAAACCATTAATGAGTTTCAAATTTAGAGTCCAAGCATCTGCCAGGTCTTTTCTGAAACCTAAACTTATAAATAATCAAGCAAATTATTATTATTCTATCTTGAGTTGAAGTTTTGGTGATCTCTGTGATGTAAAAAAAATCTTCTCTGGTTTTTACCGAGTTAGAGGAAAGTCACCAAAAAGGGAAGGACTCGGCCGTTGATGGACACAGCCTGAACCTGTGGTTACATCCACCCTGGGCCAAAACCAGGACTTCCTTCTGAATCTGAGCTTCAACCAGAAGGGGAACTCTGCAGTTTGGGGTTTCAGTGGTTTTCTGGGGAGTGGTCCATGTGAGAGGTGGAGTGTGTGTGTGTGTGTGTGTGTGTGTGTGTGTGTGTGGACATCATGTCAAAGAGTTGTCAAGGTTCCAGATCTAACCACATTAGTCATACCAGGCATTCCTTCATATGTTCACCTCACTGTGCAGACACACACACACTCACACACACACACACACACACATTCCTCGCAGTCAGCCAGCATGAACTGGATGTGGGGAATAACGGCGCAAACAGACCCATGAACATCTTTTCTTCGACATGTCTGTGTGTTCGTGTCGCTGTGATCGTGTTGTGTATTATTTACCGTCTGAACCCTGAGCCTGTAATCACAGCTGACTGAGTGACTTATGATGATCAACATGGTGATTTTGGTTCCATGTTTGGGAATTTAATGAGTCTTATTTTAGGGAGAGTGATTTTTGGACCATGTTGCGTGAGAAAAGAGTTACATAAAAACGTTATGAGGGCTTCAGAACTTTCTGTTGCAAATGCCAGGATTCAGAAAATACAGTCCTTTTCCTGCAGCCAGAAGACTTAGATTCACAGAGCAGAGCAGAGATAGGGAATGTGGGGAGAAGAGAGTGAGGTAATGCAGCACAGGAGTTGAACCAGCAACTACAGCACCTATATCTGTTGAATGCTTACACAGCTAAGCCGACCGCACACCCCCACACTTCCTTGCAAATCTGATGACTGAGCCAAGCAAACCACTACAACACATACTTGTACACCAAATACTTTTATGTACACACTCCTCCAACAAATGAGTGGACCAACAGCCTGTCTGCCTAGGAGGAGAACAAAAAGCTGGATAGTGTTGAATAGGACATAATTTCACCTTTGTGCTGTCAAATGCAGGATAATAAGACCTGTTTGATTGGGTCATCATTTCTTTCACTAAATAATCTTATTTGAAACTTTTAACAAAATCAAAGACCTTTGAAATCCCATATACAAAAATCTTATGAATGAATATGCCATAAATTAATGGCAAAATAAACTGTTTGGCATTGGCAGAGGAGATTTGACAAACGTTTGGAATAGAACAGAATATTACAGACTTTCAGCAAGTAAAACTTCAGACTTTTCAGACTTTTTTAATGCCATCTTGAATTAAACTCATAACCAAAAACACTGTATATGTTGGGAGATCCCACTGTGTTACGACCCATAAGGATGTTGTCTTGCCAACCCTTTATAAATTTTCACTTACCTGCAGTCACAGACAGGCCAGCTAGCATGCGGATAACAATTTATATCAGCAGCTTTTGAGAAAGTAGCCTCTCTACATCCCCTTTTCTAAAGTCCTGTGAGAAAAAGGAAAAATATTTTACATGAGCCAGTCCTGCCTCGAAAAAAGGAGAGACCCTTGAGTCATGTATTTAAGACCAGCAAGTAATAGTTTGAATGAATTTAAGAATTTTTAAGGCCTTCATTTTAGACACAAGTTTAAGATTTTTCAAGGATCTGTGGACACCCCCTATTTGTAATTATACAATATTCTGTATTGATCCTTACTGGGTAAATTAATCTGTTACAGCGGCAGTACAACAAACAAAGTGCAAAAATGCAATAATAAAATAGAAATAATGATAATAAGAGAAACTAAAAAGTTAAAAATTTAGAAAAAAATACTGTATTTACTCTAAAAAAATATGTACAAGAGTAAACAAACTCCACATACTCAGCTCTGTGACTCACTTTGCAAATGACTTTTTTTTCTCATATCAACAGTGTAAGATTTGTTACCAAGGAGTATTATCACAACAAATAAATAATCTACCAAACATTATTTTCTTTACTTTTTGTGCTGAGTTTTCAACAATTCACTAGTTCTTGATGTTCTATGAGGTTTTTGATTGTCACATGAATTGTAAGATCTGCTGCTGGCCTTCTCTGAGATCATCAGCTGATTGAGAAAAAACATTTAGCTCAAGGCTGATGGAAAAGTATCAGACAGAAAAAATAAGCTGATACACATTTTGTGTTTTTAAGTCAACACTTTCCATATTTCAAACTTTTTCTCACCCCAGAATACTCTTTAAGAAATAGTCTCACAGGCTTCTTTTTTAAACTCAGTTTATCTCATTCAGATTTTTATTTTCCTGCCTCCAAATCCAGTTTTTGATAGTTGGACTAACCTTATCAGCTGTCTGAGCTGTTTTATCCAGGAGAGACGAGATGAATAAGTGAGGAGAATCATATCAGACTGCACATTGAACTCTGAGTAAACACAGGTGCAAACACAAAAGCACACCTGGTTTCTACACCTTATCAGAGACAAACATTGCAGCGGTTGTTTTTGTCTCTCAGGGCAGTGAAAGAAAAATGGTACCGATGGCTTCTTTTATTTTTTTCTTTTTAATTTAACAAGAGCACCATCTGGTGGCAGTTGCAGGAAGCCAACTTCAAGGAAGTAGGAAACTTGGCTCCAGCACAATTGCCTTTGTTGGTCTTGGTTAGCTGATTTATGTAACAGCCAACATATGGAGCTAAAGCATGTTAGAACAATGTAATGATGTGTGTTCAGTGTCAGAGTTAAAACCAAATGGTAAAATCCACCACCTTAAAGAATTAGTACATCTTTTTCACTTTTTGAATAAGTCTTTCCAGCTTTTTTGTTTGACTGCTCTGTAAAAGAAACCTCTTTTATCTGATGTGTCATAGAATCTCAACTTAATGACCAGAATTTTCCTCTCTATTTCAATCTTTGTTGAAGGTTTGAATCTTGCTTTGAGCGACCATGGCTGACACTGCACATTGTTTCTACTGCCGGGAGGACCTCGGAGGGAAGAAGTTTGTTCGCAATGAGGGCAAGCCGGTGTGCGTCCGCTGCTACACGAAGTTCTGTGCCAACTCCTGTGCTCAGTGCCATCGACCCATCCCTGTAGAATCAAAAGTGTGTGGAACTGAGGGCACATTTTGTTATTTTATTATCCCTCCACATAATACTCATGAAACATTATCTCTCCCCACCAGGAGCTCAGCCATAAGGGCCGGTTCTGGCATGAAGAGTGTTTCCGTTGTGCCAAGTGTTACAAGCCTCTGGCTAAGGAGCCTTTCAGCACAAAGGACGACCGCATCATGTGTGGGAAGTGCTGCTCTAGGGAGGACGCCACTCGTTGTCACGGCTGCTATAAACCCATACTTGCTGGTAAGTGATTCATACAAAACAAGCACAAAAAGAGTTTTCAAAATAAAACAAAGGAAATAATAAAAAATAATATCACACTTTAAAGTAAAGTTGAGCAGTGATGTCTGTCTGCCTCTCTGACTCTGTTCTGCAGGCGCAGAGAGCGTGGAGTACAAAGGGAACTCCTGGCACGATGAGTGTTTCACCTGCTGCAGCTGTAAACGACCAATAGGATCACAGAGTTTCCTCTCCAAAGGAACTGACACTTACTGCAGCCCCTGCTATGACAAGAAGTTTGCCAAACACTGTGTCAGCTGCAAAAAGGTGTGGGATGAAACTCATAGAGGCATTTATTTCTCTTCCAAAAAAACGAACTAAACATAAGACAACTTTCATAACACATTTTCATGATAAAAATGTCATAAACTGAGCTTTTCTTCCTCTTCATCCTCCTCCAGCCGATCATCTCTGGAGGAGTGAACTACCAGGACCAGCCGTGGCACGGACACTGTTTTGTGTGTAGCGCCTGCTCGAAGCCTCTAGCTGGGACGAGTTTCACCAACCATCAGGACCAGGTTTTCTGTGTGGAGTGCTACAAAAGTACTGTGGCTAAGAAGTGCAGTGGCTGTCAAAACCCAATCACAGGTAACTCTGAATTCAACATGAGGATTGTGAAGTTTGACTAACACCGTAACAAAAATTTGTATAATAGATTTTTTGTCTTTGAAATATAGCTCAAGCATTTTGGTATTTATAAATCTATAAATTCTTACTTGACAAAAGTTTTGAGCACAGTTTGTGACTAAAAAAGTCAAAACAGGTTGATGGTGTATGTAAATAAACAGGATATGATGAGGTGATATTTATCTATGACTGGAGTGTGAATAAAGCAAACCTGGCAGGACATACACACCCTTCAGACTTGTTTAAATAAAGTGCTGTTGTCTCCCCTCTTTCTTTCTTCTTCCTCCTGTCAGGTTTCGGTAAAGGTGTGAATGTGGTGAACTTTGAGGGCGGCTCCTGGCACGAGTACTGCTTCAACTGTAAGAAATGCTCCCTCAGTCTGGCCAACAAGCGTTTTGTGGCCAGAGGAAAAGACGTGCTCTGCTCCGACTGTGCAAACAAGTAGAGATGAGAGACAGCGCAAATGTTTAACAGTTCATTTCCTTTCTTGTCGTTTCACAAAAATCCATTTCAAAATTACTTTCTGTGTTGATTTTTTTGTACGATTATTGACGTGATGATTGAAACGTTTGGTCCAAAGTGTATTTTGTGATGGTTTATTGATCTGTTGCTGCAAATATACAGTAAAACAAACAATGACTGATAAACAAATGAAAACAGTGTTATAGTTTCAGATTAATTAATGAGATGTAGAACTTATGATACTGAACTGAATGATTTCTCCAAACTTGAGAAATCCTTAAATGATTGCAGCAGTGAGCTGACTTGAAATCTAGGATGAATTCATAAACTTTGACAGTTTTTATTTTTTACATTCAAATCTTCTTTTAAACATCCGTGGCTCAACTGTTCACCTGTATTTATGTTGATATCTTTCTATGACAAAAACAGTATCTTTTCTTCTGAGGTAATCAAAACTAAAACTTTATTTTTGCCATTTCCTGAAACTTTTCCATTTTGCTTTTTTTTTCAGTGTTTAGAGCATTGACTGTATGAATCTTTTCAAAAAGTCTTGGGTTTAGTAAATATACTTTGAAGCACTTTTCTGAACACTTCCCCTCCAGGATAAGAGACATCAATACGCAAACTGTATGCTTGAATGTTTTGCTACAAGAAATAAACTTTCTTCAAAACAAAGTGTGATCTCTCATAAATTAAATGTCATTTTTAAGCTTCTTCTGAAAGTAGTAAAACATGTTGAACCTAGAGGAAAGAGTGTTTGTGTATGAATGTGTGAAAGTTTGACATCTTAACAGGAAGTAATGTAAGTTAGTGTGTGTGTAAAATATGACTCCACTGTAAATCTTGGAAAGATTGGAAACATCGTTATGCAACATGCGTCATACAGATAGTTCTCTACAGCAAAACAAAAAGGTAAAGGTCAACTTTTTAATGTAACTGTAAATCAATTCAGGTACAGGGTTAAAGACTATTTTATCTTTGCATGTGAAGGCAGAATGTTTACAGGATATTGGTTTGATCAAATAAACTTCTCCTGAGTGGAACTTACACAGACTGGAGGGATGAAACTCTTCATGTGCGCCCCTGTCTTTGTCTCTCCTGTACATACACTCATAACAACATACAAGGACCAATCACAGAGGGACAAAACAGCGCCTGCACATAATCAGTCGACCCTCCTGTGTTTGTAGAGACAACCCATGCTTCATCTTATGATCTGTGGCAGAATTGATGTTTGAATCCAGGTTTGGTATCGTTCCTAACAAGACTCTGGACGTTCACCTCCATTCATATATTTTCATTTTTTTCTTTGATTTAATTTATACAGGTGAGTAATGCTTTAGTTCTTTAAAGAAATTAAGTGCATGCTTTTAAACCTGATAACTTCACTTTGAAATCAGCATTTTTTAAAATTATTTAAAAACCAAACAATTACCTTTCTTAGGAAATAATTCAACAGTACATCGCAGATAATTTTTTCCCTTTTTATCTGTGATGTTGAGCTTTAGATTGACTAAAAGTCCCTTGAAAAAGACTTAAATAAAAATAAAAAATTAAAGAAATACTAAAACTGAGTTCTTTTACAGATAAATGATGATTCCTCTTCAAAAACCCTTGCATGTCTTTATCACTCTGTCTTTGCTGTGCAGCCTGGTCTCCACCACAGAAAGAGGTAAGTAAACTCTACTCTGGATACTGTTATAGCTTAATGAGGGGGAAACTCTGCAGTGAAAGTTTTCACACCTGTTGTAGAAGAGAAATAAAAGTTTTTCTTAGAGTTGGATGCTAATTTCTCATGGGTGGTCGGTTATTTTTATAACAACAGGGAAGAAGCTCACTGTGTTGATCGTAAATATATCAAGAATATCTAAAACAAACAGTTTTTAGTGGTTAAACACAGTGCAGCTATGCATATACTAACTTTACATGGTCTCTAAGTTTAAGATGAAAGGTTATGTAGCTGGTGTTAACCAGTTTCAGTAGCAGCCACCTGTTATTTTATTACTATTTCATGTTTACAAGGTTTCACTTTTGTAAAAGGTACTTTCAAGAAGTTGACAATGCAAAGAAATTACGATGCAAAGCCCTTAAGTAATTACCCTGAAACATTTTGTTCCATCTTCAAAACACAGATTGCCTTACATTTTGTTCTTGTCAGTGCAGTTTTGCAGCTGCTTGTTGTGCGTTGGTGGTTTACTGTCCAGAGTCTGTTTCATCTGCAGCCTCGCTCAGTCTCTGGGGAAGCGTGGCTGACTTCTCCTGCGGGTGCAGCCACTGGAGTCTGAAGCCTCATGTCTCCATCCCCGCCTTGCAGGAGTTCACTGTCTGCTTCAGCCTGAAGTTTGAGGTATTCGAGAGAAAAAAAGGTTTCACTAGGGTGACCAAATGTCGTCTTTTGCCCGGACTTGTTCTCCTTTTTGGTGGTAAAATTATGTACAGGGGAATTTTATTAATGTCTGGGTTTCTCTCAGCTTGTTCTGCAGACCATTAGTCTAATTCATCAACCTGTCAAGATGTTGAGCATTGAGTATTTTTTTCATCCATATTAAGTCAAATTTGGAGCCAAAAAGTCAAAGTTATGAGAAAAAAAGTCAAAATTTGGGTCTCAGAGTCAAAGTATGCAGATAAAGGGTCAATATTTTAAGATAGTAAGGTCCAAATTTTGAGATAACATGTTAAAATTTGAAGCTAAAAATTTAAACTTTTGAGAAAGAAGAAGGTCAAAATTTTGATACCAAAAGTCTTTTTTTAAAAAAAAAATCCTTAAGTCAAATATTGAGAAATGTTGTCTTTGAGTATCTTTGGATATTCTCACCAAGAGGCTGAGTAGATTGTCGTTTTTTACGGAGTTCAGAATATGGTCACCCTAGTCTTACTGAGGTTACACTGAATAAGTAGTTAATGAGTGGTTCAAACCTTTTGAAAAGAACCAATTTTTCTTTTATAATGTCCAGGAGTCAGGTTCCTTACACTGGACAGCTTTCATGTACAGCCATCCTGACTTCCAGCATGCTGAGCTGGGCTTTGGGGGAAAGTGGGGGCATTTAGTGCTCTGGTTATTTGGAGAGGAGTGGAGCACTGTTGAGATGACACTAAAGGTGTCAGAGTGGCATGCGGTGTGTCTGACCTGGAAACACACAAAAGAGAAACCTGCTCTGTACATCAACGGCAAACAGGTGGCAATCTGGAAAGGTGGGTAATATAAGAAAAAAAAAACTCTGAGCTCTAGATTTGATTCTTTTTAAACCTAACTGTGTCACCCTCTTCTCTCCTAGCTCACAGTTCAGATGCTCCCTCCATCGACCGCAGACTGGCCCCACATGGGACTCTGACTCTGGGTGCATCCCACTCCCTGGTGGATGGGAAACTCCACATTGTTTCATTTTCAGGTCTGAAGGGCAGCATATCTCAGTTTAGGCTTTGGGGACGAGAACAGGAAGTGACATCACCAAAATGCAATGAGGGCGACGTGGTGAAGTGGGAAAGGGACAACTGGGACAGTAAGATCTGTGCACCGCTCACTGATCCAAGCCTGCAGTGTGGTAAGCCCACGACAAGAAGGAAAAAAAAAGAAAGAAAAAGGAAATCTTTGCTGAAAATCCTCAATGAACTAGTTTACAGTTTGAAATCACTCTCCCCTCACCCCTGCAGTTTCTTAGATCAGTCAGTAATTCACAGTAATATGCTCTGCCAGTTTCATTGATCGTTTTATAGTTTCCTCCTGCCTCAGTTTACCGTTCACTGGATGTCCTCAGCTCTCAGATTAAATATTGACTCTCTGAGTTTATGTAAATACAGAGGTTATTCTGTGATCAATAACATCAAGATCAGAGCAACAATCACACAGCTGTCATTTTCCTCCAGTATTTAACCATTAGACTTGAAGATACAGAACATTTTAAGATTAAAAAATCTTTTTAATCAATGATAAAATAGAACAGAATTTTTTTTTTATAGCGCACATTTCATTACAGGTAAGCTCAATGTGCTTTAAGTTTCTTGCCAAAATTGAATAAATAACTGTGGTTAAAATTAAAATAAGAAACTCTGTGACATAATAGTGTCAACATAACTTCAGTGCATCCTCAAATTCTGTTTAAAAGTAAAGCTTACGCCTTTTTTATACTGACTTGACTAAACAGAGAATCTACAAGTTAACATGGGATTAGATTCATGAAAAACATCAATGTTCGATCTTGTATGACCAGAGTACAAACGCTGATTATTGTATGAAAGATGATTTTAATTTAAATAAAGCTGAAGACTTGTCAGAAATTAAGTATGAAAAAAAGAGCTAAAATATTTAGTTAACATATTTTGCTTGCTTGTTTTTTTTTTTTTTAACAGAATGGTCCTTTTACAAAGTGAGACTGATGTTTGCCATAATCCGCTCGGATGGGAACAAAACTGAGCTCTACAAAGCCAGAGACATCGCACATAAATGGGTGAACTAAACATACAAGCTCAATTTTAAAGCTTCCATTGATTCTTTTTCTTGAAAATAAAAATATTTAACAGGTTTGACCTCTTGTGAAACTTTGCGCTTCCCTACCACATTTGATCTATTCACTGTGAAAAATGTCTGTATTGAAGTTAGGGCTGTTTGGATGGATGGATGGTGTTATATTGCACAGCGACAGTAAATCTCAGAGGCTGTAACTGCTCTGCTATGTTTGTTGTTCCTGCAGCTCAGACAGGTTCTGCCGACCGGCTTCTATTTACCCAGAGTGTCTGTGTTTGAGGTATCCAGGTATGAGAAATTCTATGTTTTTATGACACTGACATAACTTATTGTGTGTTTTTAATAAAATACCTATGAATGTCAAAATGAGTCACAGCATTAAATGTATTTTATTGTTCACAACAAAAAGAGAGAATCACCAGGCTGCATACATACACATCTCTGTGATCTCTTGTACAGATCCAGTACAGAAGATGGGCTTCTCAACACATCTCATATAGACGGGCAGGTAAATTGGCACATCTGAGTTGGAGCCGTGTACATACATATTTTGTTTTTCAGGTTTTAGCTCACAACTGACTTGTGTGTCTCTTGTTAACCAGGAACGATGGGTTCCAGCTAATGACAGGTAACTGTTTCTTGACCAAGTTTTGTTATAGTTTGACACTGACTGAGTCATAACATGGAAAAACAAAGGACGCAGGATGCAGCTACGGACTTCTGGTTTAAAATTAAAATCAATTCAAATCAGCCCAAACCTGCTTTCTTATAAACAACCAGTAGGAGGGGACTCCAACAGATTGCAAGCTGCTTGTGTATGGTAATAGTTATTTCAGAAAACAAGACAGCACTGGCTCAAATTCTTGTTGAGGGGAATCAAAAACAGTGAGTGATGTCACGTTGGCTGCCATCACAACTAATATACAGTCACGCATTTTCATTATCAGACTGGTCATCAAAAAACCTTGTACATCCCAACAAGCAAACATCACTAACCAAAGTGTGTTTTAATCACCAAAGAAGTCTGGATTTTATGTGCAACTGCAGTTAAAAACACAGTGTACTTACTATTATTATGACAGAAGCAGTGCCTTTGTACACTCCAAGCATTTTAGAGAAATTTCTCGAGTTGTTTTTCAATTGCACTTGAATACAAAACAACTGTCTTTGGCTTAAAATAAATTTATCCCAAACATGGAACAGTGGCAACACAGAACTCAACATCATTGCGATTAAAAACTAGTCTATAATTGTTTACAATGCACAACCATTCCGAGGCCTTTAAAGAGCCACAAGACAATATACTATGTGTAGAGACCACTATAAAAGAACGCAGTAAAAAGACCCAATTCCTCCGTAGGTTTGACTGCCTGGTTCACATAAATGTTATTCCTCCGTTGGACGTGGCAGCCGTGCAAATTGAGATGTACACAAACCTCAGGAAACCCTACTACGAGCCGAGTGGTAAGCTGCAAGTGCTGACCGATCCTGAGAGCATACACACCACACCTGTCGGTAAGAAACACCTCCAACCCTGCAGATGTGTGAGCATGAAACATGAAATCAGCTTAACCTGAATCTTCTCTGTATTTTCAGAAAGTTTTGCCACGACCACCACGACCAGTCCTCCTGATGTGCCTGATGGGACGACACCATCCTCCTCAGTCACAACTGTGTTACCTGTTACCACAAGCACCGTCTCCACCAGCACCAGCAGTGTCTCCACCACAACCGGCAGCTTCACAGCAGGTCCTTCAAGTGTCTCAGGTCAGTCTGAGGGTTCCCTCACTCTGTCACTTTTCAGATGAATTATACAGAGAATTTAAATGAATTTTAAATAGCTACTCTTCTTATTCCTCTGTAGAGCTGTACTTCGAGGTCAGGGTGAATGTTTCCATCACAGGATGCTCTGATCCAAAACTAATGCTGTCCACATGGGTATGACTGACCACAATGTTGTTTTAAACATGAAACTAAAGCAAAGATTAGGTATAGAGTAGTTTTAATGTGACTTTTTTATTCCACACAGCTTAACTCCACTTTATCTGATCACATGATGATGGTGCTAGATCTCCAGATGCTCCCAGAAGATCACAGGTAGAGCACAAAAACCGTAATCTATATCTGAGGATTCATATTATTTGATCGATGTAAACAGTTGAACTTGACAACTAATCTCACTTTCAGATATCGCTTGAAGCGTCGATCAGTTCCCTCCACCTCTAATGAAGTAAGCTCTGCTGACACACAGAGGCCTTCACATGACGATGAGAAAATGCTGGTGATTAGATTTGTGAAAAAAGGATCCAATTCTTTCTATACTTTCACATTTTTGCTACACTAATGCTACCCAGAGTCTCATTCTTGCTCCAATGTAAAAGACAGAAACGAAGATGGTACCAAAACACATTTTAACTACGCAAAATCTTAAAGATTATCTAAAAAAAATGTAAACTATTTGTGTTGGCTTTACCATTTCGGGTAAACGCTCACTGTTGTGAAACTTGACATTTTTAAAATGAGCAAATAGTAGCTAAAAAGTAAACAAAAGACAGCAATGATGAAATGATGGTTCTTTTAAAAGGGTCAACAAAATATATAAATGATTTCATATGATTCCCTTAAAAACAAATACCATCATTGAGTCAGAGTTGAGATTGGTTTGTCATTAAATTATTTGATAAGAAAATGCAAAATAATTTTAATCAACCTTTTTGTCAAATTTTGTTTTTTCCCAGGTGTCTGTGTACAAAGTTTCAAGGTATGGATCATGTTCATCTGCCCTTTTTTTAACTGTATCATAGTGAATTTAAATCAAAAAGAATACGATACATGATGTCTCTGTAGTACAATAATGCAACAGGACCAATCTAATATGCTTATCAGATGTTCTGAGTTTGTCAAACAGAATTTTACTGTTGTGTTATGGCTCCATTTCGCCACTAATTTCAATCTTTAGATTAACTGATAAAAGCAAATTTTTACAGCTATAATTTCCTTTTTTATTGTCCTGCAGAGAGAGCTGTGTTTTCCAGGTGCAGGTCATGATGTCATCTTCAGACACACAGGAAATGGAGGAGCTGATAAGGTCTCTGCTGTTGGAGCCTTTTGACAATGGAGTCATATCTGTTGCTACTGAGGACATAGAGATAAGCCGCATTTGTGAGTTTAAACTGACATAAAAGTTTAAGAGATGAGATTTAATCACTTTTTTAGACATGTTTTCATTTTCTCTTATGTCATTTTCTTCCTTCACTGCTTCCTTTTTAGTGATATTTAATTGCATTGCACACTCCCACCTTACAAGAAAAGGCCTTTTCGATTGGCCGACCACGTCAGGAGGAAGAAATGCAACTCAGCCGTGTCCTAAAAACCCTGTTCGCCATGCCACACGACAGTGGTAAACACAAAGACAGTTCCTGACTTATTACAGACTTCAAATGTTCAATTTCCAATTAATTTACCATAACATTGCACTTGAAATGCTGTTTTTTTATGTAAAAGGTTACATATTGTCAACTTGAAGAAATTGTTAATTCATTCATCTTGTAGTGAACATGAAAGTGACACATGGCTGAAAACAGGCCTGTGTGGGAAGTATTGATTAGTTTAATTGGTACATATTTACAGATCTATCACACTCTGCTCTAGACTCTTTCTTTGTGTTTGCACTTCTTGACAGCTGCACATGTACTTTAGGAAGCAATAAATTCATTTATCAGAAAGATAGATGCATTAATGAGTTAACAGGTAGATGATTGTAAAGATCAATAGCCATGCAGCTGTAACAGGAACTCTTATTTTGCCACATAAGGCTTTAGAAGCATTGAACAAGGCATTTAGTTGAAATGTCTTGTTTGCAATGAAAGAATCTAAGATTTGTAAGATGTCTCTCTGTGTGCTCTCACCAGTAAACTGAGTCTGGAGACCCAGTGGATGGCCCCAGATTTGGAAAAGTGTTCTTTAGTGGTGGAAACCATCCCAGATCTGGACCACGTCAAAGTCACTCCTGGTCTGTTACACAATCTGTTCGTCTGTCTGGTGCTCAAACGTTAGAAATGCTTAAACCAGTTAATCTGAATTTTATAGTGGAAAAAGAATGATTAGAAATTTAATAAATACACAGATAATTTTTGAGACTGATTTTTTCGACATGTCTGATTTTGAGTATTTATCACATGTAGTCTTTTGTCTAATGATAAAGTCTTATCTCATGAGATAAGGTGGTTTCAGCTCTCTTTATCGCTGTGCTATGTTGCCTGCTCCATTCCTGTTTTACAAATCTGAACCCTTACAACAAAATCAAAAGGTCATATCAGCATCAGGTGAATTATTTTATATATTCTGTGATTTTTTTCTCTCTAGATAATGCTGTGGATGTCATCGACATGATTGTGAGCTTACTAAAGAATCTCTCCACACTGAACTTCAAAGAGCTGGCCACAGTCCTCAACAAGCTGGAGGACATTGTGGATCTCAGCGTGGTCACTCCAAACCTGGGTCAAGCTCTCATCAACATCATCTCAGACATCCTGGAGTCTGACAGCGACCTGCTGCCTTTCACTAATGCGTGAGGATGAATATGAAAATAAGACATCTTCACAAATCTCTTTTTGATACCTGCTAACTCTGTCTCTTCTCCTCTTTAGTATTCTAAACATCACAGAAGCAGTGGGAGATAGTATGGTGGGCTACGATGGCTCCTCTACCCTGGTTGCTCCAGGCATCGCTGTAACAGTTGTGGATGTGTTACCTGGGCAGTTTGGTAGTTTGACGTTTGGAGTGTCGTCTTACAGCGAAGGCCAAAAGCCTGAGGTTTGTGTTGTAACAACATCCAACAAATACCCTTCATCTGTCTGAAAATAGAAGTCTCTTTACATGGAACCAAGTTATTACCTCCACATTCAAGTAAAGTAATACAATTTTAGGGCTGGGCAATTAATTGCAAATTAGATTAAATGACCTGCTGCAATATTGTAATCACAGACAGTACAACAATTCTTTAACCTCAAATGTGTCTGAACACCAGATACACTTTTTGCAGTAGATGTTTTATGCTCTACACCAGTGTGACTCAATCCTGCTTTACTAAAGAACCAAATTTTCATACAAAATACCCTTGCAAGAGCAACAATTTAAGTGGTGAAGAGTGGCAAAAATGAAAAAAAAAAAATGGCAAGAGGCAGCAATAGAAATAAGTTTAAGGTGGCAAAATGATCAAAAACCAGCACAAAAGGGTGAAAAGGGGTAAAAGTTTAGAGGAAACTTGGAATATAGTCAGACATCATCAAAAAAAATGTTCAAAAGAAACAAAAGCTTAACATAATTCACTCCACTTAAAATTGGTCTAAATAGTATATGAGTTTCACTTTCTGAAACTAGTGACAAAAGTATTAAACCTTTTCATGATTGTCTAATTTTTTTTTAGATTTTTGTTAAAAATCCTTTGCTCCCTCGTGTATGTTTTTCTTATTCAAAATGGTAAGGAAAATTACAGAAAAGCCTCTGCAAAATAATAATTGATATCAAATTTCCTATATGAATCAAAATAGCTTCTCTTTTTAAAAAGTTATCTAATATGGTGCTTTGTATTTTAATATAAGAATAATATGTACAAGTACTGGAAGAAAATTAGCGTGAAATATTGTAACTTACATGTTTTTTAAGAGTTAGTTTAGTCACGTTTTTTTTGACATATGTAATCTAAGCATCACAGCTAAATCTCTCTTTTTTCCCTGATTGGTCCAAACCCCCTTAAATTGCTTTGTGCAACTATCACAGACTCTGAGTCTTGTGTCATGTCTGTTGTAGATTTTCATCAACAGGTATCCTTTTAATGGCACAGTGGCTTTCATCTCCCTGCCCTCCATCCTTCAAGACAGATTCCCACAGAACGGCTTCAATCAGGGTCCACCCAGGGTTACTTTTCAGTTCTTTGGAATCCCAATGCTTTTCACGGTACTATGTTTCATAGAACATTTCTTCAATTAAAAGAAAAACATAAATTCAGAAGTCTTATTTAACCAATTCAATGCATGTTATGATTCCCAGACCAACCAAAAGGGGGCGACGCTCAACACATTCGTGGTGTCAGCAAGTGTGACCAATGCCAGCTCTCCAATCAAAGATCTGGTTGAGGATGTGAAAGTGACTCTCCAACATTTAACACCCAATAAAGTGAGATCTGATGTCCTTTAAAAATACAACGTTGCATCTCATGCCAACACTGATGTCAGTTTAATCAAGTTATCTTTTCCTCACCTGCCATCAAGCTTCACAACGAAGTCCAGTGTGTGTATTGGAACTTCAATAAAAACAGTAAGTCCTCCTTAAAAACCCTCACCTTTGATCCCTTGTTAGAAAATGTAAGACAGTGAATATCTGTGCCATCCTCTAGATGGACACGGAGGCTGGGACGACTACGGCTGCAGAAAACACAACAGCAGCTCTGACTACACAACATGTCTGTGTGATCATCTCACACACTTTGGAGTTCTTCTGGTAGGTGTTAAATATTTCTCACCAGGTGTTCCCTTGGAAATGCTGGGGCTGCTTCAGCAAGATGCTGAAAAGCAGAGAAGTTTAGGATAATGGGGTTGACTCAAATTCACCAGCAGAGGGCGCTCAAAGTATAAGCAATAAAATCCATTGTCAAGGAAAGTTTGATCATGTACAAGCTGTGACTCGGGGTCATGTTTATGGTGAAAGATGAGCTGTAGTACAAGTAGGAAACTGTTTCTTCTTCTTTGAAACTTCTTATCAAATTAACCTTGAAATAGATATTTTTAAATTTCTGTGTTGCCCTTAAAACTTGAACATTTAAATCATGAAAACATCTTTACTAAACTTGACACATTTTTAAGCCCCCTGGCTTGCAATAAGGTAAACTGTGCCTCCTTCATATCCACAGCACCCATTATCAACCCTTTTTATAATATATAACTTGAGTAGAAAGGGCAAAATATCTGCTTGGTGTGCTCTACTTTATAACTCGTATTTTTGGCTGTAAGTGCAGAGGGCTTAAAATTCCTTGAAAGACACCGAGGCACAGACAAAGAGATCAAAGAGGACAGCGACAGAAGAAGCGTAAAGAAAGAGAGAAAAGAGTGACGAAGCAAGTCCCTGGACTCACACATACACAAATACACACACAATTTAACAAAATGACCTTTTCAAAAGCTGCTTGAGCACAGGCTCAGCTAACGTTGTAGGGAGATGAGCAGAAAAGCTACCACTGAACATTACTCATAATCCGAGTCTGTGTGATTTGTAATTTGTCACACATTAATAAATATACAAAAACCTGTGTATTTGTATCTAGGACCCCGCCAGGACCCCTCTGGATCCAGTTAATGAGCAGATCATGACCATCATCACTTATCTTGGTTGTGGAGTCTCATCTCTGTTCTTGGGAATCACTGTTCTCACCTACACAGCCTTTGAGTGAGGCTGCATTCATTTGTGAACATGTTTTTCTCTCACACTCATTGATAACCCGCAGAGGTGTCAAGTGAATACTCATTGATGTTGTTTACTGTTTTTTAATTACAATACTATATACATAATATTGTTCTCTCGCTCTGTTTTCTCACCTTTTGTTTTCTCGCTCGATGTTCATCTCAGGAAGCTCCGTCGAGACTACCCCTCTCAGATCCTCATCAACCTCTCGTTAGCGCTGCTGGGACTGAATCTAGTTTTCCTGCTCAACTCCTGGCTCTCCTCTTGGGGTGTATACGGCCTCTGTGTGGTCGCAGCATCCATGCTGCACTACTTTCTCCTGGCGTCTTTCACCTGGATGGGATTAGAAGCAGTTAACATGTATTTTGCTCTGGTCAAAGTCTTCAACGTCTACGTACCTTCTTACATCCTCAAGTTCTGTATCCTTGGCTGGGGTGAGTCTTGTTTTTGACTTGCTGATGTTTTGTTAAAATCTTCTAAAATATTAATTATTATTAATATTATATTATTATTACTTATATCAGGCTTTAAAGTGTATTATCTGTCCCTCCAGGGGTTCCTCTGATCATCTGTGTCGTGGTGCTCATTGTGAACAGAGAGGTGTACGGCAGTCACCTCTACAACGATGCTCAGTCCACTCTAAACTTATTGGACAGCTCTGACAGTTTGTGAGTTTGACTTTAGGTTGTCAAAGTCTCAGGTCCCAGGTTTCATTCACCAAATATCTGCTGACATGTGGTCGCTGGGAAACTTAAGCCATCAATAATTTCTGCCTCTTCACAAAAAAGTCTTTTACTTGTCTTTGTTCCACTGTTTGAACTTGACCTTCAGAGTTTGATGCTATAATTGTGGACAAATGTGCAGTGCAGAAACACAAGCCTGGAAAGATTGTGAGTGTGAAATGTGGTTATTAAAAGTTTTAATACTCTTGTTCCCTCAGCTGTTGGATCCAAGATGACGTGGCATTTTATGTGTCTGTGGTTGCCTACGCTGTGCTGATTTGTCTCTTCAACATTGCAGTAAATATTTCAAACATTTCAAAGTTTAAAAACATCAGCCTCATAAATATCCTGCTGGATAGAAGCTTCTAGTCACATTCAATATTGATATCATTTTCCTGGAAATCATGTTTTTAACTTTTTTAAAATTTAAAATCTTCATTAAGGTTTTCGTGGTGGTTCTGATCCAGATTCGCCACATGCGAGCCAACAGTCCAGCTGGGACTCGAAGAGGATTGATCCATGACCTGAGGGGAGTCGCCAGTCTCACCTTGTTACTTGGACTAACCTGGACTATTGGCTTCTTTACCTGGGGACCAGCCAGAATAGTTCTGCTCTACCTTTTCTCTGGACTTAATTCCCTGCAAGGTGGTGGATTGGCATACCAGGAATGCTTAGTTTGAATCTAATGAACACATAGCAGCACATTTGCTTGATTATTCAGAGACAGTTTGTGATTCTGAATTTGAATTTAAAGTGGCTGTGAGCAGAATCTGGTATTTGTTTTGAAAGATGAATGGGAATTGGAGCTTACTTTTAACACTTCTTCATTTAAGACAGCTTTTTACCAGATACGACTTGGCAAGGTAATGTTTTTACCAACAGTTACATAGCACTGTTGTTTGAAGTGTGACAACATGAAAATTTGTAAGTTTGTAGTGTAGTTTAGCAGCTGGCTACATTTAGCATATTGGTATCTTGTAACTCAGTGAATCCTCATTATACCCTGACAGTGCTCATCTACCAAGCAGAGCAAACGTAAAATCTCTCTTCATTTTATTGATAAACTCTCAGGTTTGACCAGATCACTGCAGTATAACCACCGCATATGGATTAGAGAGAACATTGGCACCAACAGCTTAACCCTTGTCTTCGCCTTTTAGCCTTTAGTCCATGTTTTAGCTTGCACTTCGTGTTTGAGCCTCTAGCTTTGTCGCTCACATTTTGGTGATGATAATGATGAGGCAAATATAGAAAAATTAGACTTTTTCGTGGTTACTTTCAAACTGCTCACAGCCCCTTTAAACAAACCTCAATGTGTTTCTTTTCTTGCCACAATCCCTCAATTCTTCCACCTTGATCAAGTTGCTGTGTGTTTATTTATGGAGTGAATGTTTCTTAACCATATAGACAGTTTCCTCAACATCCCACTTCATGTTCACAGTTCAAATGAAAACAACAAAATTTGTAGATAAAAAAGCACAAAAATCAAACATCGTCTGAGTGATGCAACCATTTCACAACCGTCTTTCCTCTGCTGGCCTTTGTTATACTGCTTTCCCCTTTTTTTTTACCCTGGGTGTGATGCAACGAAAGCTCTCTGCTTTCTACTTCTGGGGGAAATGCCTTGCTCAAGTACAAAATAAAAACAAGAAAGCCTCTGAGACAGAAGTGGGCTTATGGAAGTTTATGACCTTATCTCATGTCACATGCGTTTCAGGACTTTTCATATTCATCTTCCACTGTCTGATGAAGGAGAACGTCAGGAGGCAGTGGAGGATTCATCTCTGCTTTGGTCGTTTTCGGCTTGAAGAGCACTCTGGTATGAAAGTCACACATAATATAATGCGCCCCCGATCAAGTTAATTTAACTGTAATGAAGCCTGAATTCTTCCTACATAGCTCTTTCTACAGTTGGCGCTTTAGAGAGGGGGCATTGCTGGGTGTCTAATCTAAATGTGTGCAGATTTTAAGCATGGTATGAGTGAAAACTGAAATCTAAGCAAGTGTGTTCGTCTTATTTTGAGTAAATACTGTCTTTTTAGTCTTGCTATGAGGCACATTCAACTGACCAGTCCAGAAATATATCTTATTTCAAGATCTTAAAAGACAAAAATGAGGCCTGAATTGGTTATAACAAGTCAAAAAGATCTGCCAATGTGGTAAGAAAAAAATTCTTAATATAATATAAGTATTAATATCTTAATACAAGAGGCCAGTATAAGGGAGGGACAATATAAAGCCATAAAAAAATCACACAATACGTCCTCTTTAAAAAGTGGACCCATACTTCATATTTTCATGACTTGCAAAGTATTTATTGAAACCTAAACACCAATTTAGCAGTTAAATAAAAAGTCTACATTCACAAGTGAAACTTTGACTTGAGGCATCTTTTGGGCAATTTTAGACTTACTTTAGGTAAAGAATAGATGAAGGGAAGAAATGTGTAAAGACAAAAGCAGGAGATGCCACAGGCTACTGCTGGATTTGGATTCTCAGGCTACTTGAAACCAAATAAATAACAAGTACCAAGTACCATCCAAATTCTTTGCTGACAGAAATCCCAAAATAATAAAAGTTCAAAGTGAGTTCAGTTCAGTACCAGTCAGCAGAAATAGGGCTTTCACTTAATGAAAAGCTGCCAGCATGAAAAAATCCTCTGCTGCAATTTTGGATTTTATTTCAGATGGTTTTGATTTATGCTGCCGCTGTGTTGTAAGATAAAAAAGAGAGGCCATACTGTGAGGTTAATTGTATTCAATTCAAGGATATTTACAAATACCTGTGCTGGTTTTGTCATCCAGAGTGGAGCAACTCAGCATCAGTGGGAGTTGTTCCCAAACCCAGAGCAAATCCACCAAGAACCTCTGTGCCATCAGTGCGCTCGGTGAAGTCCAGTTCCACAGACAGCACGTCAGCTTCCTCAGACTCCAGCCGCAGAGAACTGTCATGCAAGAGACCAGATCTTGGTGAGGAAACAAAGCAGAGTCATTCTTTAATAACTCACCACTGGCTTCAGCTGATCTTTGAGTGCATTTGTTTAAGAATCCTTGACACACTGAAATTGAGATTGTGGGGATCAATTAAATTCTGAATGTGTGACAAATCATTTCATCACTACCTCTTTTGACATTTACCTATTCCTGAATTCCTAAATAGTTATCACTTGTAACACATTTAAGGTTAAAATTAAAAGTTAAAATTCATCTTGTTGGGAGTCTCTTTCATATGGGATGATTATCACAGGTTAAGGCATTAGTCTCTCTCCCCCCAGCATCACAGTGAAGGTCAGTGCATACATTAATGAGACTGCTCTGACATTAAACAATTACGTGGGGATCCTTTGTAATGGAGTGGACGTTAACACAACTAAAAGGACAAAGCTGCAATATTTCAAGGTTTCTCTCCCTATCTGACAGTTTAATTTAGGTTTAACCCCAATCTACACACTGTGTGTATGTTAAAGAGTGTTGTTCACGCCTCTGAATTGTTCACAGATGTTGAATTATCTTGCAGGGTTTTTTGTAAATTCCCTGGCTCTCCCTCGGGCCCAGGTGAACCCCTCAGGTACAGGAGCTCTGCCTCATCAGCGGGGGACACACCCGACACCTGGCTGGAGGAATCACTTCTTTAGCGAGCAGGGACAAAGATAGGAAACATCAAACATGCTGAACATCTTCATTTGCATACACACATGCCTGAAACAATTATGAAATGCTTAAAAACTCAAATAGCAGCTTTAGCACATTCTGGTGCAGTTTTTCTTTACATGCAAGAGAAATAAAGAATCATTGCAGTGGGATTTTACTCTGTTGTGTTCCTGCTTTATTAGATTATCTTATATCCAGTTCCTTTGTTTTTTGTTTTAGCTAAATATTGAAAAAGAGCCTGCAATTATGAAGACATGAGTAGTTGCATCAGTTCCAAGGAGGAGTTGGTTGCCAAGCAACTGGTGAGTGGAGCCATGGTGACAATGAACCGTGGTACCACACAGTTTGCATGAAAAAAATTGTAATAAAAATTTTAAATCAAGTCTCCCCATGCTGCTCATTCACCTTGATTGTTGGAGGAAAATGTGCCCAGCAGCTTAGAATGATTTACCTACAGCTTATTTTCACTTCATGGATTAATGAGCACATCAGCTTTGAGTATGTTTCTTCTTTTGTTCTCTAAATTCTGACATGTGTCTTGATAATATGGGATGGGAAGAAATAGCCTCCATACCTGTGAGAGACACCATTTGGCTTGTTCAGGGTCGAGTGGAGCACAGAAGAGACGGAGCAGCAAAAAGATCACCTCATAAAGTTTGACAGGTTGTGTTTATTTGGATTTCTTTGCTGATGGTTGTTTTAAACACAAAATCTACACAATCTCATCCAAATGACTGCAAATTATTGGCAACAACTGTAGTTTTCACATCACTTTTGGATATCTATTTTTAAAACATAGGAGAAGTTTAACAAATGGGTGATAATGTTGTTCGCCTTTACTTGACAGGGCTAAAAGAAATCTCTGCTCTTTTAACTCTAAATGATGTTTTTCCACCCACGGCACATTCAAACTAACTTCTTCACTGGTGCAAACAGTAGGGTTACTTTCATTTCTCTCAAACACCTACACAAACTGAAAACATGAATATTATTCATAAAACCAAACTAAAATTACAGTCAAACAGGATAACTGACATGAGCAGAGAAACAGAACAAAATCTCCAGAAAAACTTGGATTAACTTTAAGTGGGTTTATCACTGGAGGAACATTTAAATGCTGAAGCAGTCCACCAACTTTTTGGAATTCCAGGGGCCTGCATGGGTGCTCAGTAACTGCTGTTTCACCAGATCCTTGACCGTTTGGTAGACCACAGCCTCGACCTGAAAAACAACAAACCACTTACCTCCATGAAGCGAATCTTAGCACTTTTCAATCAAGCTGTGTCATGATTCAAAGCACACTCAGATCATTGACTGATAAATAAATGGACTTGGTGTCCTTGTTGCCACCTGTCTGATTCTGAAACAGAGGCTGTGTCTCAAATAAGCTACTTCAGTAAGAACACTAACATGAAGTGTACTGTGAACACTCTGTACCTAGGACAGTGCACAGAATTGTTGTTTCAAATCAACCACAGCAGCTTCGCTCTAACCAGAAATTATGATCACATTTCACAACCATTCACAGGTATTCTTTGGTTATTCATTAATTGCAGTCATCACTCTTGAATTGATATGTTCCTCTCTCCTCTACATAGTCAAAATGACGACCATTGAGTATAAGTGTCCAGCATTCCACACTCAATGCTTGCCCATTTTAAGATTAATAACCAACAGCAGATACACACCTTGAGGCTGTGATAGGTAGGAAGATCCAGCAGATAGCTGTGTCCTCCCAGCTCAGCGACTTGGAGGAAGTAGCTGTAAAGAGCTCTCTTACAGAGTCTGCTGGAGAAGCCTGGCCCACTCACAGATGGAGAGCTGGAAAATGAATGAATGAATGCAAAGTGAACAAAATTCTAGTAAAAGGCATTAATTCATTGTAAAAGAGCATTTTTTCTGCAAAGGAATCAAAACTCTGAAGGAAAAGTTTCACTAAAAATGTAGATTGCAACTTTTGTCCCAGCTCTAAAGCACCGAAGCACCGTATTTAAAACACCAGTACATCTGAGAAATCCATGTTTTCTGAGCTGAACTTTTCCACTTTGGATCCACAGCAACTATACATAATTGATTGGTTTAGTGGTTTCTTTTGCAGTATTTTAATCATACCTTTGTGTGGAAACTCGACTGTCTATTTTAGGCATCTACCAAACACACACTCGTTAGATTTTACAATATGCTAACAGGTTAACTCGCTTCAGTGAGAGCTGAATAATGTTTATTTGTGCTGAATTAATAACTCATTATTATAGACTCAATTTCATGTCTTTTCCTTTGGCACACTCTGAAACTTTATTCAGAGATCAAAATAAAAAAACTCATTTAGGTTGTTGCAGGAGAGAGTGATGACTAATGACTTACAATCAAAGCCTCAAGTACTCATGATAATCGTCATAATCAATCAATGGACCCACCTGATGACATTTTGGTTCTGTGTAAGCTACAAATCTACAATTCTACAATTTCATTTAGCAGATGCTTTTGTCCAAAGTGATATACAACACAAGCCCGAGTTTAGACTTGTGAGAGAAACGTGACTAAGTACGACAAAGGGCTTCAAGTTTGAGTGGTGCGGGTGCTGCCATCTAGTGCAAGAAACTAGGAGCGACTTCTTAGACCTTTTGATTCATTCTACCCCTGAGAACAAAGAGCAGAAGGGTCACATTAAGTGCCAAAGTGTGCTCTGGACAGTTGAGTCTCCGGACTCCCCTTAAAAGTAGAAACGCACTATTGGGTTATTATTGCTTATTTTATTACCTCTATCCCATGTATTTTCTTACTGCTGTGTCATATTTGGAGATATGGCAATAACAAATTTGCCCCTGGGATGAAGGAAGTGTTTTGATTCTGATTCATTCTACCCTTTGGGAGCTCAAGAGTTCATTTGAAGACTAGGCTTTTGTACCAAGTGTTCCTTGACAATGTTTCCCCCTCAAAATCAGCCTGCTTCGGTGCTCAGCTGTGTTAAACAACATTTTGTGATTTGATTGACTCTGAGAAGACTGGGGGGGGCAGTATTTCTAAGGGCAGACACTCACAGGTGTCTGTGAAGGCGTCAGATCATTTAAGGTCTGTTTTTCATTATTACAATGTCACCAGCCCATGATATCCCTCATCCCGCCCAGAATGTTCTTTGTTTTTATCACAATTACATTCCACATTCAATAGATTTTTCAGGGGAAAAATTCAAAAGATTTGGGTACAGGCCAGGGTTCCCAGGAAACAATTAATTGCTTCAGCGGTGAAGACCATAACAAAAGGAAGCTCGGCATAATTGGCATGCTACTTCTCCATCTCCAAATTAAAGGAGTCTCAGCTGACACTAGCAGCATGTCTTTTTGTTTTAATGCTATAATTTGGGAGGTTTTTTTTTTTTTTTTTTTGCTGGTGTCCTTGCCATCTTTCCTGCATAGATTCGGTCCATGTCCTCATCTCATATTCTGCTATTTCTGAACAGTTTTCTTTGTCTTTTCACCATTAAGTGCAGACTATACTGAGGAGCTCATCAGGACAAAGCACTCACATTCCCTAAATCTAACAGTTAGAGGCTGCAAGACAATAGCTGAAATACAGAGCAACACCGTGAACACAAAATCTATTTTTAGTTGTCATCTCTGCTCAAGGACAATACAGCCTCCAGTAAGAGATATGGCTGTGTCACAGTCAAGCCACCGGACATCAGCAGTTGTCCTCAGCTCAAAAGCCAGGAGATGGCAGGGGCCCCAGGCCTCAAAGGGACTGTCAAACAAGCAGAATGGGTGATGCTCGTCCTGCAGTGGCCCTCTATCTATGAGCTGGTGACAAGAGTGTGTAGCAGGTAAGCCTTGGTCAGAACATGGCCAGTATTTCTGATGCAGAGTGAGGTTACAGACATCCTGTCCTCGTAACATACAGCAGCAGATGTTTTTCTTGTACAATTGCTCTGCAACTAACCCGTCAACAATGAGACCCTTGCTGCTGTCCTGGACTTCAATATCCTTGTCCCCATAGCACCAGTTGATGCTTAGATCGTCATGTTGAGAAGCTACTTTCGGCCCCACGTAGTCGCCGCCGAGGAAGAAGATCTTGTAATGTTTGTAAAAAGGTGGCAGAAGGTCTTTAATATCATCCCCCAGTCGCTTGTTGGTGATGTCGGACACTTCCTCGTTGAAGACTCTCTGGCTTCCTAAATAAAAAAGACAATTCATCTTGATGAGCTGACAGCAAAAAAGAGATTAATTTTTCTTAACTCTAGTGGCAATAATTTGCTTTTCTAGGGTTTTTGATCCCTGACCAGGCTAATATTGAGTGATGCTTCATTACAACAGCAGCAGTGTATTATGCTCAGAGAATTACATATCTTTTATATAAAATACAACAGATTACCATTTATGTTCTGCAAACAAGCTTTTTTTCCTTCACTGGTAATTAGTTTGACATGTATTTTGTTTCATGCTGAGAGCTCCTAGGAGGGAATCTATTTGCAGCCAATTTTCTATCTTAGCACAAAGCCTGTAAACAAGGCGAAACAGATGGTCGAGCTATGTCAAAAGGCAACAAATCTTCAAATCATATGAAAAAAGTAAAGCAAAGAGGAGTTTTGCAGGTATTTATTTGTTTAACTGTTTCTTGACTTAGAGCACAGAGCTGCTTAAGCTGGCTCCTTATCGAGCACACGAGAGTAAATCTGAACACAAAGCTGTCTCTCTACCTAGCACGATACTGGTGATGTACAGCGGCTTGATGAAGTGGGTCAGTAAAGCACCCTGGACCCCGATGACACTCCAACAGCTCAACTTGTCACTTCCGGACATACAGCACACTTTGGCACCCCACACGCTCGGCTCAAGGTAAGCTACAGGGACCAGCAGGCCTTTGGAATGATACTGCAGCTTCATTGTCCCCAGTGCGTTTGTAGGATCTCTGAAGAGGACAGAAAACTATGTTAAGTGAGTTGATTAACGAAGGGTTGGGGTGTGGGGTGTCTCATTTAAATCCTAAATCTATTCATTGTATTTTTTCCATATTTACTGTTGTCCTCTTTTATTATAGCTATATATGCCTTACAAAATTTGTAGGCCTGGTAGAGGTCAATTTTGCCACATATAGAGAAAACCTAATTTATGATCAAGCTCCACAAACTGCAAGTCTTTGAACAAAGAACAGAGGACAAACATGAAAGTGATAATGCCGAGAAAAAAAAAGGGCTGCTGTACTTAAAGTAGTAGTTCTTGGCCGCTCCTTCTGGACACTGATTAGTGTAGAGATGCAGACTGATCCCAGGTTTGAGCTGAAGCTGGTGGCTGTCTGCACTGCTCTCGAAAATGCAGTTCTCCTTGGCCTTTTGATCAGCATCAAAGAACAGCAGGAGCTGTTTGTACAGAAACCTGAACACAGGCCAGAAAATAAGCAGTCTCACAAAATGACCGGCTTAGAAGTCGGAGAGTACACTGCAGTGAAAGAGTGGGAGCGAGCTCGTCCAAGAATGAATGGTGTGTCGTGACTTCATCATCATTATCAAAAATAACTGCCAAATGTGTTATTATCAAGTAACCGAGATTCCCCTGAGGTTTTTCTTCTTTCATGTTTATACCTTAAAAGAGCTCTTCTGGCAATGACGACTGCATGGCAGTCATGAACCATCGTCCCATTGTAGCAGAGCCACTTGCTGCAGCTTGAACGGCCAGTCCCCAATGCCACCACCTTGTACTGCTCACAAGGACGACCCTCTGTGTCCAACACGTCTGAGGAGGAAATCAAACAGTTTTTCTTTCATGTTAATACCAACTTTACAGAAGCCAGGATGACTCACTGATATATGATTGATTTGGAGAAGAATAAGTGAAGGACATTTAACTGTGAGGTGATTCATCAGTACCCATTCAAACTAACACTTTTGACTGAAAGTATGCAAAGGTCAGAGGCAGTCACAGATCTCAATCAATCAAATACTGGATGAAGAGAAGATGTAACAGCTTTCCAGGATTCAAATGTCAAAAACCTGTTTTTGAACTGGAAAACACAGTGTGATAACTGAAGCAATGACACGGTTTGAGCATGAGGCAAAGTCATGTCTGTGTACAAACAACAAGAACAGTGTGTCATTGAGAAAGTGATCCTAAATTAAGTTTCTTTAAAACCACATCTGCTGTAACCCTGTCAAAGTGAATAAAGGAGAGAGTGTTTTGATACACCCCATTAGGTCGAGCTTGAACTCAACTCAACTCATTTACAAAGCACTTTAACAACAACCACAGCTGAACAAAGTCCTGAACATAAATAAACAAAGGTGAAAAACAGGTGTAAAAACTAAAATAAGTATTTCATTGTTCTTAAAAACAGTTTAGGGACAATAGAAATAATAACAACAAACTGTAAAATACTGAAAAAGAGTTGAGATAAATAATTTCCTGGCTAACTTAATTGCTTCCAGGACATTGTGTGGGGAAAAAAACAACTACTGTACTAACATGTCAACTTATATTTAATAAATAATGTCTTCTTACGTTTATATGAGCCACATTTACCTGACAAGACCAGGGGAATGTCTTATTTCAAGATACTCAAAGACAATGAGAACACCTGAATAACTCGTAAAGAGTTTTTTTTTAATTTTTTTTTACTATGAACAAGCAAGTCAGGCATCGTTTTTCTTTGTTGATATTTTGAAGTAAAACAGTATTTTGGACTAATCAGGTAACTGCGGCTCATATTTGGTTTAATAAGGCATTTTTTCACAAAAATAATCGACAAACATTTGTTTGGATGAAGGCTTTTGCAGTGTGGACATATGACCTGGTCATCAAACATACATCGACTGCTTACCTGTTATCAACACAAATGCTGCCATGTGGCTCTTGCAACCCTGGAATTCAGGACACATCTTCACGAGGCTTTCGAACTTCTCGCTACTGATGGCAGCCATGTGATTCTTATGCCAGTCTGAGTAAAAGATGACATAATGACATCTAAATATACACTGTACAGCTGTATGAGCTGGGGTTTTTTTAGCGAAAACACTGTTGTCATACTTTGCTTTGGGCTTTATACTTTTAAGGTGGCAACTCAAATTTCCACAAACAAACCAGACAACCTGCTTTTCAACAAAATGTGCATCTGTTGTGCTACTCCCACAATCGGCAAAGAACTTTTCAGTGCATACGTCGGATGATCAGCTCACCTCTACTTCGACCAATAAAAAAAGTTTTTGTGTAAAAGCCTCCTATAGTTATATCGCCGACTGCAGGTCTTGCATGCATACTGCAGAGTTTTTAGTCCCCCAGTGTTTCTGTGTAAACGTAGATTTTTTTACAGCCCTTTCTGCATTTCAGCTGCAACATTGTTGTGCAAACGGTGCCTAAAGTACATGGTATGACTGCTACTGCACCTTCAGTGTTGCTCTGCTTTGGATTACTGAAGTCTTTAACCTGGTCCAGGAACAGCTCCTCATCCGAGGCTATGCTTTCTTCGGGCGACATACCACGAGTAAAGTGGGCGGTTTGGTCCTCATCTGAATCTTCATCCTGAAATTTTTCAAAATAATTATTCAGGCAAAAAAAAACAAAAAAAAAACAGTAAGTAAACAGGTTTGGAGGTACCATGTAAAGTGTGAAAAATTATTTCTCAATGTTTATCACAGCTTTAGTGACAAGGTCGCTGCAGAGGGTTTTGAACCCATTAAGCATTCGAATGTTGCTGTCAATCATTACACAGACAAGCAATAAACCGCAGACAACCACAGGTTTTTGGATGAGTTCTGAGTTCAAATTCTTAAATTTGTTTATCAAACCTTTGATTATCATAATTTTTGAGGTTGTGTGTGAGTAACACACCAAATATGACAGAAGAAGTTTCTCATAAGGTTGCATTTAAGACAGATGCTGATAGTGACTCATATTCTGACACATAACAACTTAAGGCAAGCATTGCACTAGATTTTCAAAGGCAAAGTAAATGTTTAGGATGTTCAACAGGGACTAACTGCATGGCCCTGTAGGGAGAAAAGTAAACTCAAACTATCCAGTCCAGAGGAAATGAAACACTCATAAAAAGATTGTAAATCTAGATAAAGATAACTCTATTAACCAGCTAGTCTAATGCCAATGAGGGAAGGAGACACACATTCACACACTTCTCTTGACTTGACCACTTCTCTTTTCATTTGAATACCTTATCTCCCAGGGGGGTGTCACAAGAACCAAGGTTATCTTTGAGATTTAGGGTCGGGGCCCTAGCTGTTCTCATACCACCATCTTCTTCAGTAAATACTTCTGGTTCTGCTTCGTCAGGGTCCCCAGGAGCCGATGGAGTTTCCCTGAAACAGGAATGTAAACCTGAAGGTTGAAGATTGAAGGTTTTCGTAGTGAATAAATGTGTTAAATGTGAATATGAGTACATTTGGAATCGTAGTTACTTAGAACAGTTAGAACAGCAGCAACTCAAAAAGAGCATGGAATAAGACACGATAAAAAGCCAAAACACACTATAAAACTGTCCTGAAGTTTAACAGAGATATAAGGAAGAAGCCTGTGATCAACAAAAATGTTTGAGTATATTCCCAATTTACACTAGAAAAACTAGCTAGCAGGCCTCCCACCTGCCGAATCTGAAACCTCAGAAACAAGAAGCCAGAACATGCATTTACATATCCAAACGTGAGGTCTCTCTTGTATTATGTACTATGTGTTAGACTGTTTTATTACCTCAGTCTGGTAGCAGAATATCTCTGTGCATCACGTGCCCCATAGACCCTGGAAGAATGGAGGTGTGAACTTAGGTCAAAGTCTGGCAAAGATGGAAAATTTGCACCACTTCTTCTTGGTGTGGATTTAAATGCCTTCTGGTCTGCCATGCTTTCAAGCAACCTGAAAGAAAAGAATGACTAGTTAGCAGAGTACTTACATGCTTTAATTGTACAAATCATGCATTTTACTGCTTTAACAGAACCAAAGCACAAATCCTATATTTTGTGTTCAACTGATAACCTATCATAACATTTGACTGTAGTTTTTGGTGTACTGAAGTCTACTGATGGCCTATTTCATATGATGGTTATAATGCCTGTTTCTCATAAAGTGATACAAGCAACACTCTGGCTCTGAACATGATCCGAGGATAGGACAAGATAAACCTTTATTTATCCCACAATGGGGAAATTTATAAAGCACTCAGATTTGTAAGATTCGACACTCAATAAAGCAGAAACTGAAGTAACATTTAAAGGCTTAACCATTTCAACAGGGCCAAGCTGACTGATTCCATAATTCAAATCAGTGGAAATAAAATTATCAGACACCTTTTTGTGCAAGTAATTTAAAGTTATTATGAGGAGAAGTGGACTGAAGTGAATTCCCTACTGATGGAGGACTTGCTCAAACTGTTGTGAGGAATTTGTTGGGAAGATGAAAGTGAAAGTACATTTGATCTTCCTTTTAACTCTACTTTTCTTGTTCAAGATAAACTTTACCAGATACCAGGCAACAAGGGAAAGTATTTATCAACAGTTATGTAGTGCTCTTGTTTGACATGTGACAGCAAGCAAACTTTGTGGGTTTGTGCTGCAGTTAAGTAGCTGGCTACATTCAGTGCTACTCACAGCCCAATGCCATGTATCTGCACTGTGCAAGATCACTGCAGTATTACTGCTGCATGTGGGTTGGCATGAACATTTCCACAAACAGCTTAGCCTGTGTTATAGCCTTTGGCTTGTGTCTTAGCCTCTAGCTTGTGCCTTGTAGCCTTTAGCTCATGCTCAATCACTTTCCCATTTAGCTTTCTTCTGCTCTTGTGTCCCTTTTCCACCACTACTAAATAAATTACAGAAATCATTTTCAGCAGGGAAAAACACCACTCTCTCTGCTACACTCCATCAGCTGGCGTGGTGCTGTCATTGAGACTTTGGAGTTCTGTAAATCAATCTGGTCCTGTGCGATCCGTCAAGTCCTGATAGGGAAGTTAGGAATCAGTATTTAGAGTTAACCGATTTTAGTGCTGATAACCTAATTTCAAATTGGGGATTATGAACCGGTTGAATATCTAGATATGAGACTTTTTCCACATTACTTCAAAATTCCCCACAGTCCCTTTAAGCCCTCACACAAGATTTTTTGGAATCACGATATATGTGGAGTCCGAGAGTGTCGAAATATAGTAGACACGCTCCACTTTGGTAAACCAAATCACGTTTAAATACGTCAGGTAACTTAGACAAAAAAACAAAAGACAAAAAACTAGTTCAGCTTTCTGTCATACGAACAGCATTATTGCAGTTTCTGAATTAACACCACTGTCTGAATTATAACGGGAGTGACCTCAGGCTGAACTGAAGTGACCAATATGTCGGCAACGGTTCCTGTTAACGTAAGGTAATTTCTTTGCCGATTAACACAACTGAATTAAAACAACTTTCATGCTTTTTAGCCCCCAAAAACAAAAAGAAAGTTCAGAGAGAAGAGCGTAAAACAATATTCTGTTGTGTTTCCCCTTCAAGTTAGAAGAGCTGTCGGCTCAGTTTTCTCATCTTAGCTTAACCTCAACGTTTATTGCTAATCGGCACGCGCTTAGCCGCGTGCTAAAAAATACAACACACAACAGTATGTTTATTTTTTGGGATTAATTCAATTATTTCAGTTTCAAATAAATTGTGTTGTAAGTTTACCTGTCTGTGCGTTGTCCAGCCTTACAACAGGGGTCGAATTGTTGCGGTGTCCACCCACCTGCCTGATTACAGATTTGTGAATGGATGCATGTGAGTAAAACTAGCAACTAGGGCTGAACGATTTTCCGTAAGCACTGTTACTGTAGTCTCATTGTGCGATGATTTTTAAGTTCCCCATCATATGTGTTGTTGATTTCAGTTGCTGTGTTGAAAGAGATAATATCCTATTAATGCTTCTCGTTTTGAATACTGTATGGGGAAGAAAAGGAGGCTGTTTTTGCAAATTAAAAAAATGCACTTTAAAACTCTGTTTGCTTGCACAGGCACATCTCAAAGAATTAGAATATCATGAAAAAGTCAAATATTCTTGGTTTCTCATGTCAGAAAATGAAAGACATACAGCCTATTATATACTTATGGTTAGGGTTGGGTATTAAGAGCCCATTCCTGCTAAGAATCAATAAGAAACGGTTCAGTCCATCAATATTGATATAGCCTTTTTGCTTAACAATTCCCTTATCAATTCTTCTCTAAGGCTGGAGATACTATCAGCCCTGAAAGTTTAAAGACCCTTCCAGAGCTAGCTAGTATGTTTTTTAAACCAGAACTGTTGAGTTTGTACTGCTGACATATGTTCGGAGATCGAGGATCCAGTGACTTTCATATTTATTGACTTAAAACTCAATAAATTGTTGACAAAACCTGTAAAGCTACCTTATGTGCACAGAAAAATTCACAAGAGGAATTGGTGAGGGGATCGATAAAGAATCGGATTGATAAACGGAATCAATAATGGTATTACCAATAAAATCTCACGAATACCCGTTCCTACTCATGATACATGGCGTGAACTATTTCAAGCCTTTATTTCTTGAAATGCTGATCATAATGGCTTACAGATAATGAAAATTAAGAATTCAGTGTCTCAGAATATTATATAAAATAAATAAAAATGGAAACCAAAATGTCAGGCCCCTGAAAAGTTTTGCTCCTTTCTTATCATTTACCAAATGTCCTCCTAATTTTCTCCTCTTCCCACCCATTTGTGCCACCATAAACTTATTTTTGTGGCTACTTCTTGCCGATTTTGCCACCTTTTACCACTTAGATTGTTGCTCTTGCAAATGTAGTTTACAACTGTTTAGCTCTTTGATTAAGCAGGATGGAGTTCAGGGTTGTAGAGCATAAAACATCTACTGCAATAAATTGTGCCTGGTGTTCTGACACATTTGAGGTAAAAGAAATGTTGTGCTGTCTGAATTAGATTATAATATTGCAGCAGGCCTTATTGTGATTTAATGTAATTTTTGATTACTTGACTAGCCCTCCTGGCAACCCTGGATGTAAAGTTTAGGTGTGTGTTTGTTGACAGGCTGTTTTGACACTTGATGGGATGTACAGCTCTTATTTTGCAATAGATAATTGTTAGAGGAGTGAAATGAAATGTAAAGCCAAAACTTTTCTCTTCTCAACAATCTGAATACCTTAGGAAATCCTATGGTATCAAACTATTTACAAATGTCCCTCAACATGTGGCATGTAGGTGATCATCCAGATCATACAAATAAAATATGGGATATAAATTTGAATGCAAATGCCAAACTAAAACTCAACTAGACAGACTTGAGGAATTATCCATTCCGATTATAACATGATTCATACCAAACTTTCCTTCTAGTATTTACATTGCGATATCTATGGCAGTTACCATTTGGCTGGAATTTAGATTGAATGCAGGCAATCAGAGAGGAGAAAAGAGCAGGTTGATGTTTTATGTATAGACGCAGTAAATAAGCAAATGGGTACAGAATGGTGTGAAGGTTTCTATGAATTTTAAATGTGTAGCACTGCACACAGACACGTGCACACCACAAGCATGTGCTGCAAAACCCCCATGATAAAATGAGTTTGCAGTTGTTAAAATTAAATCTCTCTCACACTGACACAAATACACACTGCTCTAAGCCTCCTATAAGTGTGTGGCATTATTTGCAGAAGAGAAATGTTCCCCTGATCATTGTAAAACTCCATTTCCTTTTCTTCACCTCAAGAGAAAGCCCTCATTTCTGTCTCTCCTGAGCCAAATGAGGCTTTCTTATGAGCCAGTGTGTGTGCACACATATGTGTAAGTGTGTCTGTGATTCATCAGAGACTGTGAAATGTTAAGTTACTCCCATCTCAGGAGAGCCTTCTGTAGCGCAATGGAAACTGTCCCATGTGTCATCTTCATTTTAAATACCACCTATTCCCTTCCTGATTCCTCTCTCTTTGTCTCTTTTTATTCCCTTCTCTCTCTATGTCTTTCTTTGTTTCTTCCTTTTTTTTCCTGTAACACCCACTCACTCACTCATGGGCTGAGAGATTTTCCTGTTTATTTTTTTAACAGGAAAATGATGAAACAAAGGTGGCCTACAAAACACACATGGAGCTCTTTTTTTTTTTTCTACTCGGGGACACAGTTTCTTGAAAACATTGTCACAGCTTTTTTGTTGGAATATGGACAGACAAAACTGTGAAATATCGAGCCTCACGATAATTTTTCCAAACATATGTTGCTGTGTGCATGTGTGTGAAAGTGTGATTACATTCCTGTGCTTGCATGTGTGAAAAAAGAACCACAAGGCACGGTTTATGAGGCTTTTTAATGATGCCTGGCTGTCAGGAACTGTGATGCATTAATTTTGTTCATTAACACTTGAAATTAGAGATTAGAGAATTAGAGAATTTTAACCACACAGATTTTCCCACAGTGCTTAATCAAGGTATTTTAGTCCACTGATGTCCGCCATGTATTGCTAGCACAGTGCTTTGCGTGTTGTGTTTGTATTTGTGTAGAGCTAATTTGACCTTCAATGTCACAAAAAACTGATGCTATAACTACATGTTAGCCCTGTGATTGGCTAGCAACCTGCTCAGAGTGTACCTTGCCGTGTAGCTGGCTTCCACCAGCCCACAATCTTAATGGGTAACGATAATGTCTGAATGTTGACATTTATTTGGATGGATAGTGGTTTTTTTCACTTTACACACCTGTAATCCAATGACACAGTGATGTTTACTCAGTATTGTGTTCCAATCATAGACCGTATAATAAGTGGACGTAACGACGTTCGGCTCAAACTGAAGCTTCCAGCAGATGCCCCGACCCCTGGTGTCTGGCTGCAGTATAGGTCATAAGCCCCGCCTCCCCATACACTCCGGATAGGAGCCGGGAAAACTTTAAAAAATGACGATGCCTGGTAGAAACGTTTCTCTCATCCTTACGCTAAGTAGCTGGGCAGATAATTGCATATTACAGGAGAATCGTTCACTTGCGGATAAAAGCACCAAAATTGGCACACATACTCCTTAGATGTTGCTCTTTTGAGAAAACCATCTGGCCAAATGAAAATTCAGGATGGCGGCCATTTTTCAAGATGGCCACCATTGAAAATACAGTAATATTGCATTTCGCCATAGAATCCCATAAACTTGTCCTATTTGAATGATCTTGGTGTCAAATTATACATTTTTCACTATGTAGAATCCACATTTGGACCCATGGACTTACTCAGTGGCTTCCTTGTACCATATTTTAGTCCTGGAATCCTAATATTCTGCTAAATATGAGGTTTACATTATGTCCGACTCGAGGACAATGGTTGGTAGTCTATCTTAGTGTTGTTAAAGGTTTAGTGTGTCTGTGGGGTGGCGGGTGCAGTGAGGGTGTGTGTCCTCACTGCACACACCTATATCAGTCCCAGAATCCTAATATTCAGCTAAATGTGATGTTCATGCTACGTCTAACTCGCCTAAAATGCATGGTATCACATGGGATCACTCTTTGTCTGGTCTCTACCCTTCGAGCTGTTCGGCGTGGGTGACCCTGCCAGGAGGACAATACTCCAGCCGACATAGCTCTAGGGGTCATGGAGACATTTTTTTTTTTTTTTTTTTTTTTTTTTTTTTTTTTTCTTTTTGTTACATGTTGGGCTGTTTGGATGAGTAGGCCTATACTACAGCACTTTTAAACCTCACACGTGCAGCTGCATGGTGCTGTGCAGGTCAGACCAAAGCAGTAGCATTTGCATTGACCACAGCATTCCAACTTGCATCCACACTTGGTCAGCTGCTGGCAACTCTCTGCAATTGGTGGGAGCTCTGTCCAAACAATGTGCCACAGATCTCCTTTCTTGGTCCAGACCCAATGAGCAGGAGTCTGCGTTTCTGGTTGATATACTGTTGACTGACTCCAGATGCAGCCTGCTTGGTAGGATGTACACATGACATGTTGCTTCAGTGCTGATCAGGTTGGAGGAATGGCTTCGTATGGCCTCTGCTTCCAAGCAAACATGTCCAACCTCGCATCATTGACACCTTCAGCTGTGCTGGATCTGTCGTACATCATCACCATGAACTTCTCCAGGGTTTTCAGGTCTTCATTGTTCAGTACAGGTGGGTAATGGCTGAGTTTACTGAAGACAGTGGAAGCCTCATCACAAACATTCCAGGTTTGCCAAGCAGACTTTTTCCCTTTGCCACAGAATGCTGAAACAATATCACAACCTGTGAATGCATGGAAGAAGAGCATCCCTTTGCTCTTTTCTGCAAGAGTACATCAGAGGTCATGAACAGGAATCCACTTCAGGTTCTGTCTTTGGCCAAAGGCAACCCATAACTGCTGCAGACCGAGCTCCTGAAGTGCCTCCAGAACACTGACTGCAATGACGACAACATCTGTGTCGTTGGCTTTGACCATGATGACCTCGCTGCCTGCTTCTGTGGCATGCCTGGCATGCACAAAGATCCAGGTGTCAGCTTCTTCATGACTGCATGGTGCCACCCCAGCCAGACTGATAGTGCTGTTGCTGATAGCATCTTTTTCCTTGGTAACAATCACCACATTTGGTGAGGCCACACATGCTATCTGATCAGCCAGAAAGTTTGTGTCTGTGTGCGAGTGTTAGTAAGTGTAATCTGAGCAAATAATTTAATTATTATATATATATATATATATATATATATAGATAGATAGATAGATAGATATAACATTAATATTTAATTATTTAATTTAATATTTAATTTAGTGACATGTAATGCATACAAGTCAAGCATGTTTTTTGTGTGGATTTTTTTTTAACTCAGACACAATTTGGCAGGCTCACACACACACACACACACACACACACACACACACACACACACGCACTAAACCTCTAACAACACTAAGATATTTAGCAGAATATTAGGATTCCAGGACTAAAATATGGTACAAGGAAGCCACTGAGTAAGTCCATGGGTCCAAATGTGGATTCTACATAGTGAAAAATGTATAATTTGACACCAAGATCATTCAAATAGGACAAGTTTATGGGATTCTATGGCGAAATGCAATATTACTGTATTTTCAATGGTGGCCATCTTGAAAAATGGCCGCCATCCTGAATTTTCATTTGGCCAGATGGTTTTCTCAAAAGAGCAACATCTAAGGAGTATGTGTGCCAATTTTGGTGCTTTTATCCGCAAGTGAACGATTATTACAGTTATCTGCCCAGCTAAAGGTGGTATGACGGTGTTATTTGGCTGCATTGCGTTTTAGGTGTTTTTTCTACTGAGAAGTTGGTTTTACATTAGTTATTGGACGTTAAAAACCGTGTTATAAGTTTCTTTTTACGATAGTTGACAGCTGTCGTTCGTGAGTAGTTTCTATCGGGGATATAAGAAACTTCGGGAAAGAGAGCCAAAAGGAGACTAAACCTTCTAAAGATGAATAAATAAATATTTTTATTTCTCTTTTTTACTTGGCCCCACCGAGAATTCTCTACTGCGCAGACTGGTTGCAAGATGTCTCTACCGCGCAGACTCTGGCTGCACAATGGCGGCTAGAGTAACAGGGATTTTTGGCTTCAAAATCGTAGAATTTTGACAGGCGGAGCCACGCTGTCCATTCTATATACAGTCTATGGTTCCAAGTGAGAGATCATGAATCTCTTAAATTAAGTTTAAAAAAAAATAGAGGTAGGGTCTGCAGGAATAATCATTTCTGTTGAAAACATCCAAATTGGGCTCCTCCATGGCTCAGTACCAGTGGCAGAGCATGCCGACTGTAGCTACATGAACACAAATCTTCACTTTGGCTGGAGTTTTCAGAAAGGATCTGCAGTTTGGTGTGGATGACAGGTCCAAACATATGAAAATATATGCGGTTTCTGATACCCGGCTACATGTGGATATGGCCTGACACACATGCACAGGGGCCCATAGATGATGATTGAGCAGGATTATTTCCGTAAAAGTTGACAGTTGTTTTTTTTTAGGAAAATCCTGTAGACCCTACCTTTGAAAGAATGCTGTAAAGCTATTGAGAGAGCGTTGATTTAGTGTTTTCTACAGGATGTTGTACAAAACATAGCCATAATGAAACAAGCAGCTTCAGTCTGATAGAAGTCACAAACTGGAGTGATGACATATGTGATTGTGCACTTCACAGGTTCCTTTCAACGTGTGCTAAGATTTTGTCTTGAGGATGTATGTGGTTGACTTAGTCTGATAATGAAGACTTATTTTTTACTTTAAGAGTTTAGACTTTTAATAAAGGTTGACCCAGTGACGGAGGTACGTGTCGACTTGTCTCTATTAACCGTAACCCCAAAAAAAGGACTTACTTAAACTGTCCGGAAAGGGGTCCGACGCCACTAGAGGGTAAAAGTTCTTTGCACACCCACTCTCTCAGTTTATCTCTGAGGCTCTTGCATGACCTACAAATCAAATGCATCAGACAGAAGAGAAGAAGCAGGATCCAACAGTGTGTTACCAAATATGTTTCTATTCTTACACAACATTCATCAAGTTATCCTCACAATGATATTAAAATTAACTATGTCTGCACTGTCTGTTGTTGTCAATCAATGCTATCCAAACAGGATAAAAATGAGTATCTAGATATTCAAACTAAATGAATTAGAGGGATTAGACATGCCCTTTTGCAAATATTTAGAGCAATTTGAAGCATCTACATGGCAATAGCAAACCAACTTGATGAATTGTGAGTTTGAGGTACTGGAGAGCAATAACTAGATACTGTATATCTCAACTAGGTTTCCAATTAACTGGCATTAAGGGTGCTAAAATCAAAATAAACATGCTTGTTTTGGTCTGTTATCATGTAACATGATTGCAGTTAATCATATTTGTTCAGATATTTTGAAAATTACATATTTATTTCACTTTTGCTCGATGAATTATGACATTGTTTCAGATAACATAAAACAGTTTAGCAAGGACTTACTTTATCATGAAGGGCATGCCTAAGTAACAATAATTCCTTGAGGTTGAACTTTTCCAAACTAGGTGATTCCTCAAAATTTCATCTTGACTACAAAATTTGTTAATCTATCTAAATTTTGGTCTACAAATGCAGCGCTAATGCTCTCATCCTTGAGGGAGGTAAACTTTTTAGATGCTGAATCAAAGCATCCAAGTTAGTGATTTTTTTCAATCATTATTATGAATAGTTTGCTTTTGTCATTTTGCTGCTCAACTGTTTTCATGATAGTCAACAGTTGTTTTAACTCATATAAGGCTCCATGTTTGGAAAGACATTTGTGACATCAAAATGCGCCTTTTTACCTTTTCAAAAGGCAGGATGAATTATGACAGTGTGTGTGATCAGTGTTTATCACATGAAAAGACTGGATGTATATGCCTGATTCTCAATGGCAGTGGTTTTTGACAGTGTTGGTGCAACACTAGACAGGTGGTCTTTGCACAGGCAGCACAACACCTGTGTCGTCCTTTAATCTTGGGAAGAGCAATGGATTGTTGAGGGAAACAGATCAAGCTCTTTCACCGGTGCATGAAGGAAAGAGAGGAAGAGAGCCTGGCGCTGATTCTGTTTTTGATGTGCTGCCATCTGACTGTGCCGGGCAGAGTCTCAAAAAGGAGGTAGCTACTAGAACTCGGGCAGAAGTCCTTGTATCAGCTAAAATCAGAAAGAGATCACTGACACATACTGAGCCAGCTTCTAAATCTAATCAGGGAGACTTGGAGAAAATTGATTATGCTTTTATTTATGGTGTCCCTGTATTTTCCCTCTCAGCAGAAAGAAACTGAAACATTAAGAGGTTATAAATAGTGTTTTTACGGAGCAGAAAACTGCTGCTGCTCAGTGCTTCTTGCTTTATCTCCTATAGAGTCTCCCCTGGCGTGCTGTGGCTGCTGCTTCATGCATCTTTTAAAGATGAGGAGGGAGGCTCCACTTTCTCACGCCATGTATGACGAGGAGGGAGAAAACACGAGACAGAGGAAGCAGTAAGTGCTAACATGCTAAACCCACACACTGTGCAGCAATACGTTTACAGAAAACTTGATCACGTTCTGTCTTTTCCTCTGAGTCGTGAGGTATTTCCCAAACCTCACCTCCTCTTCCTCTGCATTTCGTGACGCTCTCGGTGAATCTCATCAGGGTAATTATTCGCACACAGGCAACTGAGGCATGAGCATCTGCCTCTCCTTCTGTTGACCTCCCCCTGCCTCCCCCTCATTTTTTCTTTTTCCATTCTCTTCTCCTCTCAAACACACCTTTGCCTCTTCTCCCAATCCCTTATTGTATTTTCTCATGTTTCCTCCTCTCTTCTCCTTATGTTCAGCTCTTTCTAGTTAAGTAGAGCATCTCTTTAATTTATTAGCCACTTCACAGCTGTTGCAAATTGTAAAGATGTTTTGCTTTCATTCACAAGGGTGAGCAAAAATAAAAGGTGATGGGGAGAAGAACACATTTGATAGAGAATATATTAGAGGACAGGGCCTTAAGGAATAAGACAAACGCACATAATTTGCACATATGTAGTGAGTCATATAACATATTTTCAAGCCTACCATCTACTTTTAACAAATGTGATTATTTATGGTTGATTTAACATGGTGCTTTAACACAGCTTCATACCCCAGATATATCTTATACCCAAGGTAAAGGCATGGAAAAGTAGAGCGATAAGGAATGAATGATGCCCACTAGAGTCAAACTCTTTACTTGTACTCAGTGCTTTTCAGTGCTTAATGGAATCGATATTGCAGAGGTGAGTAGAAAGTCACTACAGGATCAAAATACTTTCTGTAAAGCATATGGTCAACAGATGCTGACCTTGTGTTTTCACATTTGATATGATAGATGCTTCTGTGTTGGAAAGCACAGTACATTACTGACCAGAAGCTCTGCCAGGAATCCAGGAGACATATTTAAGGGTGAAGCAAATCCACAATATGAATTTCTGAATTGAGGTGGAAAAAACAATGTTCACCACGGAGATGATCCATAAGTGAAACCAGCAGAGCCATCAAGCTGCAACTACAAAATCACATTTCCTGTATCTGCATCGCTGCTTTAACCATAAAATGCTTCAATTATAATAGTGCCTTACCAAGTTCTTTTTTTGCCGTGATAGCAGCAGCAGGGCCAGCAATGTACATCTATCAGTTAGCACAAATTTTTGCTGAACTACAAGAAAATCAAAAAAACCCACATGGGAAGATCGGAACATCTTTATTAGTTATGGTTATGGTCCCCCTGACTTTTCCTCTAGTGTTATAATCAGTATGTCTTTGTTTTGACTGAAATATCTCATAAACCATCAGTTTAGGTGTTAAATAATTTTCTTTGAGACATTTTAATTGATACAAATTTAAAACCATCAGCAGGTGACCTTGACAGTTTTGGAAAATGCCTGCATCCAAGGTTGAGAATATTAGCCCATACATGCAGAAACATTTGATTCAAAGCCTCAAAGCTATTGGCTGCACTTTTTGTTGATTTCAAAGTGGGTAATGTTAGGATGCATGAGTATGATGTAAAGGACTTCTGCTAAAAGCATGTAGTAGTAGTAAGTAAGAATGTCTAGGCATGGTGATGGATCTTGGCCTTGTTTTTATGTTTCCTCACTTAACCCCCTTCCTTCAAACATGTCTCCACAGCCTTATAACAGCCATACATTTCAGGCTTGTTGTTTATCATCACTGTCGTCACCTTCCTCACTTGCTATATGTCCTTGTTACGCCCATTGCATCTGTTGGCACATTTCTCTGGCACATGCTGTGCTATAAATAGCAAAATGGCATCTGCAATGAATTTGTTCTTCTGGTTTGTTGCTTCAGAACAACTGCTTCACACTTTACAAAGGACTTGAATATTCAATAGCTGAAGAAAAGTACAGATACAACAAAGAACCCATGAAGTGATGGAAAAGTGAAGTTGTATGAGAGAGATTTGTGTTTGCACAGCTGCTAAAATGGGACATTTTTCTAGGTTTTTGCATCTCAATACCTTTGGATTTTGGACGACTTGCTTCAAAGAAATATGAAAAGAACCATGAGAAAGAGACATGATAAAGGCATCCATTTTTCAACATTGTGATAACTAAAAAGTATATTTTAATGGGCTGCAGTCCCAGAATTAGATCATTTCTCCTTCTTATGTATATGTTACAAAATATACGAATTGGTATGCAGCATCATGTGCAACTCAATAGCACTCTGAATTAACTCAAGCGGCCTCCTCATCATTGCTGCCCAGCCCTGACTCAAACATAGAGATCACAGTCAGAAAGAAAGAGAGGAAGGCAAAGAAAGAAATATGAGACTTAGTTAATAGAAGGCACAGCTAATCAAACATCTAATTATACGCCCATAAAATGAATAGAACGGAAGATAACATTACAGAATGAGGGGAATCTTTCACGCATATGCAGAACAGCTTCACTATTACAGTGAAAAGCTGGGGGATGGGAACTCCTTCTCATGGACACAGCAGGGGTTATGCAGTATGCATATTCAGATGCCTAGTAATGCATGCAGTATATATACAGGACTTGTATAGAGGTTTTTCAAGGGCAGGAAGTGCATGGAGATCTTTTTAGCATATTTTCAAACTTAATATCTGAATACGAATATCTGCTATAGTGCAAATCTTCACAAAATCCATATGAAACAGGAGCAGGCTGATTTATATATATATATATATATAGGACTCTGGTGCACTAGAATGGGGTTGGTGAAAGCGAGGAGCATCCATATGGCATTACCCTGGATTGCACATATCAATTAAACATCAATGGCCAGTGGGGCTGGATTCAAGATGTACTCGACCCAGTGTTCAAAAATTCTTGGAATATTCACATATTTGACCACGACTCTAGCATCCAAAAATAGAACAGATTTATTATTGATGACTGCGTAATTGTTTGATGAGTTTTGTGTAAACGTAAATGTGTAGGTGTGTGTGTGATGGTGTGTGTGCGTGTTCACTGGGTCTTCCCCCAGAGCGGTTCCGTCCTGTTCCTCACCAAAGTGACGCCGGTTACCATGGCAGCAACATCAGCTCCCTGAATCTCCCCCTCTTTCTTCCTCTTCCTCCCTCTCTCAACTTCCACCTTTCTCTCCTTTCCCCCTCTTTTCTCATTTTTATTCTCTTTTTCTTCCTCTCCTGCTTTTCCACTCCGTCTCTCTCTCTCTCTCTCTCTGTCCCTGCTGCCTCGTACATACAGCACAGGAAGCAGGCCACCAGCCTTCATTTACATGGCACAGTTGGGCCACAGCCAGGCTTTCTCATCTCTGGCAGGGAGATACAGTATATGGAAATTACGGAGATTTTACACTCTACAGTAAATGCTGCAATGCTACTCTGTAATTCCTCTGTAAAATCAAAGGTGGATTCCCTTGTGTCTATCCTTTTTTGACTCTTTTGAGGCTGTCTTTCTTTATCTTGTGTTGCTTTGTTGAAAAGCAAACAGCTGATCTCCACTCTTATTCTTTAATTGCACGCTGAATGTGGATTTTAAGAATAAAATGCTTCATTTTATTCACATTTAAGATACTTTTCTTCATCTATTCTTCTGCCTTTGCTGGATTGACTGTGTGGTCACACATGGTCCCTCTTGCCACTCTAAGCTTGAAGCTACACCAGCATTTTAATTCATAGCACCACACCTACAGTATTTCAAATGCAGCGACCCTGGCTGTGCTTCAATTTCTTATTCATCTGAGTCCTGCTCTGCCAAAGTGGGACCTTTGTTTCACAGAGATTGTCAGCGATCTTCATCATTCCCATCTATTCATCTTCTCTATCCCATTTAGTTAGGATAATAAAAGGACCAGCAGTGGAATGAAGACAAAAAGAACCGCAAAGAGAGGGAGGATAGAGGAGTGAGAGTAATGTAGAGGAGTGATCTCCATTCCCAGTAGAAATCAATACTCTAAGATCTAACATCTTGGGAATGTGTATGGGAGTGTGTACCCTGTGTGTATGTATGCACGAGTATGTATGTGTCTTTTTGGAGCAAAAGAATGTAACCACCTTCATGTCTTTTCCAATGTGTGGAGTTTTTTTATCTTCATATGTGTGAGAACATTTTTTTTTGTGTGTGTGCTTAAAACAGTGAACCACAGCCAGAGAGTGATCAATATTGCCTGTAAATGATGACTATAATGGGACTAAGCCTGTGGTGGGATGTTACAGCGGTGATGTGGATGGAGGGATTGAGGTGCTGGTATTTCTGAGTGTGTGTATGTGAAAGTGAGAGAGTGATGGAGTGTGTGTCCTCCAGAGCAGGGCAAACAGAGAGGGTGTGGCTGGTGGATAGACAAGGTCTCAGTCTGAGTCCTGGGTGTACGATAACAGTAATTCAATTTAGCTAGTGTGCCCCTGCCTGTGGGATTCACTGTCTGTGAGTGAGGTTACCTCTGTGTGTGTGTGTGTGTGTGTGTGTGTGTGTGCCTGTTTCAGTGATCAGGGCAACCCAATCCTGCTGGCTCTCTCCTCAGGTCCAAATGAATAAGTGATCAAGGTCTATACTGCTGTGTGTCAGTGTGTGTTTTGAAACTTACTGTGCTTTGTGTTTTTTACCTTGCATCCAACTTACTTTCTATACATGGTACCTTGTACTTTTATTCTCCTGGTGTAATTATTCCTATTCTTGTTGTTTTCAAGCAATGCTATAAGACTGTAAGCTATGTTGTTGAGAGTGTATGATTGTCTCTGTACAGATCACACCAGCTTTTCTAAACTTACTAGCTTACTAATGAAAATAATTGGTGTTAAGGCCACTTCTGGCTTAGCACATAGAAAAGAAATAGTTTCGCTCACCTTTGGTGCTTTAGTGATAACTGCACAGTCTTTTATAGCGTGGTATACTAAGGTTTTAAATATGCACTGTTTGTCCAAAAGAAAAGTCACCAAAAAAAAAAAGGTCACACATTAATATTTTTTTGAACCGCCATTAGCTTTGATTACAGCACACATATGCTGTGGCGTTCTTTTGCTAAACTATGCAGTGTCACAGGATTTGTTTCCATCCAATGGTGAATTAATTTTCACCAACATCTTGTCTTTATGATGGGAGAGTCTGACCACTGCGCAAAGCCTTCTCCAGCACATACTAAAGATTCTCACTTAGGTGAAGGTCTGAACTCTGTGGTGGCCAATCTATATGTGAAAAAGATGTCACAGAATATGCCTGTGCCAATACGGAAGAATGAATCCATTGATGGAATAATCTGGTCATTGGTAGTCAGCTGACCTCATTCTTTGGACACATAATGTTGCTGAGCCTAGACCTTAGCAACTGCAGCAACCTCAGATCATTGCACTTTATGACATCTTTTTTAAGTAAGCAATCACTTAGTGAGCAATGGGGAAGCAGTGAAATTATGTTTGATTCCCATCACTGTCAAACCTGGAACACAGCAGTCCAGGTCTGTGTAATTACAGTGAACAAGAGGTGAATGTTTTCATAATACCAGGTAGGAACCCTAGACTGCAGTCCATCAAAAAGAAATATCCTCTCATCTCTCCTATCCTGATTTCAATCCCCACTTCAACCCCTCTGTTCCTCTTTCCCCCCTCTCCACTGAGCTGGTCCTTGGCAGCCTATCGTCCTCTGCGGGCCAAGGGCAAACAAATGGCAGCCTCCCTCAGCAACAGCACGATGCTCCGACACACATGCATAAGCATGGCTAGAAGTGACTCGATCCCTCCACCCACGAGCAAGCAGAGGCACATACAGTTCTGTGGATCTAGCACGCCTGCACATATGTACCAGCATGGAACGAAAGCTCACATGAGCAATCAACCATGTGTGTGTACTGCAGATTCATGGCCACACAGGGAGAAAAAGACAGAAATGCTGTATGTACACAAACATGCACTCAGCTAGCTCACCCTGTGGCTTTATATTAGTGTAATCCTTGGTTTAATATGAATCTCTGCCTATTTTCTCCCAAAGGACATGCTGCCATGGCCTGGTTTTACTAGGACAAAGTCGTTTAGCCTACATATACAGCCTCACAAATACACACATCTAGGGTGGGATCAGACTGTATTTGTGCCAACTAGTCCCAGATTGGTGGCTCATGGTGACAATGTAATGAGTGGAGACCAATATGTTGCCTGCCTTTCTGCCTCCTTGAGTGTTGGTATTCTTTTTTCCCTTCATTCCCTGCCTTGGAGCGTCTGACAAACTCCCACTGTGCCCACTTATGTGTCTCCTTTTACTGTCATAGAGCTTCTGTCTGATATGATGCTCGTCTGTAAAGCCCCCATTCCAAAATCTGACTCATAGACATGTAAGAAACAATGTGAACAATGTGCTCCATGAGTGCCATGCATGTGAAACTCTGAGATTTGACACGAACATTGTTTATAAAGTTAGATTCTTGTGGTTTCTAACTGTGCTACATGTTCAAGATCTACAAGATGTATTTTAGCAGAAGCTCTGAGCATGTAATAAGGACTCTAAACTCTGAACAAGCACTTCAAAGAACATTTCTGAACTCCCTCTGTGGCAACTTTTTCAAAGAGAATGCTAACTCAAGGGTTCTTCACCTGACATAGCCTCTCATTTCTTATTTCCACTACAGTAATCAGGAGGTCCACAGCTTTTCCTACACCTTTGTAAGGTTGCTCTAAATTTCTATGCTGCCATTTCAATGTACACACATTAACAACGCAAACATCTAGCACTGTGCTACGTTAACAGTGTTTGCAAATAAAGCCTTGCTGAAATGTAATTTCCCCACAGTCTTCCCAATACTTAAATTAAGGGTTGCACCAGCTGATGAATTAACTTTAGCACAAATTACATTTTAAATCTTGCACCCAGCACTGCGCTCAAGACTCAAGCTCAGCTAAAACTCTACAAGGTAATATGACTTGTTCACAACAAAATAAGCAAAAATGTCTGTATTGTCAGTAAGCCCTTTTTTGACTTCAATGATTAGAATATGTTCTATATATAATGCACTTTATATGAAACACATATCTTAAAGTAATACAAATAGGAGCAAAAAAGAGTAAAGCATATAACATTAATGAAATCTGGTTAAGAGAAAAATTAGAGGAAAACTGTTCACACCGTTCAGTCCATTACCACAAACTAACTACAACATGTCTTTCAATAATTTATTATCCTGTTGAACCACTTGGTAACATGGCAACAGAACACATGCCTTTATAAAATTTGTAAACCACACACAATATCCGACCTGCATTTTTCCATGTGTGTGGAAAGTGAAAAAAACAACAACCCTAAAACATGATGCAAATTCAGTCTTTTTCCCCAGCTCTTGAATTCATACAAGACAGTGTGCATGTGTGTGCAAGTTGACAAACAACTTAACACAGGAGAGGAAACAGTAACACTGTTATTTGAATTTACTCCCAATTTCAACATAAAACTTAAAACACGGTGAATGCTCTGCACAGAAAAAATTAGCTTAATACTCGGTTTAACAATACTTTGTTCAACAAGACAAACTCAGTTGAATACAAAATAAAACAATGTAAATCCCAGCAAAGGAAAAGGAATTACACTTTTTTTTTCCATTGAGACAACATCGACCCAGTTTTTAAAAGGTGAATGTCGTCAACTTCTTTAGTCATCAGCCTGATCAAACTATTCAAACTTGAAGACGCCCTTGTTCAACTTCACTAGGGGATGGTTTTTGAAGTTGTTCATATCAATTCTTCCCCTTCTTGGGCTGAAGATTGATCCAGCTGCACTGAAAAGCCTTTCACAGGCAGCAGAGGCTGGTAGGGCAGTATTGAACTTGAGTGGCAGGCTGGGGTACAGCAGGGTGATATACTAAAATATCTGTACCTCCAGCTGTAAATATCAGGTATGCATCAAATTACTGAGCTGTTATTGGCTCCTTGCTGTATTCTTGCCTCATTTTCAAGGAAAAACCCTCCACATCAAAGGTGCTTGAGGAGTTAGTTTGCCACAGAGGAGGCTCATCATGGTCAGAAAGATGCTCCTTGATGTAAGTGAGACCCAAATCAAATAAGGCTTTTATGATCAGGCCATACATCGATACCAGTTTTCAAAAATCACTGCATTGTTTTTATTTTTGTTTGATTGATTTAACTTAAAAAGTGGAAATGAGAACATGAAAAATAGTTGTTCACGTTTCAAATCAACACAGTTATTCAAAGATCCATGTAAGAAGCATATGGAAAAGTAGGTGACTTACATCAGTAATAGTGTTTTGAAACAAGCTGCGATGAACAGAGGTGAGCTGGGAGGGCATCAAAGGTGTACGCTCTGAACACTTTGCATATGCAAATATTGTGTGGAAACAACATTTGCATGATAATGGTATCTGTTGCTCTTGTAACATGAGCTCTCAGCCTCTCTCCAGCCCTGCAGAGCAATCAGTAGTTCTGCTGACTCCTGACATGGCTGCCATATCGGCCATATTGTGGTAGAAAATGCTGCCAGTTACCAGAGTTGTTGATATTCTCCCATGTGTTGAATGCAGGGGAAAGGTTGTAAAACCATAGCTGGTCATACTGCTGTTTTTTTGCAGCTCAGTAGTCCAGATTCTGCACTCTGTACCTCGGGCTAAACATATTTGTACTTTGGCTTTTGATATTTGGTTATAAGCTGTTCCCCGGAGCTGCAACTGCCAATAAATGGGAGCTTTGTTGAATTATAAATCACGTTTTTGTTTTGATTGTGCCACAGATTTGTCCGGTCAATACTTCATTTGTGAAACTCTGTCAGCTGTACTGCTGTTGGTATGTTTCCCCTCTGGCTTACCGCTGTTACTTTTTTTTCCAAAGACTGTTTTGACCATCATACCGTTCCTAAGTTTGACAACGGTAACCAAACAACCTCCACTAATGACCATTTGTAACTAAAAATAAGGCCACATTGTGCACCCTTACTTCTGTCCACCCTCTTACATTTTCATGAAGAATATAAATGAATCGCCCTTTAGAGATTTTGCAATTTTTAACCCCTTTGCTATCTTACTACATTAAAAGATTTAATCATTAAATTCTTGTTCACTTCATGAACAGAGGTTCTGAAACCCCGACTGTATGTCTTGAACTTTTTAATAATAAAGCCAGCACTCCTGGATGGAAATGTATTGTTCACTCCATTCTAAAACTGCTCCCATTCAGCCAACATTTAATTGAGCTATTTTTCACTGTAATTACTGTAACACAATGGCCTTGCGGTGATCCCCTCCAGTGCGTTTCATTGCTTGAGATCAATGGAACCAGAGTGACACATTTGGCCCAAAGACCTCTTTGTCAGTTAAGTTTATAATTAATGTATTAATTAACAACACATTTTAATCTAGAATGACATCTATGGTTTTAAATCCACCTCTTAATGTGTCAACTCCATAAATGCTTTGACTCTCAACTTATTAGGCACCCACTACTGTTATTGTTTGACTGTCACAGCATTTCGGTCCATTAAGATCTCTTTAGGCAATGAGTCAAATAATTTTTAATAGAGGTGATACACTTAGCGAGAAGAGGCCCATGACAGTCCTCAATGGGACGAAATAGAGATTTGAATCATATCTTTTATTTATGCAAATTAAATAGTTTGAAAACCCATAGATTATGTTTGAAAGATATGGGTGAAACAACAGAGCTTGTTGATTATGGCTTTGATTGAATTAGGCCTTATGATCGTAGGCATCTTGTCCGTCGAATGTGAAAAATGTGAAATACTTTTTCACCTTCTAATTTTTACACCATTGAACTGACCACACACACTATATGATTTGCTTCCTTTAAATTTGTAACAAAGAGCACATGAATAAAACTGCTTCCTCAAACCGTCCCTGTATCAGGTCCTTTTTCATTCGCCTCTCTGTCTCCTGCTCTGTTTGACATGTTTCATAAATGCGTCCACTCCGGCTTTCACACCAAGCCAGATTATTGCTTTCCAACTAATACCAGTGACATTTCATGCTCAAGTATGAAAAGGGATTTAAGGACAGAAATCTAATCTACTACATTGTGCTATGATGAAATATCGGTGTAATATCTACCGAGAAGCTTGGGAAACCTCACCAGAAAGCCAGTTTCAGATATGATGGAGAATTTCAAATCCTATTTTGTCCTCCCCACTACCCTCTGCATTTACATCCTTCTCTTCTCTCACCCGTTTTCCTTTGGTTTTCTTCCCTTTCCTTTTATTACCTTCCCCTCATTCCTACTGCATAATCCACAACATTTGAGCAGATTGTGGCTACATGGGGGACTGCAGTAGCTGGAGTAATCTTAGGGTCATGCGTCTCTCATCTGCAAATCTCCCTCCGCACCCCTCGCTGATGCTATTTATGGCACACATGCACATGCAGCAGGATGGCTGAGAGGGAGGCGGGGATTGGGAGAGCCTTGACAGGGAGGAGGGGTAAGGGAGGGTGAGAAGTGCAGGGCTGCCTTGAATGGAAAGCAGTGGTTATAATCGGCCTGCACTCTGCTATCGATGCTTGAGTTTGGTTTGGTGTTGGGCTGAGCTGCTCTGGGTTGAGTGTTGGACATGTTGGACTGGATTTGCACCAGCTGCATACAAGATTAGATAGTTTGAATCAGCTTGAAAGAGCTCAAGCTGGGGCTAGTCTTAAAAGAACTGGTCCAAACAGGGTCAGACAACATTCCTCTGCAGCACCAGTAGGACTGTCGACTGGCTAGCATGCCATATTATCCTCACAGCTCCAGCCAGCCATGCATGTGCCTTCACCAACCCCGAAATGGGAACAGCACTATCAGCACTTTGCCTACGCTCAGTTGTTGTTGTGGTGTTGTGTGTGTGTCCATATGAGTGCAAGAGGGGTTGATTCTGGTTCAGCGTGTTAACAAAACACACTGCTTCCCCCTCTCCATGCTCCTCTATCTTCGTTTCTGCTCCTCTGCTGCTGTGCTGGAGAGTTTGTGTCCAGCCAGCAGTCCTGAGAGTGAAAAGCTTCATCAGCTGAATCACTGGAAGTTAGCTGTCTCAATCAATTAAGTCTTGCAGGCCTGGACACATGGCTGGTGCTGCGGAGCTGCAGTTCCCCTCACATCTCCTCTTCTGTCCTGCCATGATGTCATCCTTCATTAAGTCTTCTCTCCTCTTCTTCCTCTTAGCACTTCTGCGCTCCTCCATCCAACACCCTCTCACCCTCTGGTAAGCTGCTAATCCACATACATATGCAGGCAGCACACTACATTATCCATACGGGCCGCACGTCAGCCTTGTCTTCCTCTTCTTCTTCTTGCACTATAAGGACAAGCCTTGGGTTCATTTCTTTGACTCCACCAAACAAGCTCTAACACATGATGGGAGGAGGGTAGAAAGAGGAGGGAGGGAGGAAGGAGACCCTGAGGTCCTGAGATAAGCAGTGATCCCTTTCTTTCATTCTGCACATCCTCTATAAGTGCTCAAAGGATCCCCACAAGGGCAGTGTCGTTTGCACTATCAACCAAACACACACACACACACACACACACACACACACACACACACACACACACGCACACACACACACACACACACACTGCTGCAGCCATGGCCTGTCATGTGGTCCGGGGGGATCCTATAAAGTAAATCCTGCTACCTCCAAACCAAAAGGTTCTCCTGTACACCATAGTGTAAAAACTGCAGCTTTTACATCATTCTTCAAATAAACTGATCAGTGAATTGGTAGGTCGAACGTTGGATATCAGATATCATATCAACTCATGAATGGGAATGTGCATATTTTACCTGGGAGACAAAGCTCACATCCTGGAATGATTTCAGAGGTATCAGAAGCTCCTACATACTGTTAAATAACATGAAATTATAATTATTATCACAAAAATGATGAAGTTAACACACAAATAAGACAGATTATTGTAATCAAACATACAATTGTGCCTAAAAGTTTACACCCCCCACAGCAGAATTTTCTGTTTTTTTTCTCAGAGAATATGAATGATAACACAAAAACCTTTCTGTCACCCATAGTTGGAGGTTGGGTGAAGACATTATTAACAAACAACTGTGTTTATTCTTTTTAAATCATAATGACAACAAAAACTTAAAAAATGGCCCTGTTCTTTTTTTATACACCAGTGATTAAAAGCAAATAGATCACAGGTGAGGATGGTTACCTTTAGTAGACATTTAAACACATTTGTGTTCACTTTTGTGCATTTATCAGGCCAAAACCAACAGAGTTGTGTAAACTTCTTAACAGGGTCATTTCTCAAGTTTCTGTTGTCATTATGATTTAAAAAGGGTAAACTATTTTTTGTCCAATAAATGTCTTCACCCAACCACTAACCATGAGTGAAAGAGAAGATTTTGTGTTATCATTCATATTTTCTGAGAAAAGGCCAACAAATCAGAGATTCTGCTGGGGGGTGTAAACTTTTGGAAACAACTGTAACTTGGCACTGAACAGAGCTTGTCTCCTTCATTTTTCCAGAAAATATAACTTGAATGGGAATGATGATGAAGCCTAGAACAGTGATTCTGTGGTTTCTTTTGATGTCTTGCTTTTATCAAAGATAAAATAAACCAGAATTTTTAGTTCTATTTCAATTTTGATGAAAATCCAATGTTCCTCACTTTTGGCATATTGTCATTAGTGGACAAGCGGAACATGACCATAGAATTTCCCAAATCAAGCTGTAAGTGATAAAAGTGTTATGATATGTGACTTATTTTAATGGCTGGAATTTATTTGTGCAATATGCTGTAGTACCTTTGTCCTTCTGTTTTTAACAGGGCCTTGAAATTTTCACCACACCTGCCTTTTGGAGAGGGGATAAACTTTTATAACACTGGCTAATTTAAGAGGAGAACAATTAGCTCTTCATATAGTGTTTGCAGATGGTCATTTGGCTGGTTCCCTAGACAATTACTGCATGTATTATCAGCTGTCAACATTACCCAGTTAACTGAGTTTATTATGCATGAAGATGACTTTGACTCCAAAGCCTTGCAATGAAGTGAAAGTGAGTCATGTGATCAGTGTCATATGAATCTCTGACGAACTAAAAGATGTTTATGTGTTCAGCTCGGGTCAGAGTTTAATCTGAGTCATTCGATGTGGGTTTTCCTGAGCCCCATACGAGTCTGTTTACAGCAGCGCACAAGTGTTACATTTACAGCACAGTCATATGTGTGGATCAGATGTTCAGCTTCCTTCAGCCAGGCTGGGCAGATGTGCCTCAGAGGAAGAGAGACAGACAGAGAGTGAGAGTAAAAGGGTCACATGGATGAGGTCACATGGGCTCACCACGTGCTTCTGCTTGAGGCCTGCTGAATGGGCTTCACACAACAATCCTCTCACTGTGTGTCAGTGTGATTGTGCTGATAAACACAACACTGTAAGTGTGCCTCAGTGTGCATTGTTTGTGTGAATGCTCTCTCAACCTCTGTTATATAGGACTGTATAGTGTCTGAAATTAAACTGCAGAAGGGACCTCTGATGAAACAGAACACTCTCCACAATAATAACTCTAATGCCAGACCACAGTACACGAACTCAAGTGAAAACCTCAGCTAGCTTTATGCTAATCGCAGATCTAATATCAGCAGAAAGATGGTTGAATCATGACAGCCGTGGGGCATCTGGAATAATAACAGCTTTGGCACCAACTGTTCAACATTTTAGAGAGCTTTATTGTCATTGCCTGTGACAGCAAAATTGCAGCCCCTTGTCTAATTTGGTGCAGTCGCCAAGAGAAACAAAAACAACAGTTCCCTATCTGCATACTTCTGGAGGCCCATATCATCATGGACATTTCATGGCCACTAACACCCCCTCAGCAAAGAAAGATCCAGCAACACCTACCTTGCCTAAGTGGGCAAAAAAAAAAATCACTAAACACTGTAAGATGCATCTAATAACCTCCTCGAGTGAATGAGTGAAACCATAATCACAGTGTGGGAGACATGCAGCAAGAATTGCAGAATTTGTCAGATTTATTCTGAATATTGTTGTGCTTAAGCATAAAAAGCTCAAGTTGTATTGTTTTTAATTTCAACTCTATTGATTATATAAGGCTTACGACAGGCAAATGAAGTACCCAAGGCTCTAAAGATGGGCCTTGGCTGGCTCCAATGGTAAATATGCAGCCTTGAAACAGGGATTTTGCTCCACCAGATAAACCAAGGTACAGATGTGGTCTCATAATGAATCTTTCAGGGGACTACATAGAAAAAACATTTTCTTTAAATATGAAATATTCTTAAACCTCCAGTCAAAAGTCGGGCAAGCTTGCTCAAAACTTAAACAAGAGGCAAAAGAAATTTCAGTCACACCGACCAAGACTGCCGGAGTTGGCTTGGATGCGATCCAGATTATAATTTAGTCTTTCGCCAAACCTGCTGATTCATGCCAACACATGAATACAGTAAGTTTAATAAAAAAAAAAAGATAAGGTCTTTTTTTGTACAAATGAATTTGCTCTTTTTTCTGGTCTGTACTTAATCAGGATTTTCTTTCACTTTTATACCCAGGATGCAGTACTGAGTTTTGTTTGAAAACAAAAAATCTGTTACATACTTTTTTTTATTTTAGACTGATCTTGACATTGTTTGTAAAAGAAACATTAAATTTTTCTGCCTAACCAAAAAGTGGTCATTACAGAACATGCAGAACATCAGACATGTGTTCAGACCTTGGTGTTTGCGTCCCAACCCTCCATTTTTTCATGAACCAGTTAGGAGATCCTCATGTGAAGACCCTATCATTTCCAAGCTCTGGCGATGTTCTCAAACTTTTTTTGAACAAACTTTGTATTTTGAGCTGTTTACAGACAGATTCAGATATTTGTACAATATGAAGAGCATGTAGCAGTTTGAAAATGTGCGTACATTTATTACGGATATCTAGCATTAGTTAATATCTACGTTAAAAATTTGGAAAAGCCCAATGTCCCCTCTTTAAATTTAGCTTTAAAGTTAGCACAAAGGTAGCCATGTCTTTTGAGCACTCACTTTTAAGCCTGTCTCTGTGTCCGTCTCCCACTGCATGAGGTTTCAGTGAGTGCGAGCAGCTTCAGATAATGGTTTTCTTTGGAAGAATGGATGTATCTTGAACTCCTCACACCTCTTTGTGTGTCTCAGAGGTACATGGCTGTACTGATGATTTCTATATCCATCTCTCCATCTCTGAGCTCTTACCTGACTGTGACTTCCATCTCCAGTGGACATGGAGGGACAATAAATTGACTGCAAAGCAATCAGGGAGTCAGGCAGAGAGTCATAGGGCCAAGAAGGACAAGAGGAAGAGGAGGAAGCACGTGAAAGAGAAGGAAAGTCACAGGTGTTGCAAAAGGGATGGTTATGTGCTGCATCTGAGTCACAGCTACCGTCTCTGGTAGGGTGAGAGAGACTGAAAAAAATAATCAATAGAATAACACGCAAGACTTACTCTTGTCATAGGTGCATTGAAAAACTCTTTGTGTAGAGCTCAAGTTGAGATACCTCCAGAAAATGCTGGCCTTGTCACCGAAAAAGATGGAAAAATGCAATTGCATGTTGCAAGTTCACTTTGTTCATTGGCTTGTAATTACAAGGATACACAAGGTTGTTGTTTCATTTACACACACATGCAGAAGACATGGGTTGATTTTAACAATAATTTAGTATTTTAGTGCTCACTGACCCAGGAACAGGGTCTGTTGACGAATACGAGCACATTGTTTGGAAAGGGTAAAAATTAAGCTAGATTGAATCAATCTTGCAGCTTAACTCATATAAGCTATAGGTTAAATACTCAATTACAGCAAAAAAGTTTTTGAGTCCCCCAAATGTGGATGTTAAGCTAGCTTCAAATGAATATGATTTAGCTGACTGAAAGAGGAGATGTTTGCCAGATCTTCAACTCACATTTCTGCAGTGTTATGAAATTAGATGTCTATAAGAAGGTGCTTCATTATTTTTTTTTGTTTTGAAAGTGGATATGGAGTAACAATGCCAGATGTTCAGAATAAATGTGCATGCAAAATTTCAACCCCCTACGTATTCATTTGTGCTTAAGTCCTTAAATTGCTCAAAACTCTTCACCAAAGATCTCAAGAGAATAGAGAATAGGAAAACTCTGCCACTGCCAGGCCTTCATAGAGCTGGCCAATCAGATGGAAGGGGATTTGTGGAGTGGGATGCCTTAAGGGGAGGCAGCAGCTGAAATCAAACATTTTAAACAGCAGCTCAAATAAAACATTTTACACAGAGGCTGAAATAAAAGTTTTATCAAACACCAGGGTGATAAAACTAGGGAGATTATTTTTGAGTTGTAAATCATGCAAAGCTTCTACATGGATACCAGGGGACTGTATAAAGCCTAAAAATGCTCAATACACCCCTCTTTAATGTAAATTTCTATTGTACTGACACTTCACCTGTGGTACTTGTTGCAAGGTGGGCTAAATAAACTGACAACAGAGTATATTATTGGGTTTTCAGAGATAAAATAAACCTCAGTAACACCTGGTGATTAGTTGAAGTGCTGTTGTGCAGTTGCCAGGTTTAGAATCAATCAGTTTCCCTGCTTGTGTGTGTGAGTGTGTGTGTGCATATTTGTGTTTGTGTGTGTGAGCCTTTGTTGTTTCCCTCAGCTGCTCTGTGGTGTCCTAATGGGGCAGAAATAACAACAGGAGATCATAAACAGCAGCTGTGCCCGGTCAGACCACACAGTGTCGTCTACCAGCGAGCTGATCTTATGAAAACCACTCTGAGGCGACAGAGCGTAGCACAGAAACACATTAAAGTGATGAAAGCTACAAGAGTGTGTTTTATACATCTATTTTACAGGTGTTTTATTCGACCTTTAACCACACCAGCAGTGGTGCCTCACACAACATCTTGCTTGGGGAGAGAGACAAAAGTGCCAGTGCAAACTTTTAATGGCCTTTAATTACACTCGCTGTGGACATTCATGTCTTCCTGGAGGTTGAATCCTTGAGTTTTAAATTATCCAACCATTACCAGAATTTCCAGATGAATAATACTGTTACCTTATTAATGGAGTTATCTGGCCTCCAGTCCGTTGTACAGATCAGCAAATTATTCCCGAGCAATTGGTCTGAAAAATTTTTTGTTTTGGATTGATATGATGAGTTTTTGGACCCTGCTGGTGCTGGGAAGGACTGTGTCAGCACTTTCTTAATCTTTAAGCATATTTTCATAAGTCAGGCTGAAAATACCATTTTTACACAAGAATGACAGAAACAACCATGGTATGGGAATTACAAACAGAATTTATAAAAAAGGGGAAGAAGGGTTGGTAGAGTTAATGGAAAGCAGAAAAAGCGAGATTCTGCTGATAGGACAGGATTAACTGTACAAACCAGTCTGCCATCACCAACACAGATCAGGACGTGCAGCAGTAGCGTTTGTTGCTAAGACGACAGTAACCAGAGATACCAGTGCTAGTGTTCAATCACACAGTGAGGTCACCCATTGTCCCGAGGAATCAGATCACCCATTACTGCCAGCTCACAGTTATCTGGAGCATTTATTTATTAAATTGGGAAAATAAGTCTAAAGTTTCTTAATGGTACCACAGAGCAGGTACTGTCACACTGGCTCAGGTTTCCCTGAAAGTAAATTCTAAAAAGTTACAGGTAAATTTGGGCCAGGATCTTGAGAGGAGCTGGTTCACTTATCTAGTAGAGCTGACGAAGACTCCAGTAAGGTACAAAACTGTTTTGGGTGTCTGTCCATGTGCAGCCACATTACGCAGTATTGGAAAGTTCACAGCCTTTCATCATGTCATTCATCTCAAAAAGAGACTATGTTGTGCAAAGTTTAGCTGATTTGTTAAAGGCATAACATGAAAAAAAAATTAAATTATTGCATGACACAACTTTTATCATATCAATACATATTATATATTTGTCATCACCACTATTTATGTTTTCGGTTTCTTTCTTGGGATTGGTAATTTAGAGTTACACTCACCTACTTGAAAGATTGCTGGATAGGACCCAGTTTGAAAACATCTATGTTCTTTGGTAGCCAAATACCATTTTAGCTGCATTGTTTTCTAGAATGTAACTGATGGTACTACTTCACCTTACTGTCTCACGGTTGCAAAATATGTGATAACTTTTTACGTTGAATTGGTTTGACATAACATGTGATTGGGATGTCTCTGGCATCACTCACTTAAATCTGTGTCAACAACCATAGTGTTTTGACCATAGACTTTATGAAAAATGGATGTAGCTCTCCGCTCTGTCAGCTGTCTGTTCCTGATGCAGAGCTAATGAAGCCGATAGTTGGTGGGGGCCATATTGGATTTGACGCAGGCTTTGAGCCTCCTTTCAAATAAGTATAGTCCCATTCACAATCTACCTCACTGTAAAGATGGGCACGCATTTTGGCAACAAGGGCAGTATTGAGCTCCATCCACTCAGACAAGTTAATGTTCTTCAAACACTAAATAAAAATTGTTAGCAACATAAAACTGTTAGGTTGCTCTGTGGTCAATCGTCAGAAATAATACTATTCCAAGGAGCCAACTTCTATTCAGTTCAGACCGTTCAAGGGCTACCTGTGTTTTGGAGTTAAAGTGACTGTGCCAACTGCCGTCTTCAGGGATGTGTCACTATTGGTCGGTTGTCAGTCACCACTTAACAGAGTCACAATTTACGCTAAAACACCAGTGACGTTTGTGGCTGGGTTATGAAATGTGTTTTCTTTATCCAACTTCAGTTTACCACCTATGACCGTAATTAAACAATGTTAACGGCCAATATTCTTAAACCAGTCATTACTTTGGTTTAGAAGAATAAGTGAACAGATTAATTACAATTAGTACAAGCAAATTTTCAGATCAAGGTAAAACTTAGGCATATGTGATGCTATGGAAAATTCATACTGGTACTTTTTTTGCACAAGTGCATCACAACTTGGCTGTTCGTAACTCTGGCTAGATTTCTGTCAAATATTAGTCACTTTGCAAGAAAAGTGACCTAATTTTGCCTTCACATAGGCGACAGTGTAAGTTTTAGAAGAAAATAACATCATATTGAAACGCTAGATTGATTTTTTCTCACATGTAGCATCATTACAAATCTAATTCAGACATAGAGTTCAAGGAAGAAAAGCTACTCTTATCATGAAAATGGAGTTACATGCATCAAAGAGTGCATTTTTAAGCAAAACACCATCAAGATTTATCTTGTGACATAATTAGGACTGCAGCAGTATTTATTCATGATGCACATTATGCATCATGAATACACATTAGAGGCTCAGTATAGTCACCCAAATGTAATAGAGTCCACCTTTATCATTGAGTTACATGACTGACATAAACATGGTGATCTAATGGTCCCTGGAGAGATGGGTGCTGATGAGAATGAGGTTAACAACATGACTGAGTAAATGCAAGGTGAGATTGGGAAACTGAAGACTAATGCCAGGGGGGAAGGTGTTGGCTGGGTCCTTCGCTGTCTTTGTTCAGTTCGTCTCTTTTATGAAAGGTGTCCCCATAAGGGCAAAGGAAATGGATCCAATCAGCACAGGCTGATGGTGACAAAGAAGTGTGTCAGGCAGCTCTGTGGTGTCCTAGATATCAACGAGGGGTTAAGTACAGGTGTTGCTCCTGTAAAAACAGGATGTGTATAATGGAACCAGGTTATTAAAGAAAGCTGTACATCTACATGAGGGTCAGGACAAGAGCCTGGAACAAAATATTACAATGAAAGTCCATGAAAGTGTGACGTTGACTATGAACCCTAGTTTATAATCACTGGTCACGAAGCGCTTTGTTCCCTTTTTTATCTGTCCCTTTATTTACCTAATGCTGAAATTCTCCAATCTTCCTGTTTAAAATGCAGAAAATTCCAAAATTGGAGAAAAAAGGAACTGCCTTTGTTGTTTCCACTCCTGTCTCTCTTCTCAGTACCAGATGTAACCTATCACATGTCCCATCTGTCTAATGCACCTCATATCTCCAACAGTGTCATCTCCAAAACAAAGTCCAGGCTCTCTCTCTTACACACACACACACACACACACACACACACACACACACACACACACACACACACACACACATACACCACTAAACTTGTTTTTTGGTGTCTTAGCTCTTCTGCAGAGAGTTTCTTCAGTGGATGCTTGGCATCTGCCTCTAGTGCTTCATGTCCACTTTCCTTGGAGGATATCACAGAGAAGCACACTGGGCTTTCATATTTACTAGGCTTCCACCTAGATGGTGTTTTCACTGTGAAGCTGACTTCATTATTTATTTATATGCTAAAATCAACCCCAGATTAGTACTGACCTACTTATCTTTTTTGGATACCAAAGCTTGGCGTTTCCCCCTTGCTATCTTTCCCCAAGCAGACTCTTTCTGCAACCCCTCCCTTCATCCGCCTGCTCTCTTGTCTCCTTCTCTTGCCTGCTTTGTCATCCCCCTGTTCTTGCTTTTTCCTGTCTTCTGCCTCCCTCTGTTTTTCTTTTCTTCTTCTGTTGCTATGGCAAAGGCTTTGGGTGCGAAAAATGGAGGACCATGGATGGGCGAAGGCTACGATAATGGCGGTGATGACAAAGAGAGGGAGAGAGGACCACTGAGGCAAAATGGGACAGGAGGAGAATCTGAGACAGCAGGTGGTGAAGGACAAACTGGAAAGGGAGGAAAGGTGGAAAAACGTGGAAATGAGCCTGCTATTGTGAGGCTTAGACATGCTAATTAAGGTTACACCTCACCTGTAGGAGGAAAATGAATGAGTTTACCTTGTCAACCAACCACCGGTGTAAATGCCTTTGAGCTAAGAGCTCAAGCCCTCTCAGTGTGACTTTGTCAGCACTGACATGACAAAAAGACAATCTGGAAGGACAAAATACTCTACAAACCATTCAGTCATGATTTAAAATAAGAGTATGCAGTATTTTAAAGCTCTCTAGTTTAAACAGTGCTCAGTAAACATGCATAATCAGCACTGAATAAGTACGTAAGACAAGATGAGGAGGAGGAAATCAAGCAGGAGTGTCATACTACTGGCCCTGTTTTGTTCTTGATGACTCATCAGTGTCATCGAGTTTGTCTCTGCGGACTGTGCGGCCTCAGAAATAACCCCCACGTCACTCCCTCATGTTGTCATGGTAATCTCATCGCCTTATTTTTGCAACCCATAGCAATCAGAAGCAATAGGATTACACGAATAAAGCAGAAAGAAGGAGAGAATGGGTGGAAGATAGGAGGGGTGTGGCAGAGCGATGTGTGTTTGAGTGATATATGTTGAGTGCGAGCAGGTCACAGTAAGTCATAGGGCTGCAATGCAGAGGGGATATGGTTTTTAAATGACGAACTGTTCTTTTTATTGGGACTGTGAGAGTGAGGGACAAAGTGGGACTAACCTCTACCTGTGTGGGTACCTCAGTCTGAATGTTGGTATTCTAATGCTGCAGTGCCACTGAAACAAAATGGCATCTCTGGTAGGAGTGACAAAGCAGTTTCTCTGACTGTCAGGACACCCTCAAGAGATTTAAAAAGACAGTGGGTCTGTGAGTTTGGATAATAGATGTGAATGGTAGATGAATGCCCCTGCTCATTGTCTTCACACTCTGTGCAGTCTCAGGGGCCTTAGACTGATCACATACGAGTGACAAGCAATCAATATGGCCCACACCAATTCATCTATATGACCTTTAATGCATAGGAGCCAAGATTTTTGTTTAGACAATCTGCTGTGGAGATGACAACACCTGAATTTTGATGATAAGAATTAGAAGAATCAGAATTTTAATAGTTTTTCGTCAGTGTCAATCAGGCGTGTTGGTGGCTGTTTTTATTGCCAGTATTCATCTGAATCCTGTAACACAAGTGCAGCTTTGTGTTTTTGTGGCATTTCAAAGTAGGCTACAGTCATAACTTTTATCTGCTACGTGAATTCAGCTTCTGTGTAGGAGGCTTTTATTGTGGTGGCGAGCATCAGCGTGCGCTGCCTGTCGTAACTGGAGTTTTATTTAGGATTCTGGTGTGCAATTTATTTACCCAACCAAAAAAAGTACCAGGGAGGGAATAACAAAACAGCAGCATGACAGAGCTTACTGTCACAGGTGCCAGACCCACTCCATAAGGAACACGTGTCAAGACAACAGGTGATACAACACAATACCAACACAGAGTCCTGCATGAAAATGAAACAGCTTTAAATTCTTACAAGGCATATTAACTCAAAAAGCTAGCACTTTTTTACCTTATTTTGCGTTTGACAACTGAATGGGTCAAAGTTATAAAACACATTACAGCATATGTTTTGCCCAAATGTTAACAAAAATGCCGTTTTGCTTTCAATAAACATATACTCCACTGAGGGCCTCTTATTCAACAATCCTAATTAGGGGGAAAAAACAAGGTCCTCAAGATCCAGCAAACAAATTGTGTTGTACAGAAAGAGAAGTATCAATATCTGTTCAACCAGATAGATTTTCTGATCCATAATGAGTTGTTAGGTTGAAAAAACTAAAGGGGTTTTGCAGCAGAAGTAATGCTAAATCCCACATTTTCAAACTTCTGATTCAATGAAAGTGCAATTTTGTGTTTCTTGCGTATAGTATACCATGAATTAAATAAGTGAATTTGTGTGAATATGACGTATGTTCTACATCCTTATCCTCATACTTACATGTATGATCTCCATTATAAAGCATTTGCCTTTCATTTGCATCATAAAATCAATGATCTCCAGTTCAAATCATACTTTTCATTAAAGATTTTAAGGCTATGATAACATCTCCAGAGCTCCGGTTGTCTGAATGCAAATGTACAATCTGATCATGTTAACCGTAATTCAAATGTGTGTGTGTGTGTGTGTGTGTGTGTGTCTGTCTGTCTGTCTGTCTGTCTGTTTAAACTTGTCTCCATGTGAAAAAAAAGACCCCTGACTTCAATGGGAAAAATTGTGTGATAAAAAATATGATGCTGGTCCCTCTCTGGTTGTGTACTGGTCTTATTCCCTCTCTGCCTTTACGCTGTACCTTTTAATATATCTGTTCATTTTTTTCCCAGGTGTGTGTGTGTGTGTGTGTCCGCGCGCGCTTGTGAGTGCAGAGTCTGTGGTCTAGTTGTTCAGGCTTTTGAGACATTTCTGTCAGGTGCCGATGTGGGACAAAAAAACTCCACTGGGGCTGACCACACACACACACACACACACACACACACAAGCGGATATGAATTGGAGTGGAACAGCAAGGTCACAGTTTTTCCTGGTGCCATGACACTCTCAGCAGAAGATGATAAAATGGAGAGAAAGAGAGAGAGGCAGGTTTGGGGGGGGGGNACAACACCTGAATTTTGATGATAAGAATTAGAAGAATCAGAATTTTAATAGTTTTTCGTCAGTGTCAATCAGGCGTGTTGGTGGCTGTTTTTATTGCCAGTATTCATCTGAATCCTGTAACACAAGTGCAGCTTTGTGTTTTTGTGGCATTTCAAAGTAGGCTACAGTCATAACTTTTATCTGCTACGTGAATTCAGCTTCTGTGTAGGAGGCTTTTATTGTGGTGGCGAGCATCAGCGTGCGCTGCCTGTCGTAACTGGAGTTTTATTTAGGATTCTGGTGTGCAATTTATTTACCCAACCAAAAAAAGTACCAGGGAGGGAATAACAAAACAGCAGCATGACAGAGCTTACTGTCACAGGTGCCAGACCCACTCCATAAGGAACACGTGTCAAGACAACAGGTGATACAACACAATACCAACACAGAGTCCTGCATGACATGAAACAGCTTTAAATTCTTACAAGGCATATTAACTCAAAAAGCAAGCACTGTTTTACCTTATTTGTCATTTGACAACTGAATGGGTCAAAGTTATAAAACACATTACAGCATATGTTATGCCCAAATGTTAACAAAAATGCCGTTTTGCTTTCAATAAACATATACTCCACTGAGGGCCTCTTATTCAACAATCCTAATTAGGGGGAAAAAACAAGGTCCTCAAGATCCAGCAAACAAATTGTGTTGTACAGAAAGAGAAGTATCAATATCTGTTCAACCAGATAGATTTTCTGAGCCATAATGAGTTGTTAGGTTGAAAAAACTAAAGGGGTTTTGCAGCAGAAGTAATGCTAAATCCCACATTTTCAAACTTCTGATTCAATGAAAGTGCAATTTTGTTTTTCTTGCGTATAGTATACCATGAATTAATTAAGTGAATTTGTGTGAATATGACGTATGTTCTACATCCTTATCCTCATACTTACGTGTATGATCTCCATTATAAAGCATTTGCCTTTCATTTGCATCATAAAATCAATGATCTCCAGTTCAAATCATACTTTTCATTAAAGATTTTAAGGCTATGATAACATCTCCAGAGCTCCGGTTGTCTGAATGCAAATGTACAATCTGATCATGTTAACCGTAATTCAAATGTGTGTGTGTGTGTGTGTGTGTGTGTGTGTGTGTGTGTGTGTGTGTGTGTCTGTCTGTTTAAACTTGTCTCCATGTGAAAAAAAAGACCCCTGACTTCAATGGGAAAAATTGTGTGATAAAAAATATGATGCTGGTCCCTCTCTGGTTGTGTACTGGTCTTATTCCCTTTCTGCCTTTACGCTGTACCTTTTAATATATCTGTTCATTTTTTTCCCAGGTGTGTGTGTGTGTGTGTGTGCGCGCGCGCTTGTGAGTGCAGTCTGTGGTCTAGTTGTTCAGGCTTTTGAGACATTTCTGTCAGGTGCCGATGTGGGACAAAAAAACTCCACTGGGGCTGACCACACACACACACACACACACACACACACACACACACACACAAGCGGATATGAATTGGAGTGGAACAGCAAGGTCACAGTTTTTCCTGGTGCCATGACACTCTCAGCAGAAGATGATAAAATGGAGAGAAAGAGAGAGAGGCAGGTTTGGGGGGGGGGGTACTTTTTCATAAATGATGAGTTCTCCTTGACCCCAATTATAACAGCAGAAAGAGGGGATTATCATTTTTCTTGGAAAAGGGAAAACAAGAAAAAAATAGATGTCCGCACTTCTGTGAGGGTCTCAGTTATGGAGGACTGTGAACTGACTGAATAGTAATGTATACAAGAGTCCATCACACTGATCTCATAACTCCTCTTCCCATCAATCATCTTAAATATCCAAATATTCAGAGAATAGTGTTAAGTAGGTGAAAAGCACCAGAGATAAGGGCAGCAAAATTTTAGAAATCCTTAAATGATTTCTGATTTATATTTGACCATATTAGTAAACCTCAGGGTGGACTGTTGGAGGACATTGTCTCATAAAATACACATTGTGATTCAAAAATGTTCTAAGTTAATTTTAATGGCAAACAGGTTTACTTGCCAAAACTTTAAAACTCACATGTCACCCTTTGCTCTGATAAACCCTGACTTTTTAAAGAAATGTATTACACTGTTTCTGCATTGTTTCATCATCCTCAGCAGGAAAGTTTAGTAGTGCTCTTCTCTCTGGCAGGAGCAAAAAAGCTAAACAGCATAAAACAGCTTCAAATGCTGATATATATTTATTTAGTGTAGCAGAGAGGAGGAAGGAGAGACAAACATAAGCCAACAGGTAATGTTTAGGCTGTGTTTTTGTTTGAAAAAGATGATGCCACTTCAGTGAGAACTTTGTCCCTATGAATCTAGTGTTACAAAGAGAAACAGCAAACTGTGTTTGCTTCTTATGCAGGGTTTTTTTTGTGTAAGCTTGTTTCTGCTGGAAAGGACTCGTGAGGTTTAGATCAGTCGATCACTTTTTAACATTGTAATGATTGTCTAAGATGGGCTGACAAAAGAAAACAATTTTTGAGGTTGTTGGAAGTTACGTTCTAAAGCTTTGGTGAGCTGCAATAATTTCCTCAAAGGCAATTTTTTGAGCTTTTGTGCCTTCATTACACATGATGACTGCAAAAGAACCAGTATGTGTGTGAGATAGAGAGTGATCTAATTCTATCATTAACACACAGTCACTTGCACACTGGGCGAGCTGTGATTGGCTGGTCACCACCCATAACCACTCCCACTCTCCACCCAGAAATGTACAGAGTAAATCAAAACATCAATCAAACAGCAGAGGAGGGGGTCCAGGAGGGGGTTCGGCAGTCAGAGACCTTGATACACATGTACAGAGGCCCATAGATGACAATTGAACAGGATTTTTCCTGTAAAAGTTGACATTTGATTTTTTTTAGGAACATCCTCCATACTCTACCTTTAAGAAAAGACTAAAACTAACAAAACACCAGCAGGATAAGAGAAGAGGACAGAAGGTTGTGCTGCAACCGGGACACTCACCATCTACAGAGGAAAAGGCCGGGCGTATAGTCCTTGTACAGAAAAGTATCAACAAAATAAATCATAATAAAACTACCACACATCACTATAATGCATCCTAAACACCAAACAGTCTACAGTGGGTGAACTCCCAGTATCCAAATCACACCCGGGAATGGAGATCACCCCAGTCACAGCACAAGAAACAGAAGGCGATAGAAAATAAAACCCTACGTTCATAAACAAAAAAAAAAAATTATAAAAGACAAAGCATGTTTAAATGAACATGTGTAACCAACATTTGAGGTCATTTAAAGTGTTAGCTGCTTGTACCTCTTTTTACTGCTCGACATTATCTTATTCTTGAAAAAGTCCTAAAAAGACCTTCAAGTTTAAAAATTAGTGAAATGCAAACACCTCAGGGTGTGTAAACCAGTGTCCCTCTGCTACAATTATCCATATACATCATCTGATACTGAGTAGCTTCTGACATTAGCGTTTGACTCAAAACATAACTATTAATGTCCTTGTGCATGATTCTTGCATTGCAGTTTTCAACTTTATTGTCTATTGCTGGTAATAAGTAGTAAGTGAAAATGTGAAGAAGCACCACTTGAGCAAAATTCCTGCTTAAGCTCTGCTCAGTATGGATTTTTTTCGGCGAGCCAACGAAACGAACATTAACCACAAAATACTTTCTGAATTGCCTCTATAGAAGTAAAAGGTTTGAGTCAATTGCCTTTCACATGATCCAGGTCACTGTGGTTGTGTGTGTGTGTGTGTGTGTGTGTGTATTAGTGGTAGTTAAATGACTGCCTACAACTTGGCAGAACTCTGTTAGGACCTCGCTATGCATCTCAATGACGGCAGGCACACTGCAGACTGAGTCAAGTACTGTCAGCACTGGGAGAGCACTCAGACTCATCACTAGCTCTGGGTATCTGTATGCTAACATGTGCGTGAATCTGTGTGTTTGAGTCAGAAGAACGGTGTGTGAGAGAGCTTGTTTCTCATGCAATCTTCTACTAGCTCCAAATAACAGAGGCAAGGGTAAGCTAAACAGGTGCACCAGTTTGCATGAAAGCAAAAGTATTGTGACCTTTATGCCCGTGCTGTCCTGGTCACCTGCATGCCCAGTGTCCTTATGGGTAATTTACCTGCCAGATAAATAGGCAGGATGACTCATACAGCCTATTACAGTCCATGGTGTGAAAATAACCAACCAGGAGAGTGAAAGTGGGTGTGTTTGTGTCACTGGATGAGTAAGTAAGTCCGTGCATGTGTGAGTTTTCTCTGCAGTGTATGCACAGCTTGAGTTTGCTCTTCAAACATTTAAAGCCTGTACACAAAAAGAAACATATAACCCGTCATGCAGTAAATGCAATGAGTAGCCAGGTCATCTCTGCAGGGGGTGCAGAAGCAGAACTTACAACATATGGCTTGTTACAAACAGCAGAAAGCCTTCCATGGTTTGTCTCGTATGCATAACATTTAGAAATACTGAGCAAGATTGTAATGCGACCATCATACTGCCATGCCTCAGAACTTCATCATTGCTGGATCCCTGTGCAGATCTTTATTCATCCAAGTTGCATCAAATCAAAATCCTTAGAAATTATCACTCTGCAGAAATCCATAGAGCACATTCAGATATTTCCGCTTCCTGCCTGCTTCTTTTTTCCGATACAGCAGCTGCACATTTCACCCAGAGCTGCTCCACCAGTGTCACAGCAGAAAGAGTTAAACTCCTTGTTGGTTTGCTTTGGATTCAGAGCAACATCTCCTACAATGAACCCACTGGCCTTTCCCCTAAACTTTTGATTGTGGTGGCATTAAACTTACTCCAGACTTTAGACAGTTTGCCTGCAATTGCTGTGGGCAGTAAGCCTCAGTCACTGCTCTTTTTTGTTTTCCCTTTTTTTTTAGACACAGCTGTAACCTAAAACGTACAGATTTATTTAATGAATACTTTTTAGATTAAGCTGCACAGTCATCATTATCTTGTATTATTACGCATGTGTTATTAGATCAGGTCAGTACAAAGCACAGGCCGATTACTACATGATCAGTCTGTAGTTTTACATTTTAGCCACTTGTGACCTAACTGAACTGCATTGACTGCAATAAATTTACTTTATGAAAAAGACATTTTTTTCATTCCAAGCAATGTTTTTGACTCAGCCCTGAAATTGTGCATTCCATCAATGAGTTCCCTTCCTATATCTCTCAGCTCTTTGTCTGTGTGCATAGTCTCTCGCTTCATTTGCCCTCTCTCCCTCTCATTTTCCTCTTCTTTTGAGGCTTTCTGGACATGGTGCTGTGTGGCAGTTTCGTCAAAGTGGAACCTGTGATGGCAGGCTCGGAGAATTTCTGCATCAACACTGAAGGTCTGATTCGCCATTTCATCTCTTGTTCATCTCATATTTTCATACATTTACACATGTATTTTTTGCACCATTCATGTAAAACTTAGTCATCACCAACAACTTAAAAGTGCCAATACACACTGATCATCAAATAGTAGTGATCCTCTAAGAGAAAATATTTTAAAGATTTGTATAGAAGTTCCTCCATTTGTGCCCATTCAAAAGTAGGGTCTGCAGGAATTTTTATCACTGTTTGTAAACACAGCATCAAAACTGGGCTCCTCCATGGCTTAGTGCCAGTGGCAGCAGATGCCCACTACCTATAAAATCAGTGAAGTCAGTACCCATCACTACCTGTAGCATCCCATTTCTATGTGGGAGAGACTGAAGACCACTGGGCGTGCAATGATTGATTGGTCACCACACCCGCTCTCTGCCCAGAAACATCCCGATGCAACCAGTCCATTAACATAACAGGCAGCGTGGGGGGTTGAGGCAGACACAGACATTGACACACATGCATGGAGACCCATAGATGATGATTGAGCAGAATTATTCCCTGGAAAGTTTACATTTTATTTATTAGGAAAATCCTGCAGACCCTACCTTTAAAGGCATTATGTCCATGTGTTTGAATGTACTGTATACATCTTGATTATGACTTCAAATGTCACTTCTTCTGTCTAGGGAGCAGCCTTTCTGAAATGTATGATGTCTTTTCTGTGTTAGAGTTTTCTGGGTTTTATCATCATTATTCAGTGGGTGTTTGTTGTTTTAGTGAAAACCTGAAGGACGCTGTAGCATGACAGCAATACAGCTATTCGTTTTGTTTCTGCGCCTCTACCTCCTCCTCCTCCTCCTCCTCCTCCTACTATTTCTCCCCCGCCTGCTGATCATCTGCGTCTCTCTTCCCATCCTCCTCAACACTGTCATCCTTTTCTACCTACTCCTCCTCTCCTCACTCTCTTTCTCGCTCTCTCTCCCTTGACTCATCATCCTTGTCCTCCCTTCCTCTCCTTCGTCCTTCTTTTGTTTGAGATACAGGACCTTGGGGACTGAAGGCTGCAGTAAAACAAGTCTGATGGATTCAATATGTCCTGATGAAAGTCCTTGACCAAAATCTCAATCATCGATACAGCACAGGAACCACAGCTAATCTAAAGAGTAGCTGAGCATGGGATCCTTTTCACTGACCAAAAAAATTGAGTTGGTCAGTGCTCATGAGTCCAGAGATGAAGAGGATTGTAGCCTTCAGGCCTCTATCAAAGCTCCATCAAACTCTTAATTTGAAAAGATCTTGAGCTAGAGGCTTGGGTGTGTGTGTGTGTGTGTGTGTGTGTGTGTGTGTGTGTGTGTGTGTGTGTGTATGGGTGAACCTCTCTGATGTCAGGGAGAGAGCATGATGAGGCTGTGAGGTTGTAAATGTTTGATGGGGTTTGATCCCACCATCTGTCCACTACTGCCGGCTTGGAGGAAGAGAGTAAGAGTGAGGGATAGAGGGAATGAGAGGAAAAATGTTAGCATGCTTCAAGTTAAGTAGTAGGACATTGCCTTCTTCACAATTTTAGCCTTTATATAGAATTTTAGTAAACCTTTTGAAGTATTATGTCTCATCATCACCATCATCAACTTTACTCAAGCCTGAGCAATCATTGCTGTTTCCTTCATTGACAATGATGTTGAAAGACAAGTATAACCAGTCAGAAAAGCAAATCTTTGCTGCATAATTAAACACCATTACAGCCTGTTTTAGAAAAAAAAACCATTTGGTCTGAGCATGTCTTCTCTCTATCAGCACATACTATAGGGGGTTTAATTTCTTAATGACTCATTGTTTTTAAAGTTATAAACTCAACATTTTGCCCAAGTTAAGGCATGTCTGACTTCACTCAGTACATTTACAAGCACACAGCAGTCTAACAAAGGTAGGGTGACCATATTCTGAAAACCCAAAAGCTCTGTCCTTGAATTTACCTGGCCTCTAAAAGATGCTGCAAAAATACTGATTTTCAAAAACATCAAAGCAACTCAAAATACAGACTTTAAGAAATATTCATTTTCTGTTTGAAGTGAAAATTTTATTTCAGATAAACATAACCAATGCCTCTCAACATGCTCAAATAAGGAATAAAGAGGTAGTCCATTGCTTGACAGCATATTTCTCCAATGCAAAAATATGAATAATGCCTCAAAATCTCAGTTCAACAATAAGAAAAATAAGGGGTTATGCCAATGTTTCTTTTTCTTTGGTAAACAAAGAGAGGTCGTCAATTCTTGTTTTACATATCCAAATGTAAAAGTACTGGCTCAAAATTAGAAAAGAAAAACAATAAATGAACTGACAGTTATCATATTATTGTTTCATTTTCCCCTAAGTCTTCTTTTTCAGTCCAAAAGCACAGTGCAGGCAGTCAGAGAAGGTTTTCTGTTTCGATCTGTAAGAAGTGGTGGCCATGGTGCATGTGGCATACATGTTTCCCATCCTGTCAGGTGGGTACATCGGAATAATGCCAGTGACCCAGTGTGGAGCTTTATTATAAAAATTAATGGTCTGTTAAACAAGCTGAGAAAAACTTGGACATTTTAGAGATTTTTTTCAATTTCCACCAGACATAATTTTACAACCAAGGGGAGGACGTGTGGCAAAAGAGGTTAGTCACCCTAGACTAAGGTCATAGCTCAATGGTAAAGTCACAGAGTGGGATTGGAGAGAATCGGACTTCTGGTCGAGAGTGTCACACTTAGTTTTGATAAGCAGGGCTATCCTTTTTTGAAGCTGTGTGTGTATTGAGATGGGTGCAGCTGAAGCTGTGCATGTTGGATCAATAACAAAATGGGTCTACTGTGTCTCTTTTTTTTAAAGTGTTTGTTTGATGTCAATGTATGTTTGTCAATGGAGCTATGCTCAGTCTGATCTCAGTCTGTCCAAGGTGTTTACGTGCATTTTAATAGTCTAATCTCGTGCTCACTGAGCTCAAAGTCAAATTTCCTAAGTTGCATGTACTGACTGACAGGCAGGCATCCTGCCAAAAAGGCCAAAGGCCTGCTTTTTTCCTTCATTCAGATTTGGACAAAGGTAGGTTGAATCAAGCTTTGCCAATTTGGCTCCCGCAGATGGTGGGCTTCAGGACTTTTTCTCAGAAGCAAATGAGGGACGTCACATAGACTATAACCATGTGTTAAACAGTTCATGGCCTGGACAGATGTTTTGGACAGTCTAATTGACATCACCATCCCTCGAGCCATGCTTCCTGTGCAGCTTAAAATAAAAAATGGTGTTACAGAAGAAAGACCACAGGGACATTTATCATCCACCCATCAGCTTTAAAATGTTCCTCTGAGGGCAACAGCACACATGATCAAAGAATATGCTAAACAGTTTTGTATAGATTTTATGCAGTATTGATTGCTGCCTGCCATCAAATTTGTGTGTGTGGAGAGTGTATATGGCACACTCATGATTAATGTATGTTTACACAGAGCATACTCCATTTATGTGTTCTAGATGAATTCAAAATGACAGATATGCATGAGCACACACAAATTGCTCTTCTGTTTGCATGCATGCAGAGCAGCTCCTCTCTCCTGACAGTCACGTTGTTGCGTTTTACCCGTGACCCCTAGGGCTGGTGACTCGCTGAGCTCCCATCCTATGCAATTCTAACAGATTGACCATCTATGTGTTATACTGCAATCAATGACTCTAACTACCAATGGGCCAGATTATGAACTTTGCAAACAGAGGTCAATAAACACAACAGATTCTGAGGAAGCCTGAGGGGTTGGGGTTGAGATAAGCAAGGGAGCAGTGTCTTTACTAAAGGCCTCTGCCTCGCACTGTCACTCAATGGAAAGGTCGACTCTCTGTTGGATAATAATGACAAAACAGGTCGAGCAGCAATCATCAACCCTCATGACATGAATGTTGTAGCGTCACAAGAAGAAAGAAAAAGAAATCTTGAGATATTAGATCAGGGCTTTGATTGTAAATTATGCCGCTTATCATGTTAGGTAATATCCCCCTTCATGCAACAAAAAGAAAAAGGTAAGCAAGTCCTGCTCTCTTTTGATGTGAGCTTTGACTAAAATAGCACATCAGTGATGCTCTTCTTCTAATTAAACTAGGTCAGGCTACTTAAGGGGCTTAAAAGAGTACAAACTTAAAAGTAAAGCTTGAATTGTACTTTAAATAGTTTGATTCTCCCAAACTGAGTTGACCCCAGTTAGCTTTTGGCTGGCAGAGCTTTAAGGTCTAATGGGACCATGGTGAGGACAAAAACATTTGTAGAAGTAATTAGGATGAAACAATCTGGCTCTCCAAGTGTAAACTTTTGACAGAGAGGAATCACTTTTTTTTCTCTCCAAGGCTCCTGTCTACCACTTATTGCAAATGAAGAAGGCTATGCCAAATGAACCTTCTAAAACCCGTCACATTTAAATTTCTCAGCAGGCTTGAAAAAAATTCAATGATAGAGTATTTCATCGCTGTGATAGAATATTGATGTCACACATGTTGTTTTGAAATTAGATTTTTTGCCCATTTTTGTCTTTATTGAAAAGAATAGCTCAGGGCAGCTTCTTGTCTGTCACAGATACAATTTTAAATAGGAGGCATCATATGTTTCCATGTATTAAACATAGTCATAAAATAGCTATAATTGAGTGTCCCCACTTATTGTGTGTTAAACTGCTTCATACTTATGTTGTAGAAATCCCTGGCTTTGTTGGTTACCTCCTCAAAATGGTCCATTCTAAAAATATTTGATGACATCATTATTTCAGCAAGGCTTGGAAAGATTGCCTAAATGGTCCATGACACTTTTGGGAGGGGGGGCTCAAACACCACAAGATTCACCCATAGCACTATCCTCACACAGGGCTGGCCAATCAAAAACAAGAGGGTTGGGGAGTGAGGAGTCTTAAAGAAACAGCAGCTAAATGGAAACAGTTCAAACAGAGGCTGAAAAAGTTTTCATTTTACAAACAAAAGAAAAACATATAAAAACAAACAAACAAACCAAAAAGAACAAAACATTTAAAAAGTCTTGTAAAGCTACTATGGGTATCAGAGGGACAATATAAAGTCTTTAAAAAGCACAATATCCCACTTAAGAGTCAAATTACATTTGTATTCTGGTCTGCTCTAAATACTTTTCACACACTCTCAGAAGACTGCAAGTGAAACTCTCAGTTCTTTAAAACTGAGCCATTGAAACATTTAATATTTTCCCAAATATGAATCAAAAAGTACAGCCATGACCCACGAGATCATTTTCTTTCACTTCAACTTCCCTAGCTTGTTCCTCTTTCATTCAAACCTTTATTGATTCTTGAAATGACATTGAGGTTTCCCTAATTTTGGATGTCATTGAGATCACAGACCCATATGAACAATGATAATGAATGCAAACCAAAAGCAAAAGAAGCTTAAGAATCAATAAGTTTATTTGTTATTACATATAAAAATACTGTAGAAATAACAATGGAAATATATTTTCATTACCAAAAAATGGTGGATGAACTCAGATGTGGTCTGGATACCTAATATACATTTAAACATACCCAACCAGTATCCATAGTTAATGACTGTAAAGGAAAACTGTTTCACCTCCATGTCCAGTTTTTAAGGACTTAATCAAATATTCCTTTAAAGTTAAAAGTTGAAAGAAAAAGATTTTGAGGGATTACACTGTTGCGTTGGAGGGTAATGTGTAGACATGGTAGTGTACATAATCCTGATTGGCTTTTCTACATCTGCCGGCTGACGCACATCACACCACATCCCAGAATTCTCAGAGGTGCAGCTGTGTTCACTGATAAGAGACACTTGGAGCTCCACCTCACAGTTAAAGTGATCTGGAAATAAAACACGAACCACCACCTCTGTTTGTGTAGTTCTGCCTGAAAACACACACACACACACACAACATGCACAAACATTCAGAAACGAGTCTATCTTAGATAAAACTCTTTTTTACTAACACACTCATTTTCTGTTGATTTTCAGGGCTGTAAGGAGGACTTTCTTTTATTAATGAGGTCACATGCTCTGAACCTCTGTTGGGGCAGGGGGTGGCTCAGGTCTGCTTGACTCAGCATTTCTCTGTCCATTGCTTTTTCTTTTAGCCTCTGTCAGCACTGTGCATGTGAGTGTGTACGCATGTGTTTGTGTCAGTGTGTGTATCAGCACAGACACACAGGAGAGAGAAAACAAGAGCAAGATAAACAGACAATGAACCCCTCGCAGACAGACCCTACCAGAGAGGCACCACAGCTCAAGTTGATTTGCAACCAGTAGGTCAATGGACTACAAACAGACTCCACACCAAGAACAATTTTCAGGGGCTTAGACTGAAATATGATGTTAGCACACAAGTGCTTTCCTGAAAGAGGGCTGAGTTACCAGCTTTTATTCTAACTGTACCCTTGTTTTAAAAAAGTTTGTGTATAAATATTTGCTGGATGAAACCTGAACCACTTACAGTTTCATAATGGGTACAAAAAAGTTGTGTACAAGTGCACTTAATGGAACAACTGACAGCACAACTACAGCTGAACACTTCTACCTTTGAAAGAAGATGGAAACTAGTGTTAGACATTTCTGGATAGGATACTTATAATATATTACTAATTGTATATGAGGGTCCAGTCTCGGGACAATTATTATTGTGACATTCACTGTTAGAAATTTTTTGAACAATTAAAGTTGAAAATAAAAGAAAGATAACAAAGTTAATTACTACACATAATTCGTGATGTAATCTGCTGAGGTTTCCTTTACATATCCAGCTTGGTGAACAAAATTCTCAAGGAAAAGTGGCTGCAGAAGCTGTTATCGCAGATGTGATCCTTTGGTTAATGAACTACCACCAATATACTGGAATATATGTAACACAAAATCCTACGTGGGCTGAAATGCTGTATTATAGGACCTACTCAAAGCATTGTCAAACAAATATTGTGTAGCTTTTGGCTACATACTGTTTTGCGAGATTCTTAGCTATCTATTCATCCGTCCGCCAATCTATGTGTTTGTCAAGCAAGCTTTCCATCTAATTCCATCCACCTTTGCGAAAAATTGGCTTCCTTCTGGCAACTCGACCACGCAGCCCATTTTTCTCCAACTGCCTCTTTATTGTGCATCTTGAAACAGCCAGATAGTAATCTTTCAGGGAGTCCTGTATTTCAGCTGAAGTTATTTGTAGGTTTTTCTTTGCATCCAGACCAATTTTCCTGGCAGTTGTAGCTGAGTTTTTTGTTGGCCTACCAGACCGTGGTTTGGTTTCAACAGAATCCCTCATTTTCCACTTTTTGATCAGAGTTTGAATTTTTGTGCAGCATTCATGGGACTACATCCCATTCTTGTTTAGAAACCAAATTCTGGTCAACCAACATTATAATCCATTGTGCTGTGCTGCTAACAAAGAACAGGCACAGCCCTCACTGAGTCTGGTCAGCAGTTGAACTCACCAAATGAAACAGAAGTGGTTGATAGAGGGAAATGTGATTACACTGCAATCCTGGAAAGAAGAATTGGGGAAAAATCGCTCATGACTATCAGTATGATTTCAGAATGAAGCAACCAAAAAAGAAAAAAATCAACTCAGAACTGGCCTCTTCATCCAGCTGGCTTTGTCCAGGCTTCTTTCAGCCTGTCACCCAGCCAGATTTATCCGCCATGGAGAAGTGCCTAGAAGGTAAATGAAACCACTCCTGCTTTAGAGGCACAGATCCTCAATTGATTTTCACACACAAGCACATTTTTGAATTAAAATACACAAAAACTTGTCAAATAGCTAACTGTTTTCAAATATCTATCATAAGCTAATCCACAACAAAGCAAATATATAATTAGGCTATAATAAGCAGAATCAGAATCCCTTTTTTCATGTCACCAACACTGAATGAATAAACAAGTAGTCCCAATATGACATTGCCATGGCAACAACAAATCACACTTTGTAGATTGCCATATATAGTACAAGGCTCACTCAAGATCCAAGAGTTCAGTGAGAAATTTGGAGAAGTGTAAATCCTTAGACCAGTTAACCTCAAATTGCATTGCCAGTACGTTTTGACTGTCACATGATGTTATTAGAACCTGCGTGTGAAGAAGCTTGAACTTAACTGCACACAAGTTTGTCTCCTGTGATTATTGCATCCATCAGTTGTGCAAAACTAGATGACCCAAAATAAACTTCCTCCAGAATTTCTACTGTTTTAAGTAAAAAAAAAAATCCTTATCCTTATTCCTCTTTCGGTTTTATTTCTAAAGTAAAAAGAAAACTGTATCATCTCTCTTAACTCCACATTTGCTCAAAGACACTCCAACACTAACACACACAACCTCCACCACACATATTGACACTCACATCACAGACCCCCAGCTGCTGCTCTGTTGTAATTTATTATCCCTGCTGTACCCGGTGGAGTCATGGAATCAGCCTGTCCTTTGTGACACACACACACACACACACACACACACACACACACACACACACACACACACGCACACANTAAAACTCTTTTTTACTAACACACTCATTTTCTGTTGATTTTCAGGGCTGTAAGGAGGACTTTCTTTTATTAATGAGGTCACATGCTCTGAACCTCTGTTGGGGCAGGGGGTGGCTCAGGTCTGCTTGACTCAGCATTTCTCTGTCCATTGCTTTTTCTTTTAGCCTCTGTCAGCACTGTGCATGTGAGTGTGTACGCATGTGTTTGTGTCAGTGTGTGTATCAGCACAGACACACAGGAGAGAGAAAACAAGAGCAAGATAAACAGACAATGAACCCCTCGCAGACAGACCCTACCAGAGAGGCACCACAGCTCAAGTTGATTTGCAACCAGTAGGTCAATGGACTACAAACAGACTCCACACCAAGAACAATTTTCAGGGGCTTAGACTGAAATATGATGTTAGCACACAAGTGCTTTCCTGAAAGAGGGCTGAGTTACCAGCTTTTCTTCTAACTGTACCCTTGTTTTAAAAAAGTTTGTGTATAAATATTTGCTGGATGAAACCTGAACCACTTACAGTTTCATAATGGGTACAAAAAAGTTGTGTACAAGTGCACTTACTGGAACAACTCACAGCACAACTACAGCTGAACACTTCTACCTTTGAAAGAAGATGGAAACCAGTGTTAGACATTTCTGGATAGGATACTTATAATATATTACTAATTGTATATGAGGGTCCAGTCTCGGGACAATTATTATTGTGACATTCACTGTTAGAAATTTTTTGAACAATAAAAGTTGAAAATAAAAGAAAGATAACAAAGTTAATTACTACACATAATTAGTGATGTGATCTGCTGAGGTTTCCTTTACATATCCAGCTTGGTGAACAAAATTCTCAAGGAAAAGTGGCTGCAGAAGCTGTTATCGCAGATGTGATCCTTTGGTTAATGAACTACCACCAATATACTGGAACATATGTAACACAAAATCCTACGTGGGCTGAAATGCTGTATTATAGGACCTACTCAAAGCATTGTCAAACAAATATTGTGTAGCTTTTGGCTACATACTGTTTTGCGAGATTCTTAGCTATCTATTCATCCGTCCGCCAATCTATGTGTTTGTCAAGCAAGCTTTCCATCTTATTCCATCCACCTTTGCGAAAAATTGGCTTCCTCCTGGCAACTCGACCATGCAGCCCATTTTTCTTTAACTGTCTCTTTATTGTGCATCTTGAAACAGCCAGATAGTATTCTTTCAGGGAGTCCTGTATTTCAGCTGAAGTTATTTGTAGGTTTTTCTTTGCATCCAGACCAATTTTCCTGGCAGTTGTAGCTGAGTTTTTTGTTGGCCTACCAGACCGTGGTTTGGTTTCAACAGAATCCCTCATTTTCCACTTTTTGATCAGAGTTTGAATTTTTGTGCAGCATTCATGGGAACACATCCCATTCTTGTTTAGAAACCAAATTCTGGTCAACCAACATTATAATCCATTGTGCTGTGCTGCTAACAAAGAACAGGCACAGCCCTCACTGAGTCTGGTCAGCAGTTGAACTCACCAAATGAAACAGAAGTGGTTGATAGAGGGAAATGTGATTACACTGCAATCCTGGAAAGAAGAATTGGGGAAAAATCGCTCATGACTATCAGTATGATTTCAGAATGAAGCAACCAAAAAAGAAAAAAATCAACTCAGAACTGGCCTCTTCATCCAGCTGGCTTTGTCCAGGCTTCTTTCAGCCTGTCACCCAGCCAGATTTATCCGCCATGGAGAAGTGCCTAGAAGGTAAATGAAACCACTCCTGCTTTAGAGGCACAGATCCTCAATTGATTTTCACACACAAGCACATTTTTGAATTAAAAAACACACAAACTTGTCAAATAGCTAACTGTTTTCAAATATCTATCATAAGCTAATCCACAACAAAGCAAATATGTAATTAGGCTATAATAAGCAGAATCAGAATCCCTTTTTTCATGTCACCAACACTGAATGAATAAACAAGTAGTCCCAATATGACATTGCCATGGCAACAACAAATCACACTTTGTAGATTGCCATATATAGTACAAGGCTCACTCAAGATACAAGAGTTCAGTGAGAAATTTGGAGAAGTGTAAATCCTTAGACCAGTTAACCTCGAATGGCATTGCCAGTACGTTTTGACTGTCACATGATGTTATTAGAACCTGCGTGTGAAGAAGCTTGAACTTAACTGCACACAAGTTTGTCTCCTGTGATTATTGCATCCATCAGTTGTGCAAAACTAGATGACCCAAAATAAACTTCCTCCAGAATTTCTACTGTTTTAAGTTTAAAAAAAAGTCCTTATCCTTATTCCTCTTTCGGTTTTATTTCTAAAGTAAAAAGAAAACTGTATCATCTCTCTTAACTCCACATTTGCTCAAAGACACTCCCACACTAACACACACAACCTCCACCACACATATTGACACTCACATCACAGACCCCCAGCTGCTGCTCTGTTGTAATTTATTATCCCTGCTGTACCCGGTGGAGTCATGGAATCAGCCTGTCCTTTGTGACACACACACACACACACACACACACACACACACACACACACACACACACACACACAGTCCATGGGTCTGTTTCAAACAGTCATTGCAGCCCACTGCCCGACAGAGACCTCTTTGGCTTAATTAGTATAGGGTCCCTGGGGAGAGTCCAACAGGGCCAAACACACTGGAGGGATGAAGGATGTGAAATGTGTCAGGCTGTCAAAGGAAGGAAAACACTGAAGAGGGGACTACCCTGTAAATAAAAACTACACAACACTAGTGGTTCTTAATTGTTTTTTATTATTATTATTTATGCTAATAATAGTTGGTAATGATGAGATGAAGACAAAATGGTACACTAAGGGCTTTGTCTAAGATGACCCCACCAAAAAATAAATTAGTCTTCTCTTTTTCTTTTTTTTTTTGTAATCTGTGTTCACAGGGCAGCACAAAAATGACTGTAAATGCTGGAGTATGCACACAAGACCAGTTGGCTGTTTGGCATTTTTACTATTACCTTCCCATTCCTCCATGGCTGTTTGACTGGAAATGCAATCTCACATCCCGCATGCAAATGGGGATGTGAGGTGGCCATTTTCAGAGAATGTATGTATTACTCATTTACAAGGCAACAGAGGGGATTGTGTTTCCCAGAAATTCTACTCCAGAACTCATTGTGGAATGCCAAAGTCTGTGGTGGGCAGAGCACACCTTCCTTCACTTCCGCATCCATACATGGAAAGGCAAGACAGGGAGAGCAGCAGCAAAGAGCCATATAGCACAGAATGAGGCAGGTTTACACTGCACTTGTTTTTTCTGTTGCTAATAACTTGATTTTGATTGAACAAAGCCCTGTAATGAAGACAGAAAGGCAACTCTCAGGCTAACCAAATCACATTTGTAATATTTTATAAATTTGCAGAATCTGGTGTGTTTTACCTTTGCCTTATAACACCATGAAAAAATAATGTTGTCTATTGGCATTCTAAAATTTTTATGTGAGCAAAATGTATGTTTTTAATGCTAAGAATTCCTTGTTCACTGAATTTTTGCTTGCATATGCTGTGACCTGATGAGACCTTTTTTTAAGGAACCCTGCTTGTAGTCATATGGTCTGACATCAACTCGTGATCATTTTTCTTCTCTCCTAATTTAGTAAAATCTTACCCTCCAACCCTCCGGTTTTACACTCAAACTGTTGCCTAGAAGTTCTATATAGCAGATCACATTGTTTCAAAGAGCACAGTTTGGTAAGCACCATGTAGGTGAATATTTTATAGCACATAAGCACAACTCACAGGAGTATACCATGAAACTTAAGTGTGAACATAGATGGCACACAATATATTAGTCTTGAAATGTAAACCATTTAGGCAAAAGTGCTGTTATTCTACATTTGAACTGAAGCACTTATCTTTACGAATACAAATTCCTGCACACATATGCACTCTTTGAGGAATCACGCCATAATTATGCCTCAGGTAAAAAGGCGATTAATTTTTTAATGGATTCAATGTTTTATTCATAACACCTATCCTGTCTTGGATATGGTGAGGCACACAAGAGACTGGCCATTCCACACATTAGCCCATCTACACATCTCAGTAGCTTTGAACTTGGTCACATTTGGGCTAAACTGTGGACATAGAGACTCAATAAATAATTTAAAAAATACAGTGTGCCATATAACTGTCTTATATTGTTGAGTGAAAGGCAGAAAGTGCACACCATCCTTTTGAGGACATTAAGACCGATTATTCTGTTCAAGAAACCCATTTCAGTGTATGCAGCACTCTGCCTGATCATCTACCCCATGGTGAGAGGAATATTCAGGGATACAGTTAATCTGTAGCACATTTAGGACAATCAAACATTTCTCCATCCTGCTGCTGATTCTTGCCCTACAGTGTATGGTAGGATTTCACTCAAGCATGATTGTTTGTGGAAGAGAAAGGATGTTGGAAAATAGAGGAAATAGAGGTCACAAATGCAGATGATGTTGTATAATAAAAATGGATGGTACAAGTGTTGGGCTTCAAGGAATGCTGACAAATGGAAGCTATTTTCCACCTTTAAAGTCATTATATTCAGACAGAAGACTAGTTGTACTATTCAATGGATAACAAAGAGGAGAGATAATTTTGCTCTCAAAATCCTTTGATACCCTGTAATGAAAGAAAGAAATAAAAAAGTGTTTTATGTAGCATCCAAAGGGTTTCTCACACATCTCCCTGGTGTCTTTTATTTTAGAGGTGGTGGAGTTTTGGGCTGGTGCGCATCCGCAAACAATCCACAATGTGCAAGCATAGTTGGAGTCTGTACCAGAAAAAAGTAAAAAGTCATGTAAGGATATTGTGTTGTAATCAAAGGCATTTAATGGAACTGACTTGATAAAGGAGTTCAAAGTTTTTTTTGTTTTTTTTTTTTACTTTGAACAAGATTTTTGTGTCTTGATGGGGGTGCGTCTCCTTTCATGGTAGCCACCATCCTTCACCACAAGCTAACTTGTAACACACACTTCTTTGTATTAAGTGTAACTTTGTATTTTTGCAAAGTTGCAACACAGGAGCAGTGTTGCTTTGGACACATCTCTTGAGCAACTGTTGCATATTTATTGGACTTTTGCATGTGTTTTCTCATTTTTATTTTTCATTTTGCAACAAGTTAAATAAACAATAAAGACCAGAACATTCAACACCATGTGCTTGGGCATCTCAAAAATGTACCACTCTCTGTAGATATTTGCTGTGAAAGTAGGCAAACCTGCATCTCCACTGTGCTGCAAGTTGTCTGGTGTGACACCTATCTCCTCAGGCATTGAAAATAACATTAAAGAAATTGTTGATCTTTATTTTCTGATGGTATTATTTGCTCATTGAGACTCATCACTGTTAATTCCAATCTGTGTCATATCCAGTAGAAAAGCACTTAACAGGACTTTTAAGGCTCCTGTGAGAAGATATTAGTAGGTGTTGAAACAAGAAGAAATGAACAGTGATGCCTTTAAATGAGAAGCAAGGGCTCATACAAAGGAAGAAGATGGATCATTCCTGGCAAATATGACTGCTATTTTCGAGCGTTAAAAGAGAGAAGGATCAAAAACACATTTATGAAACAAGAAGAAACATTAAGGCCAAACTTGTTAAAACCAGGTGTTCAAGTTTAGCTACCTATAGTGTTTTTCTTTATTAGAAACATGAGACAGGACTTTTGGGACATTGTCTTAAATGTGTTTGGCCTTGGGGCCTTGTAATACAGTCCAACATGAAAGTGTAAAGGTCAAAATAATTGATTTAACATCACTTCTCATGGTGTTTACCTTTGATATTTTGTGGCATGTGAGGGTATTTGGACAGTGCACACCAATTTACAGCCAAATGTGAATAGTGTTACTATCAGACATCTGTAATCTTTATTTTTAAATCGGATTACTTTAAGCCTGTCACCTTCTAACCCTGCCAATACCTGCCATCCGCCTCTCATCGCCTGCTCGTCCTTTCTGCACACTCTTAATAATGCAGAGCGACCCAGATCCCCCAATTTATCACTCTTTTCCAGCTGGACATGAAGTGACAGATTTATTAGATAGCCATTTGCAGCTGCAAGTAATGCTGCCAGTTGAGGGTCGGTGAGAGAGACAGAGTCAAAGCTGTTTGATGACCTCGAGGTGATAATGACCGTACAGGAGAGAAGGACACAGAAGAGGACAGAGATAAAGAGACACAGGGAATGGTGTGGGCGGGTGAAGGAACAAGGCCTGGATGGTCAGACATCTGGCAGAGATGAGAGAGGCAGACTCTCAAATAGGCTGAAAATACTGTGACACACTGAACAGAAATCAAAGAGATTAACATTTACACTACCATGGCTTGCCTGCAATGAAAATAATGCAGTTGATTGAGAGTTAGTTCAACACATTGGAAAATATAATCATGGTGTTACATGGGTTCGGCACTGGGATGTATATGCAATAAAAACACCCAGGTACCAGGGAGTTAGCTTAGCACTTCATGAAAACCAGAGGCAGGGGGGACAGTATGGCTAGCCACATCTAAAGTAAGAAGAGAGCCTCTGAGTACTGTTTACAAAATCATTCCACCATTATTGGAAGCCTCAAAGATGACGGATTAAACAGATTTAAAAAAATAATACTGAATTTTAATTGCCTTTTCTTCTGCTAAGCTATGTTAATTGTGGCCTGAATGTGGCTTCACATAGCAATGGTGTAAATATTTTAATGGATAAAATTCTTTCTGTAAAATATCTGACTAATTCCTCAGTTTATTTTTATCTAAAGAAGTACAGGAATGTCTGTATGATATATCGAAGTAGCTTAAAATGCTATAATTTGGTATAGAACTTCAGCTTTTGTATATATAACTTTTGTTTTCCTAAAACTTCTAGGATACAGGACATATTAAAGGTGAAGTATGCAGGATTTTCCTAAAAAAAGAAAATGTCAACCTTTACCAGAATAATTCTGGGCCTCTAAACTTGTGTCAGTGTCTGTGTGCCTGGTCTTTGTAAATAAGTGTATTAAGTATTTTTTCTTTTATATACTTTTTTCTTGGTGGTGACACCTAATGATAGAAGATTATTTTCTTTTTCTTTTTTCTTCATGGCAACATTATGCTCCCATTCCTAACCCCCCCCCCATCTTTCCTTTGCTAACACTGTATGATTTTTTTTTTCTTTTTCCTCCCTTACTTTAACTGTAATGTATCTGTTTGAAAAGCATATACTGAATGTATATGTGTTTATATAGATACATTTGTGTATACATGTTTATGAATGAATGTATGTGTGGGCCAATATATTGTATTTTTTGCTCGGGACTTAAGGAGGGCCACTAGACAAGCTCTGAAGGGTTTCTTTGGCCCATCCTGCACATCTTTGTGGCAACTGTTAGTTGCTTTGCTCTGTTTTTCTTTTGTGTCGCTTTTATATGTGCAATGAATAAAATAAATAAAATAAAATAAAATAGACTTCTGCGCTCAAGTATTTTACATACTCTCTATGACTGTGTGAAGATGTTTTTGGCGTATAACATTTTCACAAACAGGACTCAGTTTGGAATGGATGCAATGAAAACACATAAACCAAAAGTCATGTCCTAAATGGATTAGGATGCTCTTTTTCCTCTCCTTTTGCAGAGTTGGAGGAGGGAGGGGGTTGGGTATCTCAGTTTTCTCACGACCCAATACCGGCTGCATCGTGAAAGGACAGGACCGTGCTGGGAGGATTTTTTTTCATCATTACTGACCTCAGTGGGTAGTACTCTAGGATGACATGTGTGTATTATTGGTGCATGGACGATAAGTGTCGTAGGAACGGGGAGAGGCTGCCGGCCGTCTGGCCAATCGTACACCGAGGTGTGGTTCTCAGGGGGCGGGGCCACCACATCGAAGGCGGGGCTAGAAGCGGAAGTGTGTCTCGGCTGATCTCTCGCTGTCATTCGGCCACGGTCGGTTCCAGGAGAGAGGGGCAGCCAAGAAGCACACACAGGAATCGGCTGGCTCTGTAGGAAAGACAGTTAGCGAAAAAAAAAAAATATCCTGAAATCAAACGAACAATGAAACCGATCGAATAAGGCTTGTGAAAGAACCGCGGCTGAATATATCACACTGCCACGTTAACAAAGCTATTTGATCACAGAGTCCAGATTAAAGCAGCAGATAGAGAGAGCTGTGTCATTGAGCAGGCAGGACACGTCAGGAGACGAGAGAGAGAAAAAAAAAGAGCTGACCGACTGCACTGTACGGAGTCAGCTATCAAATCTCCTCTGAAAAGCTTTACCAGACTTTTTCAAGGACACCACCTTTTCTCAGCCCGCGGGGAGGATCTCGACAAAGACATCGCCGAGGTCGAAGGTGGTGATCAGAAGGTGATAAGACATTTTATTCGTTAGTTTTCAGCCTGTCCAGCTAGCTAGCATCTGCGCTAACGGTAAGTCGCTCGCGAGCTAATGCTAGCAACGGTTGGTAACGTTAGCTGGGCAGCTAACACGTCCAGTGGATTAAAAATGCCCAATTATCGACTGTTTCCTCATATTAGAAAATTTGATACGGAACGATTGCGTGTGATATCATTCATTGAGTGTCTTTTGGTTTAAGTAAACCACTGTTGGACTTTTCCACTATACATGATAAGGATTGACTCCATATACTCCTGACAGCTGTCAAACAAGGTCGAGGTGTTTCTTACTGAACGTTATGTCGGATAACTGTTAATATTTTCAACATTCATAAATACTATCCACTGCCATACTCTCTGTACGATTATGTTCTGAACATTTAATCGTCTGTCAGTTGATTTTGCCAAAGGAAAAGGTCTCCAAATAGAGAACATGTCGGCTTGACACAAGCAGTATTTCAAGCTATATCGGTGGCTGCCAGCAGCTCAGCTGTAGCTTTACAAGCCGACAACGTCACGGGGTTATAATTAGCTAAAGATGTAACGTTAACTGGTTAGCTATTTTTCAACTGCCCAGAGTAACAAGAGTAGATTTTTCAGCGTGAGAATTAGCTCATTCATGACATTACTGCGTTATAATCAACATTTATTTAATGGAGCAAAGAGCCAAAGGGAAAAAACTCTCATGTCATTAGGAAATATCAGTGGTCATCACCTAGTTGTTTCCCTTTATCTATAGACTAAAGAGAGGTGCTGAATGCTAACTCAGTGCATGCCATCCTGTGTGCTCTTCTCTCAATAGGACCAAACGATCACGGGATAGCATTTGTGTGTGGGGGGAGAAAACAAATGGGGGATTACGGGTTCGGAGTCCTAGTTCAAAACAACACTGGCAACAAGTCTGCATTCCCGGTCCGAATCCACCCGCATCTGCAGCCCCCACACCACCATCAAAATGTGTCGCAGAGCCCTGCTGCTTTCATAAACAGCACCACAGCCGCAGGGAATGGCACCACGGGAGGCTCTCCCTGGCTCTTCCCTGCCTCTGCCACCCACAACAGCGTGCAAGACGAGATCCTGGGGGGCCCAGAAAAGCCCAAAGCACAGCAGCAACAGGAAATGCAAGAAACGCAAGAAAAGCAGCAACTGTCCCCTGGGAGTCACCAGGAGGGTGGAGGTGGTGGTGGGATCATTTCAGAACTGGAAAAAGCCCGGTCAGAGGAAGTCAAGACGGACAGCAACGTATCTGAGGGAAGTAATGGAAAGGAGAAGCAGCTACGTCTCGAGTCCCCTGTTCTGACAGGTTTTGATTACCAGGAGACTTCTGGTCTCGGAGGAACTGGCCCTGTCCAGTCCAGTACAACCTCGTCATCACTTACTGGCTTCAACAACTGGTCAGCTGCCATCCCACCAGCTCCGTCAACCATCATCAATGAGGATGTCAGCTTCTTCAACCCTGCCTCCGCTAACAACGGGCCCCTGCTGTTCCAGAACTTCTCGCACCATGTCAGTCCAGGATTTGGTGGGAATTTCTCCCCCCAGATTGGACCGGCAGCAGCCTTGTCCCAACACCACCCTGCTCCCCCGCCACACCCCCACTTCCAACACCCTCACAACCAACACCAGCAGCATCGGCGCTCCCCTGCTTCTCCACACCCTCCGCCTCCGTTCCCGCACAGGAATCCTGCTTTCAGCCAGTTGCCGCATTTGTCTAACAGCCTGAACAAGCCCCCGTCCCCCTGGGGTCCAGCCAGCTATCAGAGCCCCTCTCCCTCCCCTGGCTCCTCTACCTCCTGGAGTCCTGGAGGAGGATATGGCAGCGGTGGCGGCGGCTGGGGAGGATCTCAGGGCAGAGATTATCGCCGAGGGCTGAACGGAGGAATGACCCCTATCAACTCCATCTCACCGCTGAAGAAGACCTTCCCTAATAACCACGTGGCGTCCCAGAAGTACCCTCGAAACAGTCCCGCGGGCTTCAACCCGAAGTCTTGGATGGATGACGGAGTCGGTCGCAGTGATAACATCTTCCCCTTTCAGGTTAGCCTACCTGTGATCACTCATTCCATGATTGTTAAAAAATTCATGCACCCTGACAAAAATAGTGTTTTTTACTGTGTGCGCTCCATGTTCGTGCTTCTTTCATACTGTGCAGCAGCAGCTACTTGCTGCCTGAATGATTAAACATCAGGGTGTCATTCATGCAAGCTGTTAATTTTATTACACTATGTGGTATCACTTCTATTTTTAGATGTGGGGGAAGGGCAAGGATTTACATGATGTATTTGTTACCGTGTTAGCATAGAAATCAGTCCTTGGGCTCAGTACTTCCACAGCTGTACGTCCCTGATGATGACTAATGTGGCTCTGTCACTGCAGTGGTGTGTGCCACATATACAGGCTGAGGCAGGGGGTTTGGGTTGTGGGGAAGAAAGGCATCGTGGAAAGATGAAAAGGATATGGAAATGAAAAAGGATGGTTCCAAAAAGAAAAAAGGAGAAAGGGTGTGACTAGAGAAATTGTGGGAATGCACGAAGATTGACAGAGGTTAAGATGTGAATGAAATCTAGATGCACCAGTGAAGGAGAAGTCATCACGGGATTTATTTCACAGTGGCCAGAAGCGAAAAGAAGGACATGGAGGTAATACTGTGGATTGATGGCCTGAGTCTAATGCCTAATGATTTTTCAGGATTACCGCTTTATTAATCACCCAGGTCGTAGCTGCCATAGCCTAGCAACTGGTTTAAAATGCCAGTCTATTCATTGTGTCATTTTCATAGCTGGGTCCTCACAAAATGAAGATGACTAGGGTAATTGTGTTATCACATGTAGAAAACAGCTGATAGGATTGATGCGTAGAGGTAAAAGGAGCACAGAGATAAATTCATTTTATTGATCTCTCTCATGATTGATTGTGTCAGCATTTACAAGGAGGAGGGGGAGAAGAGGAGGGTGGCAGTAGGCTCTGCATGGCCTTCTGACCCGGTAAAAGGTTCCTTTAAATGCATTTCACATTCTCTGCCTTCTTACCTTTGGATTAGGTTTCCTTTGGTTTGTCAATTTAATTTACAGTCAGTTCCAGATACTTTGTTGTCATCAGCTGTCATATTATGTCAGATGGTGAACAAATAATGTGGATGACTGATTATGGCTTCTGTCAGCAGCTGAACAGCATTAGTAACGGGCTTAGAGACCACTTTGCTTATCCGGGGGGGAGCTAATACAGAATTTAAATTAAATTTATCCTTAATGACAATTTTAAAGATGCTCAAGTTAACACTGTTTAAATTTAGAAGGTGGTGCCACATCATGTTCTAGTGTCTTTATATGCAATTAACAACTCACAGTGAGGATCTTGTTCTGACATGTCTGGACGTGTCTTTTTCCTGCAGTATAAGTAGTAAAGCTTCCTCTGAGCAGCTATAAACCATTAGCTAACAGCCTTATTATTATACGTAGTCATGGGTTCAGGTTCAGTTCAGGCCAGTTCTTAATCATTCTGTCCTAATCCTAATCCATAATTTAGTCAAATCGTGGCGTGGTAAATTCAACTTTTCCCAAGCAGCTTATTGTAAAAATTCCCAACTTCTTTGGAACCACCAAATGAAAGTTTCACATAATGAAAAAAAGAATAGATTACATTAACAGCTACTTCTGTTAGCAGAATTTAGGCTTTAGATTTAAGCTATAGATAGCATTAAGGCAGCTCCTGTATGCTGCTCTTTCTTGTGGCTGAACAGACCAGCTAAAGTAGCATTGTCCTCCTGCCCTTTTGATACTGCAAGGTTGGATGGAGGATGGGCACAAAGTGGCTTTAGCCCCAGAGTGTGATGATGCGTTTAAATGAATGTGACTAATAATTGAATCAACATTCATTAGCAAATTGAATAGAATAAATGTTAAGGTCAACACCTGTCAAATTAGAACGTCATGTGACACATACTTAAAACTGATAGGTGTGAGGTGATATAAAATGGTATGATGCCATTAGAGACATTGGACAGCTCCTCAATCATCTAATGTGTCACATTTCTCATTGTATGCTTGGCTTGATCACTCCCTGACCTGATTAGACTTGTTTTTGCCTCACTCTGTGTTTAAAAAAGGCATTGTTTTGCCAACAATCACATGACTGACTGATGCCCGGATTAATGTCCTTTCTCAATATTGCCTGATGTTGCACAATACAACCATACACGCATTGAAAGCATGATTTTGTGATTTTTGCTGGCTTCCTGCTGTGTGACCCTTACAAGTATAAAAAATATTCCAGACATCCATCTTCAAGATGCCATGTGATCAATAATTACTATACATGTGTTTATCTCTCTGAGGTGGGCCTGCCTTTAGTGAAAGTTTTCTTTTATTAACTCTCATTGGGCTGCTTTTCATGAAGTTTTACCTCCCCTAATTAAACAGATTCAACCATAACTTTGGTTGCTTTTTGAATATAGCACTCAAATTGGCGCTTGTCAGTGCCTGCCAAGATTGTGCCACGCTCAGATGAATTATGACACGTCGCCTTACCCAAGTAAACAACCCCCCCAACCCCAACCAAGGGTTAGTAATTGAAATAGCTTTGTAACTCTGGACTTAAAGGACCTCATGAGGAACTGTTGTCACAATCTTTCTATAAAGACCCTCTCCAAATGTCTCACATACTTTCCGTTTTAGCACAGACACAACAGATGAAGGATTGGAAGCTTTTGTCTAAGAATTTCCATTGTTCTATCCATTCAAAACCAAAGTTAGTTTTTCTAATAGTGTCCAGCTCAACTCGACAGGGACAATGCAACTAGTTGGCTGTAATTCAGTGGGACATTTGCTGCCAGTGTCTCCTCTGTAGAGTGGCACGTTCACCAAATATGACTTTCTATTGGTTCATTCATTGGTTTCAGAAGGTAAAATAAATTGGTTTATATGCCTCAGGGTGTGGAGTTTATATGAGCAAAAGTGCAGGTGCAATTTGACAGCAAGGCAGGATATTTTGTGCATATTTTATCCTAAGTTTTGTACAGCACTGTGGCACACAAAGAGAGAAAATGTGTCAGGCTGTGGCTTTTGCTGCAGCAAGCAGGGCTGCTGCTGTATTAGAGCAGCTTTAGTATTTAGGATGGGCTCCAGGCCAGGCATAGTGCTGCTAACTGCTAATGCACCGGTCAGCTAATATGCAGGCTCAAACTGAAATCTGTGATTTATAAAGGCAAGGAAAGACTTTTCCTTTACTCTGCATTTGTTTTCTTTCATGTATTCATGTGTTCGTTTGCAGGGTAGCTCGAGTTGGATTTCGTTTGTAGATTGAGCACATCATGGATGGATCCCAAGCCAATCACAGGGCTTATATAAAGAAATGAGACTATTAACACTCACAACCACACCTAGTGCAGTTTAGAGCCATAAATAAACCTGCATGTGTTTGGACTGTGGGAGGAAATTAGAGCAGTAGGCGAAAACTCCTGCAATTTTCTCTCTGTCTCTGTTCTGTCAGTTTGTCTCACCTGCTGCTGTGTCAGGTGTAGTGCCCTGATACGGATTGGTAAATTTGGCCAGGGGCCTGCAGGGCCTGAAGGCGCGTGAGCCAGGACAGGATATTGTCTCAGTAAGCTACTTGGGTAACTGTTGGTTACAGCTCCCCCCTCTCTGTTTTTGTAGCTCACTTATACCACAGCCCTCTGAACGTTGTTATATGAAGGTGTGTTATTAAAGCGAGACGTAAGGCCTCAAGCTGAACTGAAAGTTGAGCACACATTGTCTCATTTGAGCCTGATTTTTACCAGCTGTGTCAGGTCAAAAACTCAAGACATCACGTTGTGAACTTGTGTTCAACATGAGGCTTACAAAGTTCACTTTAAAATAAAAAGCTCCTTTCTTATTTTGTCAGCTTCCTTCTCACATTTATGACTTGTGCCTGTTCCTTCAGATGCCTGTGTGTCTATAAACAAACACTCCAAACCGTTCAGCTTGAGGTTTTAGCAATTACCCATGGTCCTTGTGACTTTGGTGTTAAATGAGAGAAATGTTTTTTAGACTAATGAGCGGACTGAGCGGTGCTGGCAAGCGCATAACTCTGCTGCTCATACAGCTTCATTGTGCCCTTCTCACACCCTTGACAGAAGCTCTGAAACAGGAAGAAAGGGAGCTTGTGTGCATGTGTGTGCATGTGTGTGTATGTGCACATACCCATGTGTGCATGAGCCCTAATTAGTCCCTGGCCTATGTCTCCTGCACATGTGTCTTAACAAAGGAAGAAGACAAAGCAGAGTCTATGTGGAGGTGTCATATTCTATTTAGCCCCAGCTCATTGCAAACAATAAGGGTCTGATCCCCAAGCAGCGCATCTATAGCTGGTCCACACTACCTCTGTCCAACCTTTTCAACCCTAAATTCACGGACACACACACACACACACACACACACACACACACACACACACACACACACACACACACACACTATATTCAGCTGATTCTTGGAAATAGGTTGTTTTTGACAGTTGGGGTGTTTAATGTCATGGCAGCCCTTTGAAATAGTTTGACCAGGAAGAAACATAATCACAAGCATCAAAAGCTCAACCTGCTTCCCCTTCCTGCCCTTCTTTCTTCTCCTTTGCCTTACCTCACCTCTCGCTTTCCCTCCCTCCCTCCATCATCCCACGTCTTTCATCTGCCATTTTCCCCTTCCCGTCACTGCTTTGGGCTTCCTCTCTCTCTCGCTCCCTGTTGTCTCATGCATGTGATTAGAAGCACAAACAAATGGGGAAAAATTGCAATTTTCCCACCATTGAGTGCAAGATGGAATGAGAAATGATCTCCACCCTGTACGAATCTGAGAAATCTCATCACGCACCTATGTTATCTTGTAGTTCTGGTAACTTCACCTTCCCATAACTTCCATTTTTCATGAACAGGCAGCTGACATGGAAGATTAATGCTTGAATTAATCACCCACAGCGTGCTGCATTTAATCATTCTTTACCTTACTTCATGTCACCAGAATCTAAAGACGGCTGCCCTATCTGCTTTGTGGTGCATATCATTAAAAACCATATAGGCTGTGATGCATACGCTGCAAGAAATCTGGGCCAGTTCTCCTTGTTAAACCCTTGTTTCTCCTAGCAGTTAATCTGATGCTGTTTCAACACATTTGACATTGTGAATGCTTAATTTGGGTTATACAGATACTCAATGACACCTTTTATCACTGTGGAAAGCCTTGGCACTTGTTTTCACCTCCATGCTGAACTGTTTCTAGTGGTTTGGTGCAGGATATGAGAAAAATATTTAGTATAAGGTTACAATGCTCAGTATTGTGTTTTGATATGAACGTTGATTTAAAAAAAAAAAAAACTTGCAATGAGTCTAAGTTTCTGTATTATTTATGTTTTAAACCACACCTATATTTGTGGCATAGTTTTTATGCTACATTGCCGCGTATTACCGCCAGAGGTATGGTTATTTGAAAGAAGGGCTGAGTATCACCACTGATTTTCTGAATCAATTCAGTTCATGAGGTCCTTTGGAACATTTAAGTTTTACTTTTTATTTGACTTCTGCCAGGGTTTAAATGGAAAAAAAATCTTTGCCTGAAATCATTTTTTTTCCTTCATTCAGAATTTCACAGAAAAGATTCATATTAAGATTCATATTGATTCATATTAAAAACAGCAGCTTGTTTTCTCCTGATGCTTTTTTTTCACCACTTCCTCAAGAATTGATTCTCATGTCTGAATGACATAAATTGAAAAAGTCATCTGTAAAATTAGGAGTAATATTAGAGCAGAGTTTACTGAAATTCGTCTGGAGAAGAGAAGGATTTTAAAAAAACGAAAAGAGAATTGATTGTATTTTGAGAATCAACTTTTTTTTTTACCTGATTCGATAGCTTTAGCTTTACCCAATTTCATCACATTGGTGCAACTTGTTCCCTAAAATATATATTTTTTTCGTAATGAGTTAAGAGTTGTGCAATGTGTTTAAAAAATCACCTTGTATCATGATGAGGATGAAATTGTGATTTATTGTGCTGTAAACAGGTCTGCAATAAATTTGGAAAGAAGTTTTAGCATTGGCATAAAAAATTATCATTTTGCTATTAGCTGCTTTCCAATGAGATACATCTTTATTTTATACTGGGTTCTGTATAGACTGTAAAAATCATGGACGCCATGACACTGGGCTCAAACCGAGGTCTCCACAAAAACTGCTCCCCCTGGTGACTGGCTGCAGTATAGGTCAAAAACTCCATCTCCTCATTTATTTCAGATTAAAGGTGGTAAAATTTTGAAGAAATTGTTTGGCACATCCTTATGTTATGATGACATGAAGATATTATAGCCAAAAGGGATTAGACTTTTGAAAGAAAATAATAAATTAGTTTTTTACTTTTTTTTTGTCGACCAGCTCCGCTCAGATTCTCTGTGGTTTCTCCTATACTGAGTCAGTCTGGCTTCACTATGGCAGTACTTGTGACGGGGTTCCTTTGGCTTCAAAACTGTGCAGCGGTAAAAGGAGGGTCACACGTCTTCTGTACTTCATTTTCGTAACTCTCCAATGTTCGTGATAGTGTTTCATCCCACTTTACTATTGCCCGGTTGGGCCAAAAACAGTCCATGATCTTTGAGATCACAAACACTTTTAACCTTTAAAAAAATTAGAGTTTTTATCAACACAAATCAAATCAGTATAAACTAAATGAATAGATAACAAATGCATAATTGTCCTTCAAAGAGAAGCAGCAGGAAGCAGCCCTCAAATCAAATGCCTCTCACTTTCGAAAGCAGCAGTGAGTGTTTTAATGTCTGAGGCCCAGGTGAAGCTTGTTATTAATCAGTGCACCTGCAGGGAAAAGGTAAAAGGGAGAGAAAGGGAAAAACACAAAGCGTACAGCTGTAACAATAATTCAAATCATGAATGTATTTATAAGTAATGAACACCAAAACAAGTGTGGCGTCTATGTCTTAGGATTCACTCATTTCACAGGAGAAACAAACTATAGACTCTCTTACAAGCTTGAAAAAACTAAGGCACTTTGATGACTTTTTCTTCGTCTCTTTTTTTTTTTGCTACATTTTTCAGAGTAATTTTTTTCGTGTGATTGGATTGGACAGTAGACAATGCTACAGATAATTGATGTGTGCTTAATGTTACCATGATTTTATCATCAAAAACAGAAACTCAGGTTAGCATACAGTATCCCTCAGAGTAAGAGAAGCTTTAACTACGTCAGCAGATTACCATTCAGGGCCAGAAATAGCATCAAGTCATCAAAGTAGATAATGCAAATTAATCAATCATGCTTCTTTTTATTGACAGTCATGGTTAAAAGGGGTGTGTCCCCCTTTTTGCCTCAAACCACACTGTGTCATAGTTATTATATTTTTCCTATGTATCCAGGTGCCATGGGCTACATTTCACTGTTGACTGCAAATATTAGAGTGTTTGTCAGCCATGTCTGCTATATTTAAACCTATGGCCTTGGGTTAGCGTGGGCAAGCTAACACAGATATACAGACATGGACTACACAGTAAATTGTGTGTCTTGCTTGCAGCAAATCTGAGTGTGCATGTGTGTGCTTGTCCCTGGATGTGACAGGCGACCACAGCTGTGTGTTTATGTGTGTGTGTGTGTGTGTGTGTGTGTGTGTGTGTGTGTGTGTGTGTGTGTGTGTGTGTGTATATGTGTCTGCGCACAGCCTGCAATCTGTCAGGGATGAGTACTTTGCTGGTCAGCTGGCCAGTTGTTGAGAGAGAGAAAGAAGCAGGAATCTGATGATTAATCATCCTGTGCACCTCTCCCTTTGGCAACTGCGCAGCACCGTCCAGTTTGTGTGTCCACTACACACGCTCTCATCTCAACCACAAAATGAATTCCCATTCTCTTGAAACTATATGATAAGATTACACTGACAGAGAACTGTAGCTAATGCCAGGAAATGGTACAATAAAGAATAACGACAGAAGAGGCGCCATAAACTGTGTGCAGACACCAGGAATACTTCACTTTGCAGCTGCTATCCATGTTTTAGCTTTGACCATGCTGGCATATATTTAATTGTGAGGCATACTTTTTGCTTCGCCTGTTTCGTGGTCATCTGTCTTCTTATATTTTGTTTATTTGACCTGAAGCAATAGCCTAAATCCACATAAGATACTGAAGCGGATATGAGAAAATAGTCGACATAGTCTGGCCTACATCCCTGTGTTGATATTTGTTTTGAGGGAGAGAGTCCTCACTGGGTGTGTTCCTCTTTCACCATGTCATCTCTGTTGTAGAATGAGCCTTCATTCAGTCAATGTGGGAAATCTGCAACAGCCAAAATGCTGGTTAAAATTTTTTGGCTACAGCTTAGAAGTTTGGCTGTTTCACCAGCCAGCGTGGCAGACATCCAACCCCCCGCTTTGGCTGATCAGATAATAAAAGTAGGTATTGAATTTTAGGAGCCACTGCAGACACTAGACAGTAGATGAAAAAATGAGTTGCCTGCGTGCCTGGATGACCCTTGATCATATGGTTCACTGGCGCAGGTTTGTTTTTCTGAACCCTTTAGCATTTGACCCCTTTGGAGTTCATTGTGTAACATAGCATGCTATAAAGCTTTCTCTCCTCTGAAGCTCTTCCTGCAGACTTTTTTTCGTTGGTCAACAGTATTTTTTTCACAAGGGTGTGACCTTGTTGCTGGATAAATGAGCCAAGTAAGGCATAGATGCATTTGTTGGAAAGACAAAGAGTCAGTAAAGCTTACTTGCACGCTGACAGACGAGTTGGGTAATTCTCCTTGTGCAAAACCCTCTCTTTATCAGTCACGTCTAGGGCAGTACTGATCGTGTGTGGTGATGTCAGGCATATTTCCAGACTTTTTAGCAAAGGTGAGTTTATCCCAAGAACAGAATTTTCATTTCTTTCCTGAAAAAAAAAGCAATTGTCCAATGTTTGTTTTATTTACATGTGCAACTTATTGGGCTCAATAAACAGAAGTGAAAGTGTTAACACTGCACCAGATTATTCAGAAAATTAATCTTTTATGTTGTCCTTTAAAATAAGAAATGCTTGAAACGTAGCACAAAGGCCGCTGCTTGTTAAGAAAACAAAAAGAACTCTTTCTACAATATTATTAAAAGAATCCAAACACCTGTCAAGAGACTGAATGTTATTTTAACCCTGCATTGTTATGACACTGCCCCTCCTTTGCTCCAGTCCTCTGGTATCTGTCAGCTAAATGAATTGTGTTTATTTCAGCTTTTCACTGCTTACAGGCTAACTAGTGGAAGTGTTTCCCCTAAAAGCAGAAAGATTACACCTGTTGTATTTGGAGGAGGATGAACGATGAGCTGGTGTGTGATGTGCGTGAGTGAATTCACAGCGCGAGCACGGCACTAATCGGCATTACAGCCACCACAAACTAATTAAAACAAAGTTTAAAGTTAATATAAACCACACAGAGTGACAGGGGACATGCCCACTTGTTCTGACTTTGTGCATGAATTTAAACCTGGAAACACAACTTTTGATTTTCTGTGACCCACAAGATATTTACTTTGTGCATGTGCGTCATTGGGACAAATAAAACATACAGATAGATTATAACATGTCTGTAAACTCTGATCAGTGAATGCACTAAGCAGAATCAATTTTCCCCTGCACCTGTTTCAGTTATGGAGTGCATCTGTCCTAAACATGTGGGCATTGAGGCGGAACTCTGTGGTGTGCGATGCAGAGAGCCAAAATGGGAAAGTGTGGCCGCTTGGAGACAGAAACAGCACAAATAAGTGAAGTAACATAATGATACTTAGTTTGTTTAATGGAAGACAGAGAATCAGACCTGTTCCCGAGGAAAGGTAACCCAAAAGGACTTCTGTTGTGATTTGTAATATAGAATGAAATTAAATTATCCTGGCCCTCAAGGGGAGTTGCCGTTAGGGGGTGTACATTAGGAAGCTGCTGTCCTCAAAGTATGAAGCTTCAATGAAGTTTCTATTATCAAATATGTGTATCGAAATCAGGCCTCTCATGTGCCTGCTGTCTTGTTCTTCTTTCTCTTACAACTGCAGCGGTTTCGACCGAATCGCAAAGTCAATGGCAACTCTGAGTTAACCAAAACAATATTTTTTTTAATATTTAGGTAATGGAACATCAATTTGTACCAAATATTTGAAACCCTGCCTAACTCTAGGCCTTGCAGAAATTAACTCATCAAACTACATCACACACCCATCAACCTATGAAACCTTACTGCACCTTGTTGGCCCTTATTTTAGGGTCAGCTCTGTTTTTGGTGCAAAGAAAGCTCTAAAAAAGACTAGTGAAATCTTTTTGTTGATTTGATCTTTGCCTCTTTTCTTCTTCTTTTTCTAAGATATTGTTTTTATGATTTTTATGATTTTATTCAGAAAGGACAGGGAAATGGACAGAGCAGGAAACGGGGTGAGAGTGGGATACAACAAGCAGCTAGGTTTCGAATTCTGGGCGCAACCTAGATGGTTAGGATATACTGATACCCCCCTGTGTCAGGTATTACACTTGGAAAACTATCAGCTTCAGATAGAAGACAATGTAGCATAGGCCTTATTGTTTCATAGAGAGAGGCTTTAGTTATGTTTAAAATATTATTAATCAAAAAGGTTTTATCATTCAGGAGCTGTGAGTCATCATCACATTATCTAAAAACTCACTGACTGTTATGTCAGCATCTTGTCAGAACCACTCAAGTCTTGGGAGAATGATTTTCACATGTAAACCTCTGAGCTCCAGAGCTTGATATTTGTTTTCTGGTGTCAAAACATAAACATATCAATTATTAAAACATCACTTCAAAAAAATCCCTGTGAATACTTGACTCTGGTTTCAACAGTTAATACTAAGTGTTTCATTTTGCTGCACTGCTGCACTTCAAGTAGATATGATGTGGAAAGGAAAAAAAGTTTATTTCAGTCGTGACCAGACAGTCAAAAAAAGAAAAATCGTGACTAAACATTTTAGTCATGATGTGCAGAGTCATTGGCACTGTGCTTTGTGAGATCTCTGACACATAAAAGAGGAATAGAAAACTTTTTGTGGCATTTCTGCTTTTAAGGAGGCACGCACAGGAGAACTTTGGGGAAGAGATTTGGGAAAAACCCATGGAAGAAGTGAGACCAAGTCGGTCATATGATGCTGTGACCTTCAACAGTAACTGATCCTCATATTGTGGTTGTCCAGCTTTTGTCTGCCAGATTTTTCTTTCGGTGGGGGCAGAAGGAAGCCAAAGCAGTTTATCAGTTTGTTACCAAGTTGTTGTCAGATGCTGCATAGTTTAGTTTGGCTGAGGTGGAGTCGAGACAGAAGCCTTATCAGCAAGGCACTTGGAATATGTGCGTGTTTGTGTGTATGTGTATGTGTGTGCAAATGTTTCTGATGCCTGCACATGTTTTTTGTGTAAACATTACATGGGTGTGTGTGTGTGTGTGTTTGTGCATACAAACATTTCCAGTATGGTTGGTATGCCAAGGATGGCCTTGTTTGTAGGTGACAAAGCTGTCTCTTAAGAATTGGCTAAGCCCTTGCTTAGTTCTGTTGATCATTTTAATGTTGACTTCCATTCTGCTACCTAATTGACTGAGCCTATTCACACCGTAGTTATTTTAGTCAGTTCACTCTGCGGGTTAAAGAAGCAGTTACCTAATACTAAAGTCAACAAAACAAGGAGGAACTATGGTTGGAACTTAGACAAGGACTGATCAAATGCTTTAAATTGAAAGCATTTGTATATATCTATCTTATGGGGGAACTCATCTAGGATGATGTGAATTAATTTGGAAGTGATGCAAAAAAGAATTTGGACAGAGTGAGACAAAACTATTATACCTAATTTGTTGTTTCGATCAATTATATTCAGTTATTTTCCCACAGGATCCCAGTGGTAGCACACATCATGACCTCTGTCATTATTGTAGGTCTCTGTTTTGACGATGGGCAACTTTGTTTACCAAATCATGTGTCATATGACATTCTGATTTTACATGCTGGTACATTAGAGGTCAGAAGGAGAAGGGTGAAAGTCAAAGAAAGTGAAGCAGGGAGCCAAATGAAGGGTTTTACAAGTGACCCAGGACAAAAAAAAAAAAATGTGAAAATGAGAGTAGTCTCTTACTAGACAGAAAACAGAACAGTTTTCTACTCTGAAAAGCATTCAGGAAGAATAACTCTTGTTTATATTACAGACCGAGGAAGTTGTCTTGTGTGGTAGACACAAATATGGACAGTACAATATGTTATGTTAACATATGAGTCATGTTGACTCCCAAATATTGTTTCAGCAAACCCTACTAAGTAATATTTTAAGCAAGATTTCGGCATTGAGGACTGACAGTTGGCATTTCAAAGGTACACTTCCAGCCTAGTTGCAGGTTTAATGAACTTAGAACTTCACATTTTCATTGACATGTAAGTCTTGGCCTGCTTTACTTCGATAAAACATATTGACATTTAACATTTTTAGTAACAGTACAGCCAAACTTTTATTGTAGTAATTCTAAACAGATGCTTAAAACATCAGCAGTGATTTTTCCAAATGGTTCAATGTTTATAAACATCCCTTGCAAGTTCCCTGCTAGTTCTCTGCTTTTGATCAGTCAGCCAAAAACTACAAATTTAGCCAACTGTAACATCCAAAAAAGCCAAGATTAGTGCTAAAAATGTCCTGTTTTTTTCATCCATAACGCCCCGAACTCTGTTTTTGACACGTGGTCAACAGGAAACGTGAAATAGTGCCTCTATTACATCCAGCTGTAATAGAGGCATGAAGAAAACATTCCCCCAAAAGAAACAACTCAAAATGAGGATGCTCCGGCTTCCTTTCATCTCTACCAGTTCACCTCTCAGAATATTTTAGTGAATCACTCTAGAGTTCTGTGATCTGTATGCAAATTAAGACCTATCAGTGATGTTTGTGAATCCATCTATTTAGGCAAATGCCAGAAGTGTCAGTATGAAATGAAGAGACCATCTTGGATTTCAGTCCTCACAATGCTCCAGCACCAATGAAAGAAAGTTGAAAGGAGTTATTGTTCAGAGAAAGAATTTTGATCTGGCTCTTATTTGAATTTTACTCTGAGTGAATTGCATAAGTATAAAGCATTGTGTGTCTTTGTCCTGAAATATATGATTGTCATGCACTTAGAATTCAATACTGTATTTTTTTACACTGTGCTCTTTGGTCAGCTTTGGTTATTAGATATAGATAAATTGTACTCCTTTAGTTGCCTTCTTTCTTGGCTCCCCTAGGAAGTCAACTGTAAAGACTGTCCATGCCTTTAACAGAGGTCTCTCTTTCTCTCTCTCCTTTATAGGAACGCACCAGATCATTTGACAGCTTCAACATGAACACGCTGGAAAGCTCCCTGATCGACATCATGAGGGCTGAGCAGGACACTCTGAAAGGTGAAAATGTCAGCTGTCAGTCAAAAACATGAAACACTAAGCACACAGTGAGCAGTACAACCTATCCACCTCACACTCCTTTCACAGCAGGATTCCTCTTTGTATGCCTTTAGCACACATATAGGAGACTTACAATAGTCGTTTCTTGCGAACTACAGCAAACTACAAGATGTTTCCTTCATTAAAAGGGCATGATTCACATTCATTCTCACTACCCTTTCATAAACTGAAATGACACCTACCGTGTGTATTGCATATGCATTTTATTTATGTTGTAAGAAGAAGCCTAATGTATTTTTTAGCCAAGAAGTTTCACTTCCTCCACAGGCCAGACACCCAGACACAGTGTCTTCTTTGGTGCTATAATGAAAATAATAAGAAAGGTCAGCCTGTATAGCAAGCACCTCGCAACTTTTGTCTTTCTCTTCCTTTTCTCCTCCTCCCACTTAGAAGAAAATGCATGTTTGCTTCCTTGTAAGAAAACTCCTTTTCTAAGTTGTGTGCAAAAAGTCTGACCTCTTTTTCTCAGGTGATTTGAGGAAAAGAAATAAATAGACGAATACATAGCTGAAGAGAGCTTAGAGTTTATATTAAAGAGGGGATTTGTGCCAGGGGATGGACTCCTTGCTATGTGACCTGTAGTCGTTGACCATCATTAGTTTGTAATGATTACAGCTGTCCCATTTTGAAAGCTGAACATAATTTTCTGAGTGCAGTAACAGCACCTTGTTCATGATGCCTTTTGTCTTTCTGAAGTCTCATCAGTTTGTAGGACACAGCTGTTTTTGCTGTTTAAAGATGTTGCATCAATCTTTCTACCATTTTACCCCACCATAGCTGGAATAAACAGAATCACAGACATAGACACATCTGAGAAGTTCTGGTTTCAGACTTAAGAGCTACTCTCTAATTTGTATATCTATGAGCAGAATCAGCTGATGTGAAGAATCATCCCCTGAAAACAGAACTCTGACTGACTTTTGTTATTTATTTATAGAGACAAGTCAGTGTCTGTTATTGGCTGAGAAGTATTGGCCAACATTGGTCAATAGTAACCCAGGAATGGGTTATTGAATACAGCAGGTAGTCAGTGTTGTTTACTGTTTGAGAGGGTGTAACTGACAGTATTTATAGACAGGGAGTGCTAAGCTAACAAAGAGGCCTGTGGCTAATATAAGCCATTGGCCCTGAGGGAGCGGGTTGGAGGAGGAGGAGTTCTATTTAAACCAAAAAGCTGGGGCTGGAACGTTTATAGAGAGTAGTTTAAGCTGCAATGATACAACTCTAATACAACCATCAGACAACATTTACAGTAGATATACACTGCCTGGCCAAAAAAAAAAGTTGCCACCTTGATTTAACTAAGCAAATAGATACAAGCCTTCTATTGGATAATTACTGCATGGGCGATTATCTTTCAGCTGGCAACAAGTTATTTAACCCCAGCCAATGTAATGAGTAACTTCTCATTTCTTTAACAACCATGGAGAAAGGCACATCCTGTGGTAATGGAAAAGATGTCAGTCTGTTTAAGAATGGTCAAATCATTGGCATGCATCAAGTAGAGAAAACATTTAAGGAGATTGCAGAAACTACGAAAGTTTGGTTAAGATCCGTTCTAAACATTATCAAAAAGTTAAAGGATGGTGGGGAACCATTGTTTTCCAGGGAGAAATATGGGTGGAAAAAGTACTCACTGCTCACTTAAATATTTGGCTGAATCAAATCGAAGAAAATGCACAACAAACAGCAGTGTGTGTTGTGTTTAATGTTTAACAGTGAAAAAAAAAAGTGCATTTCCAAGGGAACCCAAAGGATTGGGATTGAACACCTGTGTAGCCTTAAGAAAACCACAAATTATTAAGGCTAACTGGAAAAAAGGCTTCAGTTTGTTAGGGAGCATAAAGATTGGACTCTTGAGGAATGGAGGAAAGTCATGTGGTCTAATGAGTCCAGATTTACCCAGTTCTTTACTCTGTCTCAGAGTGATGGGCACATTAGGGTAAGAAGAGAGGCAGGTGAAGTGATGTACCCATCATGCCTTGTGCCTACTGTACAAGCCTGTGGGGGCAGTGCTATGATCTGGGGTCGCTTATCAAAAATTGTCACAGTGAATGCATGCTGCACACAAAGCTAAAGGCTGTCCAACAAAATATTAGTATGTGACCTTATTTTGATGGCAGCTTTTTTTTGGCCAGGCAGTGTATATAGTTATAATACCAGAACAACAAAGTGCACTGTAATATAAACCCTTTGCCTGTAAGTAATTCATCACATGTTATCAGTATGTGAAATGATTATTTAGCACATATGACAGGATGAAGGTCTGCCTCTGACCCTCTTCTCCCTGTCTTATTTTCATGCAGAAATCTTATGATGATGAATTGCTTAATATTAGGAGTATAAAACCAAATGTTGCATTGTTACACTTCAGCTTCTGCAGTTTGTCAGGATTCAACAGTTTTTCCTCCTCTTAGTGATCCCTTGTGTCTTCTCCTTCTGTCCACTTTATTCCCCCAGGAGGATTCGGCCTTTCTGTTTCAATGCTAAAAACTTTGTTTGGGTGGTTTTACCTTGCAATTACGCAGCAGCTCTCTGTTGTTTGCAAGCACAAGATGTGAAGAGGAGGCACCTCTGTGCATTATAAAATCAATAAAAACCCATGAAATGTATTACCCTCTCGTGTGGGCAGGATTTAATTGCGCTCTGTCTCTGTAGGCTGACTTCAAAAAATTGATTTACTTAGGTTTCTGTATGAACCCAAACATCTGTGTAGAATATCTCAAAACTGCAGAGACAAAATGTCCGGTTAGAAGAGACAAAAAACATCAGTTTTGTATGTTCACAGTCAAAGAATTTCCATATTTAAATGTTGCTGTGTGGAAAGCAGAACCGAACAAACATGCATTGCTCCTATTTCATCAAACTGAATGTAATACTATATGGACTGCACACACACAAAGCACAAATACACACTCTAGTAACAGTACCAGAATAACAAGGAGAGTGAAAAGTCTGAGCTCCAGACACTCTACTATCACCTCGTGTTTATTTCAGCCTCACACCCACTGCTTTCAGCCACATCCAGCTGTGATTTAATGTTCTGCTGTCAAGCTTTAGTAAATCTTCCCTCAATAATAAGAGAAGAGTACTGGAAGGTTACCTCATTAAGCACGTTTTGCTGTCTTAGCTCCAGCCATGCTGGCACAGATTCTTGTGACTCTAAGATCCAAGAGCCGGGTACCAACAGACACCTAAGTTTTCTTTTCAATTTAAAAGTGGGAGCTTCAGATAGAGGCTTTTAATGTTATTATGATAATTCTTTATTGTAGGTGAAGTTGTATTAACCTTAGCTTCTTACTTTTCTAGACGCTTAGTCCATGATTGGTTACAGCTCAGGAAGAAAGATGGACATACTTTTCTTCCTCAACATTTTTAACTGCCTTCACATGATGCATCACACCTTATCCCAGCCAATATATCCTTATCTTGTCTTTGACCTGTAGCTGTTGCCCTGTTATAAAATAGAACAGTATTTATTCCTTGTTGTCGTAATTATATTCCAAGCTTGTGTAGCGCAGTGCCAAGTGTAGCAGTGACTCAAGTGACCCCTCTCCTTTTCCTTCAAAGCAAAGTAAAAAAAGCAACATAATTAAAGCATACTCTCTTTGAGCACTGACTCTTCTGCAGGCTAACTGTTCGCTGCTCTCCCCCCTGCTCCCTGTCACACACGTTCATACATGTCCAAAAATATAACCACAGACAGTGTGCATACACAAGCACATTCAGACACACGTAAGCAGGGCACAGCATTTCTCTCACCAGCAGAACATATTGAGTAAAGTGAGGGCAATGAAGCCGGGGAACAGGCGAGGCAAAATGTCTACTGTAGAAAGTGGCTTTGACTCGCTTCCAGCATTGTCCTGATTGACAGAAAGGATCTCTCTGTTCGGACACCACACACTCACACACTCACACATGCACGCTGTCGTTGCTTTGTGTGTCCATATGCATGCGTGTGCCTTAACTATTACTGTGCTGTACATGTAGGCAGCCGGCAGCATGCAAATAAGGTTCACGGAGCGGACACGCACACACACACACACACACACACACACACTATCCTGCAGACACACAGGGATGTGGTGAGCTGACGTGCCTGCACACTTGCTCCACAGAGACCATTAAAGGCTTTTAAAATCCAACGTGACGGCTGCGCTCAGATGTACTTTGATTTTGGGTGGTGCACCTTGTGAGCACATAGTATATGATACCGAGTCAAATTACGGAAGGAGATAAGCTGAATTCTGCAGTGCAGTCCAGAGGAACTGAGCTGGCCTGTTTCTGCATGAAAGAGCTGATTTTGGTTTGATTACATAGAGTACTTAATCTACAAATTATGAGCACTTAAGGAAGCTGTATCTTATAAATTGTGTGAAAATATCAAGGCTTAGATTTACCAAACAATGAAGTTTATTATGGCAGAGATTTGTTGCTTCTGAAAGCCACGGCTTGTTTATCCCAGTTTCTGTGACCAGTGAGTCCTAGTTCTGTTTTATGCACCACATTTACTGAGAACTGTCGAGCTCAATAGGCGAGGTGTGGGGGAGGGGCCTGCACATTTCCATGTGACCGAGGCATCGGAATGCACCAATCACAGGGCGGTCCATACCCATACAACAATGGTTGTACTATTTCAGCTCTTTCATCTCATTATCCCCTCTGCAGCAAGCAGGCCTTGCATAACTTTGAAGCTTGTTTGGCATCATAACATGTATTTGTGTGTGGGTGCGGGTGTGTTGTGCGTGTGAGGCAGGCCTGGCAAACGGCTCAATGTAAAATGTATGATATGAGGCTCAGAGAAAGACAGAGGGAGGCACACATAGGGAAATGGAGATCGATGAGAGGAAGAGAGATGGTTTGTGTCCCACAGATGTACTCTCTAATGAGATTGATGTGGCAGCAACACTCTGCGTGTATCTGTTAAAGCCTATTTGGTACATACTCTCTTAATGAACTGTCTGAAACACCCACTGTTTGATATGATCTCTTGCCCAAAATCAGCACAGTTTTCTAACTAAACCCTGGCCCTTTTATCTGGAATATGTCCGACTTTGTTCATAAAAATGAAATCCCTGCACATGTAGTGAGAATTAAGTGCACTACCAAAGTCACAGACTTTCACAGAATTACAAACTGAAAGTGATTCAGTCTTTCCTGGAAACGTCTGTTTGGCTGACATTTCTGTTTCCATCTTGGTGAGAATTTTGTGTTTAACCTCAATATGGGTCGTGAACATAAGTTGAAGATGATTGACATGTTTATCCAAGATACCGATGGAGGAAGAATTTTTCGGTGTATCTCAATTTCTACTGAAACAAATTGCCTAGAATATTGGCTTTTTCTTCTTACTATCGCAAAATATATTCAGCCTTTATCCATTTGCCCAATTCTCAACTCAACTCATATCAAACTTTATTTATAAGGTGTGTTCGAAACAACCAGTCGTCCAAAGTGCTAAACAATTAAAACAGTACAGGTTAAAAGCAGCACAAATGACAAAAAAACAATGTACATGACACAGAACCATGATACATCAAACAGTGCAAATGAATAATTGTTTGAATCTTCCTCACTTCTAAATGCATTTCAAAAAACATAAACCTTAATAGCATATTTAACAAACTTAAAAAAGCTTCAGAAATTCAATAAAAACACAGAAAGTTCAAAATGAAAATGAAGAATGGATAAAAAGGAGATAGCGTAACCTATGAGTGTCAGGATTAATCATTGAACTTACCAACTATCTTGCGTGTATTGTGGCTAAAATACACTAGATAATGGCTCTGCTCATTATGTCTGTTTGTTATTACAGTCAAGTTAAATATGGTAAATATGGTTTGGACACATTTTGTTTTATTTTGAAAAGCTGTTTCAGACCGTTTATGTGCACTATACTTCCTGCCCCACTCAATCTTTCCTACACTGATTTGACACATCATAGCATCGGCATCAGGTGAAAATAGAGTTGTGTTGTATGAGCTGCTACTTGGTATCGTATCTAATTCAGTGCCGTGATGCAGGGAATGTGTCTGAAGTATTTTAGCCGATGTGTTTTAAGTTAGGATTAACCCGAAATCTGAAAGTGTTTCTTTTCTGTTTCTCCGAATGCAGGTCGTCTTGGGTTCCCTCATCCAGTAGGGGACAACCCTCTGCCCCTTAATGGTACGTATGACAAGAACTCAGGCCGTTAAAGGTCAAATACCTAAACGTGAATGTCTTTACCCCTGTATACCAATTTTTTATGAAATCATACTCTGAAAACATGCACGAACAGGTAAATCCTTTTTCCCTCAGCTTCAAAGTCAAAACGAACCACTTTGGCCCCTTTTTAGCTATCCCTCTCGCTGACACTAAGTACTGCCGGTGGTGAAAGTCAGACCATCCTTTCTAACTTTGAATCCCGTACGTGGTTGCGATCCCTGGGAAAGTTTTGTGTCTCTTCTCTCTGCTTTTGTAAATGTCAACGTGAAATATAGCTGCCATTTCGACAACCGCCCTTTTGAAAGCACTTTTCAGCCAACAAACATCGCTGTTGTCGACCTTTCATCTAGTGCCTCAGATAAACAGGAAGATAAAGAGGGGTGTTAAGGAGGATGCAGTAGATTTGGACACTGGGAAATTGAAGAAAGATGGAGGTGTAGAGTGAGATTCAAAGAGAAGAATGTTTGATGATAGAGCTGCATTGAAGGAAAGGGAGAGTATTTTGAGATATATACAGCCAGGAGCGCTCCAACCATTTCAGTGTATGTTTTATTTGTTGTTATGTGGTATTTTATACATCGTGCAATGTCCCACAATAAATTCTTCGAGCAGTTTTGTTGTAATTGCTGTTTCTATCTATAAAGCCAGCACAGGCAGCAGAGCCCTCCCTGTCTCTCTCTTTCTTTAGACTTCATTCTTTTGTAGTTGTTGGAGACTGAAGTCGATCAAGGCCATCTTATATTCATACCCATATGGTCATTTCTTTGTAACGTAAACTCTGGTTCAAACCAATTATGTTGCTTTTTTGTGGTGTGCATGTTAGCTTCATTAGCTGCTGTGACGCTCCTTATGGTGGGGTTTTCGTTGCAGAAATTGAAGCTGATTGTGTCACGAAAAGTGAAGTATTAACTTTTTTCCTTTTAATCATCCTGTTTTGGAAAGTATCATGAATGCACTCTGTAGCTCGAGCTGAATTTCTCGTGACTTTCTGGATGATGAAATTAGTGATCTGGGGTGAAAGATGTGAGGGCATGTAAAGCTGAATATAAATAACTGCACCACTCTTCGGTAGTTGATTAAACCTGGCAAATCCCTCTGAAATGCTGCAGTTTTCACTACAGGAGTTTAATATTCAGCAATCTCTCCTTTGCCCTTGCACACTCTGCTCGCCCTCATCATTGTGTAAGTGTGTTGTTGTGGTCTGTAGAACAGGAGAGACCAGCAGTTTCTTCATAAGATTGCTGGGTCACATGGTCACATCACATGGTCAGGAGCTGTCATCAAGCCCTGAGACAAATGGTGCCAGCGGATAGGCAGGATTCTGAGGTTGCACACCAGCTCTCTCTCTCCATTCCCCTCTCTCTCTCTTTGTCTCATAAGCATACACAGATTGCGTTCCTCTTTCTCCTGATCTCTCGCTCACACTCATTTTCTCTCACCCCCACATGGCTTTTTTATCAGCTTGTTTCTCCATCTCTTCCAATCTATTTTTCACTCTCTCTCTCTCTCACACACACACACATACACACATCTTTTTATAGCACTCTCTGCTCTCTTCAATCTGCTTTCCTGTTTCCCTCTCTCGCTCTCTTCTATCTTTCTCGCTCTCTCTGACCTCCCCCCCAGAGTTAATGTCCATCTGGGTTGGAAAGTCCACTGAGGGAGCTGAGGATTATTGCTTGTGTGTTCTGGCCACTTCTTCACCCCGCCCTCCGTGCTCTTACAGTGTTAGATGGGTCGATGCTTCAGCCTCTCCAGTGAACACATTTTAATTCATTTCACCTTGGCTCTGTGCAAGGAAACATTATTTCTCAGAGAGAGTATTAAATGAGTAAAAAGAGCTTTTTCATGTGCAAACTTAGACAGTGACCTGCATCAGGCTGAAATCCAGTCATTCCCAACAAACCCGCTGGTGTCCCACCAGTGCTCTCTTGAGTTAAAAATTATAAAAAATGCCAAAAATCAATTGTGCATGATATAATTTGTTTTATTTTATTCAGTTTTATCATGTTGCACACAAAGCTACATGTATGGTTCTTTGAAAAGTCAGTCGTCACAATGTTCAGACTTTTAACAAAGTGGTGTTGCAGTGGTGTTGTTGTGTTGTGAATTTGCCCACCATGCCTGGCAACACTTATGGTAACTGCTCTGGTATTGCCTCTGGTATTTTTTGGGGGTTATGATATAAGAAGGTTGGGATAGGTATTGATAAGATTCTATGGATACCAATCAATTCTGTTTACTGATCAAAGTCTTTATCTATTGCCTTGTCAATTCCTTCTGTAAATTTTCTGGGTTAAAAAAAAGCTTTACAGGTTTTCTGTCAACATTTTATTGAGTTTATTAGTAAATAAATATGAAATTGGTCTATGGGTTTAGATACCTCAAGACACAAATAAATAAAAATCAGTTAAAATTGCACATCAGGTGCTGTCGATGAATGTTATTGACTGAAGTAGGCCACCAAGCAACGCTTTGAGTGGTTTGGAACCTTGAACTTGCTGTACTTATGCTAAAGTCTGTCATAAGTCTGCACCTACCTGTTAGTATTTTGACATTTTTGAGATATAAGTATTGTTCACAAAAAGTTATCGAGATGTGGTATTGAGAGTTGAAATTTTACCATCCGCTAGCAGTTCAGTTTCTTTGAGTGTGCCGTTTTACAGCGTCGTAAGAAAAACTGTAAGTGGAAAATCTTGAATCAGAGATTTATCAGGAAACTGTCATTTATCTGCTAAGATAAGCTAGCTGGGGCAGAATAATGGACACAGGATTTGTTTTCTCTGCCGTAATGTAAATAATCGATATGGGAATTGTTAAGAATAAAGGCTGATGAGGTTGATGATGGATTGAACCATTTCTTACAGATTCTTGACAGGAACCACTTTTCCATACTCATCCCTATGAGATGGTTTTTCTCCCTCTAGCGCTTTCTCAGCAACAAAAATGGAATACCCACTATGATTGTAGTGTAAACAGGGTGAATATCATTTTTCCCCCCACACTGTATCTGCTGTTGTAAGCGTTGTGCATTATAACTCCTGAAGCATTCGGAGGCTTGTTGGCTCATGACTTGGTTCATTGGTTCAACAAACTGGTTGGGTAGACTATCTTGTTATCTTATCACTGTCCCTGATTGGTTGTGGTGTGCCTCAAGGTTCAGTCCTTGGACACCTTGATATGATTCCGGGATGTAATCAGGAGGTTGTATTCTCAGCAAGCTGAAGTTGCTCAACTGTACAGCCAAGCTTTAAAGATAGGCCCTCCACCTTTATTTCTTTGTATTTTTAATGATCACCCTTCACTTTGGTCTGTCCCTGTTCCACATGCAGCCAGGAATTATAGCAGGAGACGAGGTAAAATACAACCATGGGTCATTCTTCCAGTATAAATCCAGCTCTGTAGGGCTCTACATGTGATGTTACTGTTGTGATTGTATTGGTTATGGGCATTGGTCGTGTAAATGAATGCTCACATAAGTTTGACTCTGCGCTCTCTGTCTGTACTGTGACTTGTTCATCTGCATGACCGTCTTGAGTCCCGAGCCTTGCAAAAAAAAAAAAAAAAAAGCCTGTGAAGTGATCTTCTGCATTTGTTACTTTCATTCTGCCTGACTTTTGCTTGTTTTTGTCTCATTTTCACACACATTTTGTGACATTGTCAAGCCAAACAATAGCTGTTAGTGTCACTTTTAGCCGAAAGTTAATGAGGCAAAAAGACATGAAAAAAAGAGTAGTTTATATTTTACACTCCCTGCAACAGAAGCACTGACACATGCCCAGGCACATGGCCGGAACAAGACACACGCAGGCTCACCCCCACATACACGCACACACACACACTCACTCACACACAGCACAAACTGTAAGCTCAGGCTAACTCCCTTGCATAAATCTTTATAAAGCAGCTCAGGGCAGGTTTGTAAGAGAGCAGGAATAGGCCAGGGAGGGCTTAACCTCTACAACACACTCACACATAGATGCACAGTCTACTAAGAAACTTCAGACTGAGAGGGCCACTGTGTTTTATTTCTGAGAACCTGCATGCTTGTTCAGTCCTCATAAACTTTCTGGATGCTGTTCATGAGTGTTTGGTGTCATTCTTTTGCACAATACTGTGATAAACATTTTTTAAACTGCAATATTTTTAATCACCTTGACTGAAAAAAGAAACATGCAACCACTCTTCCTTTATTTTAATGACATTTCCTTTAATTTCACTTATTTATATGTCTAATTATCAGGCTGAGATGACTTTGTAGTGTCATCTTCATAGCTTCAATGCATCTTAATTAATGTGCATTGCATTTTACTAACTTTGTGTTGATGAGGTAAGTAATGTTGGATCAAGAAACACTAAAAAGAAATACTTAGTCTCCCGTTCACCACCAGCTGAAATACTCCATGCTGCAACCTTTACTGCTTGTCCTCTTCAAAGAAACTAATCCACTCCTCTCCTCCTCCTCTCTTCCCCTCCTTTCTTCTTCTTCTTCTTTTCTATGCCACAGGTCACTCCTCTCTGTTCCCCATGGAGGATGGTTTCCCTGATGATGAGCGTGGCGATCAGGGCCTCGCAGGCCTCGGCTCTCCTCACTGCTTTCCACACCAGAATGGAGAGCGTGTCGAACGCTACTCTCGCAAAGTGTTCGTGGGAGGTTTACCTCCCGACATCGATGAAGGTAAAGGTGTTAATTGCGATGAGACTGTGTTCGGTTACATTGGATGCCATTTCCATAATATACTGAAACTTAATAGAGGGGAGGCGAGGGGGAGATGTTTTTTAAGACAGTGTAAGAGAAAAACATCCACAACAAGAAATGCCAATAAATTTGCAATTCGTTTACTTTATTCCAGATGAGATTACAGCCAGTTTCCGGCGTTTTGGACACCTGTTTGTGGACTGGCCTCACAAAGCAGAGAGCAAATCCTATTTTCCCCCTAAAGGTATGTTCACAGCATCTTTATCATAAGCCATACTTTGGCTGAACTTGTCTGGCTTTGTATGAATTCATGAACCAATTTATGAAATTAAAATTAAATTTTACTTTGATGTCTCTGCCGAACAGAGAAAAAAAAACAAAGTGTTTTTCCTGGCACAGCTTCGTATTGGTGTACTTTTATTTTGTGAGCATCTGTGCAGTCTGCTTTTGTCTTTAGGCTCTTCTGAAGAGCATTTTGTAACCGTGCTTGGCCCGCTTGTCTGTTTCTCCATCTATTTGTAAAAGCTTATGCCCTCCTGCTGTGAATGCAGAATGTCGTGATCAAACATACAGTCACAGTAATCATCACGCTCCATTCCAGCATGGCTCTTGTGTCAATACTTTGTGTCCCCGGCAGCATGAGTAACCCTGCTGTATTTTGTGTAGGCTACGCCTTCCTGCTGTTCCAGGATGAGAGCTCAGTGCAGGCTTTGATCGATGCCTGCATCGAGGAGGACGGCAAGCTGTACCTCTGCGTGTCCAGCCCCACCATCAAAGATAAGCCGGTCAGTGGGTGCACACATGCACACAGAAATGCTCCCACATGAGCACAAATGCTCTTACAAGCAACATGTTTCTAACCAGGCAGGGTGTGATTCATGTGTCAAGCTGAAACCGGCTGGTTATGTCTGTGTGATAGGTCCAGATCCGCCCGTGGAACCTGAATGACAGTGATTTTGTGATGGATGGGTCTCAGCCTCTGGACCCAAGGAAAACCATCTTTGTGGGAGGAGTTCCTCGTCCGCTTCGTGCAGGTAACTTTCACCTTCATGTTAACGCTCTGCATGATGTCCTGTTTGTTTTTAACAGAGGCAGTATCACAGTCTTCTGCGCAGGGCCTACATGTTTCAATTAGCTAAACACTAATTCTGGTTCAGCTAAATGGCTGTTCACTGTCCCTATCAAAGTAAAACAACTGACTCTTTAAAGTCACAACTCATTTCAATTATATAATTTGACTTCAGATTTAAGCCTGTAACCCTCCCTTCACTATAATGTCTGTCATTTCTCAAATGCCTCAAAATATAAAAGTGAACATGTTTCAATTCACTTTTCATTCATTTTTTTTCTGCTCAACATTTTTCTATAAATGAAGTAGGCAGAGAATTTAAGTCATTCTTCAGGTCTCATTTCTTCCATTAATTGCCTTTCAAATCGGCTTTGACCTACACTAGCCAAACAAGAAGCAGCTTTATGTGTTGTTTAGAATATTAAAGTCCCGTTGATCCTGATCTCTATGTTATGTGCACATGTTGTGTGCAAATGTTTACAGCACCCCTGGTGCCTGTTTAGAGCTGTAGTTAGTGTAATGACCAAGGTCACAGGGCTCTGTGGTGTATTAAATGTTTTATCACCTGCTTTAATATTTGAATGTAAAATGAGACGTCTTGTTTTAATTAACCACAGTTTGAATTTTTTATGTTCAGAGTAAAGCTGCATTGTAAATTTCCGGGGTTATCTCACCCTAATTTGCATTTTTTGTGGACTGCTGTGAAGAAAACTGAAATTGATGCTCTGAATAAACTTGTTGGTGTTTACCACCGTTGACCCTTCATATTTACTTCATGAAGCTGTACCGAAGCTTTATCCATCTGTGTTTACGACTTTAAGCTCTCAGATCAACAACCCACATCATCTGTGTGTTTGTGTTCACTGACTACATGGGTACAAGTTCATGAATCAAGCTTGTGTTAGTTCTCACATAATCACTGGATATAACTGCAATGTTCTGCTCCCTATTCATGAATACTTTTTCATCCATCTCTCTACAGTGGAGCTTGCTATGATCATGGACCGCCTGTATGGTGGGGTTTGCTACGCTGGTATAGACACAGACCCAGAGCTGAAGTACCCCAAGGGAGCCGGGCGGGTCGCCTTCTCTAATCAGCAGAGCTACATTGCTGCTATCAGTGCTCGCTTTGTACAGCTGCAGCATGGAGAAATCGATAAACGGGTGAGTGGGGAGAAAAGAGAGCTCAGTGTTTTTGACCTCCCCTCTGGGTCCCCTTCTTTCTTCATTTGTCTCTCCCAGCCTCACTTCCTGTTCGACTTCCCTCACTCCCTGCTCCCCTTTGCCCCATTTCTGAGACACACTAAAAGAGGGAGGTGTTTCTAGATTAAATGAAGGAGTGCCAAATGCAGCCATGTATACAAATTGTTAGTGTTTAGATGTAGGAGAAGTGTGGGAGGGGAGCACAATTCAAATCATTGTTCATTCATGTGCACAAGTAGCGAATAAAGCAACTGAGTCCAAGCTTCAAGAAAAAGTTTTTCTCACACATTTAAATGAAAGTCAGCCAGAAATTCAACTAAAGAGAAAACACTGGTATCAAAATAGAAGTAACATTTGGATGATCTTCAAACCAGATGTCCAGAATGAAATTCTGTGTGAGAAGAGACTTTCAGGACGTCAAACTATAGCACAGTTGTGTCATGTGTTTACGCTTTGGAGCCAAAGCTATCAGTGACTTACCCGCTGCTGTCATCAGCCCAGGAATTACAGTAACACAGCTCACAGTTGTCTGTAATCATCTCAAACAGTGTTCATATTTGCTCTGTTGAGGCGGGTGAGAAAGTAAAGGAGCAGAAAGTGAACAGAACTGTGAAGTGAAGAGAAGCCATCATAAAATAAAAAGCTGGAATAATACTACGCTGCTCTCTCATTTGCATAATTGGTGTGCAAATTTTGTAGACTGAGTGCCTTAGTGACATTCACTTGCTAATAGCAGAGTCCTTTATTACTGAGCAGTTGGAGGAGCATGTGAATGGTGTCGAGTACAATCTGAGAAGGGAGTTTAAAATCCGCAAATGTCAACATTTGAAGTCACATGCTTTTCTTTATCAGCACACCATGACTGTGCCATCTTGTTCCCTTAAACCCTGCGCTGTGTAAAATCTAATCTTTTTTTTTTCTCAGACATACTTTGGGGAATTCTCTGAAGGACTTCTCTTGGATTTACTCACAGCAGCTTCACAATAAAAGCTTCCCCATGTTTTTCCCTTTGAATTCTGTTTGAAGAGTAAACAGTGAGACTACATAGAAGAATAGAAAACAGAAAAACTAAACATGATTACACACGTGCGTCTTAATCCTGGGAGGACTCTGCCTCTAAATGTAGAAACTTTTAGTTAGGTAGATGTAATTTCTTGAGATTAAGCGAGTATAAAGAAAAATGATTGTTAAGGAACTTACTTTTTGAAACTCAAGTTGTTCCTGCCTCTGATTCCAGGTGGAAGTGAAGCCATATGTGCTGGATGACCAGCTGTGTGATGAGTGCCAGGGAACTCGCTGCGGCGGGAAGTTTGCGCCCTTCTTCTGCGCCAACGTCACCTGTCTGCAGTACTACTGCGAGTACTGCTGGGCCGCCATCCACTCCCGTGCTGGACGAGAGTTTCACAAACCCCTGGTGAAGGAGGGAGGTGACAGACCCCGTCACATCTCTTTCCGCTGGAACTGAGCAGTCGTCAGAGAGGGAGAGGCAACAGGGGAGCAGGAGGGCAGGTAGTGCAGGAGTCGCAAATCATTGTACAAATAAATGCACTTTTCTGTTGCTGGTTCCTTTTTGCTCTACTTTCACTGAACCTTTTTCTCATTTTTAAGTTAATATATATCTATATTTTGAAGATAGAAAAGAAACTGGAATTATATCCAAATATGTCCAGCAAGGAAAAAAGATGTGTAACATAATTTTATTTATGTGTTTGATTTTTGAAATATTTTTATTAGTTCTCAAAAAACATATATAGGAAAGTTTGAGGTGTGATATGGTACTCTGCTATTCAATTGGCATATTTTTCTAAGATATGTATTTTATTTTGGTTTTTGATACGAGAAGCCCCAGAAAACACACTTCATTTGACATTTTGATTGACTTTTTTTGTAGCAGAGCTGTTTCTTTTAATTTTGACCCAGTCTCCAGAGCAAAAGTTTATGAAACAGCATCTCATTGGCTTTTTGCTCTAAGGGCTGTTTTAATTGAAACGAGAGGCTCCAGAGCAAATGTGAATTGAAAAAGGTGTTGCTAAAGAAGAGTGCACTTATTTCCAATTTAGTGCAGATCCAGTATGTGAGACCCTAAGTAGTTAACCAAAGCTGAATCTCTATTTAGGTTGAGGAACAGAGAGGGCCCGCTGTAGAAAGAAAGAAAGAAATTCTTTTTCCTCCCTAATCAAAAGGTTTGAACCTCTCTCTTTATGATTTCCCAGATCATTCAAATATTTTGATGTTACTTGAAAAACCACAACGAAATTTTCAGCAACACATATTTGGGTTTTGATCTCCATTTTGACATGCAAAAACTAATACCTCAGACTCAGCTGCTAATGTGCCGAATACAGTTTAAAAAGAGAGGAAGAAAGAAAGAAGGAGAGTAAGAAAGAAAGAAAGAAAGAAAGAAAACGTTATCACCCGCTAGTGTTCTCCTTTCCTTAGAACTCTAATCAAAGGGAAGTGATGCAACCAGGCGAGTGTGATGTGACTGGCACAGTTTTGTACTCACTTGCTTCATCACCTCCTTATTTTTGTAATCAAACCCAGGGTTGTGCCGGGGACAGAGATGAGCATCGTACAGTATACAGCGTACTAGGGGAATGTATGGTGTAGGGAGGCTATGTGAAAGAGAGAGGGAGAGGCGAAGTGCTACAAAGAGAAATCCAGCCCCACTCCCCCTCCTCATGTCTGCCTGCAGCCTTCTGATGCTAAGCTAGCAGCTAACAGAAGGCAAGGCCTTTTTTTCATGGATTGGAACCTGCACACAGTGGGGCCTGGATTCAGATCTTTTGGGACTGAGGTGAAGGTAACTCCTTGAGAGCACGCTGGTCAAGTAGCCGCCTTTTTATTGCAGTTTTTTTATGGGAAATGCCTGTCTTTGATAGTTTGTTTTTTTCTAGTGCATTTGTGCAATTCTCCCAAATCTTGAATGGAAAAGAGTTCTACTTCGCATCCGAGAGTCGGTCACATTCAACGAACGAAACAATTAAAGTTTGTCTGCTTTTTTGGAATTGTCAGCACACATTTGAGTCATGGAGGGATCTGCCCTTTTGGCGAACCCCTTCTTTCGTTTTCTCCTGTCAAGCTTATCCAACTCAGCATCCAGTGTTTTTGAAGCATAAATGAAGATAGTCTCTGCAGTGTGCTCTACTACTACACGCTCGCTACCCACATGCAGTTTGCTCTTTGTAACAGTCGGTTGTACCCAGTGGTGTTTGGGAACCAAAGATGGCTGTGCAGTAGTGGGTCATACTGTAGCTCATTTCTTATTTAGGTTTTTACTCATATGTTCCTTTCTGATTTCTTCGAGGACATTTTTTATACATATATTATTTAAAATCTGTCACTTCTACCCAGTTTTGCGTAACTGTCAAGCCCAGCAAACCAAAGATTGGCCTTGGACATAATATATTTGTACGTATATATTTGACAATGCAGTCAAAACCCATTAAAACACCAGTGGAAAGAGAATAGGGCTTGTAGGCACACACACAAACACACACACATGCACACACACACATACAAACACACACAGACACACACTCAAGGCCTCACACTCACTATAACTCAAAACAGAGGTGCACACTGGTAGCCACTAGTTCTTTTTATCACAGATAGGCCCGTGTGTTTGAATAAAAAAAACAACAATTAAACAAAGTGCACATTCACAGCAAAATTAGAACTAATCCTCACATTTGTTTGACATTTTCAGTCACTCAGTGGTAACTTACGAGCCGAGCATTTAAATCTGTCAGGGAGTTAGTACAGAAACTTGATTATACACACTAGTGAGAAACGTATCCTCATATCGGCGGGTGTCGCTGCACCAGTTTTTGCACCCTGGACATAAGTTTTGTGGGTGCGTTGGGTGAGCATTTTAGAAGTTAAAACACTTTGTGAAGAATTTGCTGTTAAATGAGATGAAAAAAAAGATTATTTTATACATGGCCTGCTGATTTTTGGTACAGTGTTTTCTAGCTAAATTATTTTGTCATGCACATATAAACATTTATTATGCACTACTTTTCTAAATATTTTTTCTTTTTCCAACAGTCATTTTAGGCACATTTTTCACAAATGGGGAAACTCCTTTTTGCAATACCTCAATTTTTCACATTGTGAAAGGTAGCTTTTGTACTTTTGTTACTGAGAGATCTGCATATATGGAAATGTTCATTTTAAGAAAAAAAGTTGAGTGATTTCAATATATATTATTTTCAATTATGCTTTTTATACATTTCAGTGCTGAGGAAACTTTACAACTAAGTGTGCGCTTGTGTTGATGCGACTTTAGAACTGCAGAGGAGAGACCAAAGTGTATCGCTCTCTTGGTCTTGGCTTCTCATACACTTGATGTTTCCAGTCAATCTGGTCAATTAACAGCATGGCGAGAATAAAAAAGGAAAAAAAAAAACAAGTTGTAATTTGAAATTGATGTTAATGTCTCTAAACATGGCTATTCTAGTTGGAAAATGGTAACTTCTGTCTCGGTTTCCTCTCCTTAGATGGAGTATAACTTATTATAAGGAGAATGCAAAATTCGGTTCATGCTTAATGCTGAATCTCGTATCACAAGAATGGATGTTTGATGTTTAGATATTTTAATATTTGAAAAAAAAAAAGTATATATATATTCTTGAACTTGCCAACTAGCACCTATTGTAATCCTTAGCATGCATGACATAAAAAGAGAAAATGACAAGTACATGAATTAGCTATTAAAATTAATTGTTGTGGTGTGCACCAAATGTTTCTCAACTATTAACTTGTTAAGGACAACCCCCCACCCCCCTAAACCCAGTCTCACCTCACCTCACCCCCCACCTCTTCTCCCCTCCCCCACGTGTTGAACTCCCTGCTTTCCCATTCGCAGACCTCTGCAGGATGCACATGACAGAGAGCTAAGACGAGAAACAAGACACAAACTTTAAATCGATTTGGCAGTGCAGGACTTTGAGCATCCTTATAAACACTGTTTTGAAAAAAGACTTGAGAACTCATCCCCGCTGTCTGTCGAGGTGATCTTATATAGACCTATCTGGAGGAAGGGGAGCTTAAAGACTTGAATGTGGTAAATGTTGCAAGTTAACTTCAAGTTGTTATGTGCAATACTTCTTTTGAACCTTTTTCCAGATAAAGACTCTTTGCAATGTAATTCTTTAATGCCATTTTTAATTGCAGACATTTAATTAAAGAAGATGTTAATATGTTTTTCACAGTCATTTTCTACTGTTATTGTAATCCTTTTCATGCTGGTGTTTGTAAAAAAGAAAAGAAATCAAACTATTTGTACTAATATAAATAATTGAAGTTATTTTTAAAACATTAAAGGTTTTGTGCTCATTTGCTTATTTTGTTTATTTTAAGCTACTGTGATTGATTGCATTGTAATTATTAGGTCAACAATGTATTTAGCTGTTTATTGGTATATTTTTAATTGGAATGTATAATTGATTTTTATAATTTTGATCAGATTTTTGTTATATTTTTGAGGTGAAGCTTTTAATATGTTAAAGTGTCTAGTTTTTACTAATTGCTATATTGTGCTCCACAATATATGGTTCACATTTTCTGAAGGAAAATAAATATTTAAATATTTGTCTGTTAATGATGTTACTTAATGGCAAGATTTCAATAGTTTTTAACTGTGTATGGGAAGGTTGTTGTATTTATTAATAGCATTTTTTACTTAAGATATCACCTTAATTTTTATTGTCATTTCACTTTATAAGTTCCTATTTTTGTATTTTCCTTTCTAATTAAGTTATGTAATACGGATATGTCCATATTTCTAGGAGTTGGTCTGTAGAAGTGCTAGTGAAACGAAAAAGAAAAATCTAATGTTATTTAATTGTTTGCAGCCAACTATTTATAACAGTATGCATAATTTTTAAATATTTGTAATGTGAAATGTTGAATGAAATAAATCTTAACTGTGATGAAAATATGTGCCGTCTGCTTTTTTTTTAATGTTGCATCTCTTCTTAACTGTAATCACAGTAGCACGCAGATATTCTCACAAAAAAAATAAAACACAAAAAAGTTACTCAACTCTTCAAAAGAATGATGATTCACAACATTAACCCAATGAAGGTCACCAGAACTAAGATTTCCAACCAAAGAACTCTCCCAGATCTATGTCTCTCCTGTATTACTTGTTTTTGCTCTTTTTCTTCTCTTCTTGGTTGAGTTTTCAAAGTCACTCCTGTTGTTCCTCTCAGCCAGGATTAAAGGCCTGAAGGCAAACTTCTCCCTCAACCTGAGAGCTACCGATAGCTTCGAGCAAAAACAAAGCACTAACCTCGCCCGGTTTTGAGAACAACTTGTTGAGGCTGTAAATAATGAAGTCCCCAGTTTCCAACAAGATCCTTGTGTTTGGAGACCAGAAAAGTGTAACTTTGAATCTTCAAGACAACTCCAAGCAAATTAAAAAATAAAGGGTGATATGGACAACTATCAAGAGACTCTCAGGGCCAAAACTTCCACAGCTCCCCCTGGTGACTGACTGTGGTATCTTTCATGGGTCGAACAGTAACAAAGAGAACATGGGCAAAATTATGAAACCAAAACAAATGTCAATTTCTTTTCATAGAAAGCCATTTTTTTCCTCATTATTTTACACCAGAAAGAGAAGAATATGAAGTCATGATTTACAAACGCAAGCTCTTGCAGTTTTCTCTGCCAGATTGGTAGAAAAGAGACAAATTACTGAGAGAGAACTTATCAAATACTAAAACAAGAGTCATTAAACTCCTCAGCATTGAATCTCCCTCTTCAATCAACACAAATACTCAGGTGTTGCCTTAACTAGTTCATGTGATCTTATACATTTATTTTGGCATATTACTCTACCAGTGCAGCATCAGTGCTCATCAAGTTGGTGTGTTTACTTCACTTCTTACAGCTGAAAAGTATAGAGGAAAATTGTCCGGGTTGCGTTTCACTCGTTTGTTACTAACAAAGAGTTAAATCCAGTCTTTGTCGATCATTAAATAAGTTTCGATGTGATTTACAGATAACACTTGGTCTTTGAAGACAAATGCTCCAACCAGTGAGGTCATATGTTTACAAGAAGTTTTATACAGCCAATTTCAAGTTGAAGACCCCCATTTCCCATTGGAGTCCAGTAGAAACGTACGAAACAACTCATGACAGGCCTTCAGTTTAGTTTAGGCCAAAATTTCAAATCTCAATTTCTGACACACCATACATTTGATGTGAAGCGATAAAAACTGGACATGCTATTCAATGTGAAAGACTGACTGAGTCATGTGTTGTTTTCTAAGATTCCAGGAAAAATTAATCTGTGCGATGGCTCAGTTGCACCACCAGCTGGTGGCACTTTGCACTGTGAAGTGTAGAAGATAAAAATATTCCCACTGAGCTGTTGGTCAGTGTGCTGGGAGAGGGAAAATTTGAAACGGCACAGAGCTTTTTACAGCAGCGTCTTAATATTATCACCACAGAATGCAGGTTATTTAACACACCTTAGCTTCAGCATAGAAAAATATAGCAGAAAATGCAGTTACCATTTCGGTGACAGTGATGAAGGATAAAAGGGACTTTCACTAGTCATTCTTACAAGAATTAAAGAATACAACATGTCAAAAGCGCAGTTTTCATAACTAGAAAGAGTTTGTTAGATTATAGAGACATGCATTTCCTGGAGCAGGCAAAGGGTAAAAGATTTGAGCATTGACAAACTCAATGTTTTGTGTTGAACATTTGGTCAGTTTCTTTTGATTCTAGATTGGCAGTAGATCACACTGTGCAATGACCAGGTACAATTTTATCAAATCCAAACATCTGATAAGGTTGTGAGTTGGCAAAATACTCCTGGAAAAAAAAAAGACTTGAGGTTTTACTTATACCCCCTTTTCACTGTTTTTCAGTTTTTAGTGTTAGGGTCAAAATACTGGCATTGATTTCAGAATTTCTACTTTTCAGAATCCTTGAGTTTTATCATTGGAGTCAGAATGCTGTTGAAAAAAAGGGACAATTTGAAAGGAAAAAAAAATTACTAAGGAAAAGTACAACAGTCTTTTGTTTCTTTAAAAAACCACCAACTGAGAATTATTTTATTTCTTTGTTGCAATTTATTTTTTGTTCTTCAATTGCCCAAATCTTCTTGGATACAAGATAGTGGAGCCTACAAAGTCTTCCTATTAACCAGAAACAACAAAGGCTTCCTTTCACACAGGCTATTTCCTGGTATATTACAGTTTTCTGGGCTGCAATGATCAGTAGCTTCAAGCTCGCTGAGGTGACACTGGAGGCTAGTTTTAGGGGAAAAGCAATATTTTGGCAACCACTAAAGTCACATTTCAGTATCATACCTTTGAAACTAAAACTACACTATGATAGTGTTACACTACTTGAGTATCTAACTACAAAGTTTGCGTAGGCCTGGCTAAATGTAAGCATTAGCTGTTAACTCACTAGCCACCGGGCTAAATACATTTCATCCCAACAATAAAACCCAAAGTTCTTACAGAAGTTGACTTGACAGCACCCAAAAAAATAACTGCTTAGGTCAGGTTTGAATCTTCCTCAAAGCTCTGAGGCTGTAATCTTCACAAAGTGGTTTTCTGTTGTGTCAAGTGTTTTGTGTTTAGCAGGGCCTGATGAACTAAATCTTTCAAAAATCAAAGGATATGACATGTACAGTAATCATAACATTATTCTTAATTCCAGTCATCATGCGGGTAGTTTTAGACACACTTTGTCTTAAAGTGACTGAGGTTCTTCATTGTATTGCTAGACTCTCAGGTTTGGACGAATCGCTGCAGTAACTGCTGCATGTGGTTTGTAATGAACATTTTACTTAACAGCTTAACCCATGTTTTAACCTTTAGCTCCTGTTTTGGCCTCCATTACTCTCCTGTTCAGCTTTCTTCTGTGCTTCTGTCCCTTTTCTATCCGTTAGTCCATCTCCTGCTTCCACTATTGATTTTAAATAAACCACAGAAATTGTTTCTAGCATCAACACAGATCTCTCTTCTCACTGCGAAACTTAGTCAGCCGACATGGTGTTGTCATGGAGACTTCGATATGCTGTAAATCAATTCGGTTTTGTCCAAGCTGATTGGGAAGCTAAGAATTTAAATTTAGAAATAACCTTATTTAAGGCTGATTATCTCATTTTAAATTGGGGATTATGATCAGGCACAGAGTCTTTTCTTTTTAGAAAGTCTTCACAGTCCCTTTAATACATCAGCTTTTTTCAAACGCAGACTGTGTAACATGCATTACACCACCAGATGGCGCTGCGAGACCAAAATGACCAATTTGTTTTGTTTAGGTTCATGTTGCTTTGAGTAATATGGGAAATGTTAAAGTGCCTAATCTTTTATTCCAGGAACTTTTCTTTTCCCTTGCATTCAACCAGTCAAACGTGGACTTTCGCTGTTATAGATGATGTATTAGTTGATCCATTTGGAGGCGACAGATGATAGATTTTGGAGCATTGATAATAAAAACATGGTCAATTAATTTCTTGGTGATACTTCTCACATTTCATATTAATTTTCGGAATGACAATTCACTGGGTAAATAATGCTTTGTGATAGGACCTGCTTAGAGCGAAGTGTTGAATAAACTGCATCCGTCCATCCTCCTGACCCAGGGTGCAGGAGTTTACGTGGATCCCTCAAAGGCATCATTAATTCGGCTTCGCTTTGGCAAAACAAACGAGACTCCCGAAAGGACACAAAAATCCCCCCTAGCGGCAACTGCAGTGGCTCGTTGAAGCAGCAGCAGCACCGGCAGGAGAGGAAGCAGCAGCAGAAGCAGAAGAAGAGGCTGTGTTTGGATTAGGGGGTTGGGCTGCCCGCTGGTGGAGAGAAACCTGCCGCCAGACTCCCACTTCGTCTCCGGCGGTGCAGCGTTGCTTTCCCGCAGCATCGGCAGCAGCGACACCGCAGCGCAGCCTCCAGCCTCACCTGCTCACCCTCATCTGTGCGTTTCCTCCGCCTCTGTCCAGACACAAACACTGCCGCAGCACACAGGGAGCAGACGGACAAGGACGACCGGCTGTAAGTAACTGCTGTTTTGCGCACATGTATGTTATTTTGCGCATGAAAATGTGAAGGTTTTGAAACTATATTTTGTTTTGCTGTTTGGTTTTATTGGGGGGAAAAATAGTCCATTAAACCCTCACTGCAAAAAAATCTGCTTTTCCTCTGTATTAATGCACAATGTCTCTTACTTTGTTGGCATAGATTCATATTTATTGTGTGCTTTCAAGTTGAATTATGACAAATAACTAATATCCTGCATGAGTAGGACATTCTCCCCATAAATAGCACATTTTCTGCCAGTTTCAATTGACCTGAAAGGCTATGGGGTAAAAACCATCATTTCTCCAACACCTCCTCCATCCAGGAGCAGTCTTCAGGGAAATAAGGGAATATATTAAAGGTCGGTGAAAGATGGTGAAACTGGGGAGTAATCTTCAGGACAAAGGGGCCAAACCTGTGAGTGTGGAGGATGGCTTTCAAAATGTGCCCCTCATAACTCCTCTGGATGTTGGCAGCCTGCAGAGCCAAGCACCTGACAAGGTGAGCATCACAGCCTCTTTGTGTGTGTGTGTGTGGGTGCATGCATGTGTGTGTGAAAGAGTTTGCCAGCTTGTTTGTGCATCTGTCTGTTTTTCTTAATCTCCCTCTGTTTGTATTTACTCAGTGTTGTTGACCTATCTTGTCCTCAGACCCTCTTCTGCTGAACCCCCCCCCCCTTCTTTTCCACCTCACCCCCTCACACAAAAATCACACACACCCACGCACACACTTTCATTCATTTACACATCCATTCATCTCAGCTGTCACACGGCTGTGTCCTTTGTTTTCCAGCTGAGATTAGGAGACAGATTTGGTGCCAGACAGACTGTCATTTATCATCTCGACATCCCATAGTAACTGCACCGCTGCTTGTTAATCCAGTTACCATGGCGGCAGAGCAATGATTGGTGTCTCCACGTAGGTTTGTTCTAAGAGCTGCACTGATTGCACATTATGAAAATTAATGCTGTTAGACAATAGGTAAGCTCACAGATGCTCCATTTGAAAGCCAGACAATTATGAGACTATTATGTGATGGTGTTTGCTTTTATCATTACAGGGTGTACACTTCATTCAGCAGCTTGATATACATCTATATTTTTACCCTAAACTTCTGATGAATAACTTCCTGCAGATGAAATGATTCAATCTGCAGTAAAATAACAGCACCATCAGGTCAGCTTTCACTGTTTTCATAACAAAAGGATTATGTAACACACTTTGTCTAATCGGGCTTATGACTCCAGTCTAATAGGACAATCCATTCAGTTTTAAACAGCCCCTCAGCTTCATAGCTACTTAATATTAATGTTTAATAACCGAGATTTCTAGGAGAATCAACTTTGGAACGAATGTCTGTACACTCGCTATCAGACTTTGGTTAATTTCTGTTAAACTGCAAAAACATTTCATGTCCTCTGGTGATGCAAGGTATGGCGTGTACAGTGGACCCTGATTCAAACCCAAGGACTCTTTCTCACCCCGAAGAGCGTTCTGCATGAATATTCATTTTGTCATTTCTGCCCTCATCCAACTCTTGAGGCAGTTGAGAAAACTTTAATAACACTTTAGTTTAAGTTGATGTTTGGTACCTTAGAGATATGCACACACCAGCTCTGCTGCAGGACTTGATGTTGCTCCACTTTTCTTAATAAAGATATTTAGGGTCCTTCTCATTTAGCTCAAGCTGTAACTATCGTTATTTCCCAAAATCAGGGACAGAAACTAGCTTTTATGACACGTCTTTTAATTGTCGATAACATTACTTAAATGAACTTCTTGAGGTCGTCAAATGAGGTGGTAAGTTAATACAAAGCCAAGACAATTTATAAGAGACCTACCCAGCTTTTCTCACCATGTAAAAGAAGCGGATGTGGGTTTTTTGTAGCCTCACCTTGCTGTTGAGCCCAACATGTTCACGTTTCAAGTGCTGTATCATTGCAGTCGTATTACCGTGCCATGCCAGGTCATTTTTGCAAACTTTATAATCAACACAGTGTGCACTTTTACTCAGCATGAAATACTCCTGAACTTTGGAAATTTTTGGACAAGCAGCTTTCTTCCGTCTCTGCCGTTTTTCATGTATTTATTTGTTCCTCCACACTTATCTACCTGCTTCTCCTCTGCCATGCTCATCTATTTACATGTGATGTATACAACCCCATAATTTTTCTTGGATTTTGAATACTTAATGCCAGTTATCAACAAAGGTTATCTAGAGTCTAGACTGTACCGTTTGCAGTATACTTTATGTTCTTTAATATGTAATGAACAAGCACTTGAAATACTTGCAAGACAAAACTTCTATTAATATGCAGAAACCAGCCATATGTTAATATATGAGACAGGAAAGTGTAAAGGGGCTAAACAAAGACCAAATCTTCTTTGATTGGAACATCATTAGTCACTAATGTGGAAACAGTTGCACATAAGAGGTCATAAATGAAGCCACTGTGGAAGTAGAAGTGATTACTCCTCGAAGTAATCACTGGATTGCCAGGAAAGTGATTGGACACTATTCTGATACAGGATTAGGTTTGCAGCTCCTCTTTGCTCAGTACATGTAAAAGACTGGGTTGTGGTACTGCAAGAATAGCTAATCCCATGCCTCTCTTAGGAGAGGCTGACTCTGCTTTCATGTCTGTTCAGTAATATTAGGGAACAACATACTGCTGGTTAGCTGAGGGCAAAGAAAGGATGGAGGATGAATTATTGAGTCCCTCTAACAGTTACTTAATCCAATGCCTCAACAGCTCAGTCATTAGCACAGTATATCTCAACCAGACTTCAGAAGACTTCATCCAAGAGAGAGTCCTACAGCTGTACGCCTTCAAAACAAATACCTGTCATCTTTGTTTGTTGGGTTAAACAAGCATGTTTTTATAAGTGACACTCAGTATTGAAAGCAGATTGGAATTGATGTTTAAAGCTCTTTGAAATTCATTTTGCACTTTTTTTAATTTAGCAATTTCTTCAAATTTTAGAAGTAAACAATATTCAAGATCGTGAATAGAACAAGATTATCAAACCTGCCAATATTATCCAATTATCACACACAACAACAGGCTTTCTCTTCATGACTCGCTGAAACAGTCCCTGGTAAAACATGAGGCATGTAAAAGTGATGATCTGTGAGGCCTTCAAATACGTTTTTAATGTGTCAGATTCAAAGAATTATGGACCCCAGTTGCATGTTCCCTTGCCTTGTAAAACCCAACTATTCAAGCTATTTATCAAGAAGAGATGTCACATGATTCATGAAATGGATATCCAATTTTCAGATCCATCTCCTCAAGTGGTTTTATTGTGAAGGGATTATGGAAAATACCAGAAATAGCTTCTCAAAAAGCTGCATTTTCTGTTTGAGGAGGGATGCACACGCACCGAAAGTACTGTACAGCCTAATGCCTCGCTGTGTATTTTGCTGAGGAAAGCACAATGTCTTTCAAATTCATATACCTGTTAAGAGGAGGCTTGTTATTCACAGCACATAAACACACATAGACGCACACACACACGAAGGCTTACACTTTTGTTCACTAGGGAGCTTGTGTGTGCTCTGACGGTGTGTACAGGGATATGTGCGTGTGTGTGTGTGTGTGTGTGTGTGTGTGTGTGTGTGTGTGTGTGTGTGTGTGTGTGTGTGTGTGTGTGTGTGTGTGTGTGTGTGTGTGTGTGATTGACAGGTCAGTTCTGTCAGCAGCCATCAGTTCATAACATGACATCCATAGAGCTGTCAGTCATCTTACACTGATTAGATCGCTCCCACTAGACTGGAGAACATGGTTACATTTTCTTCACTCAGAACTGCCACTGTGTGAGGTTATACCCCACACACACACACACACACACACACACACACACACACACACACACGCTCACATACACACACACACATACATCACTGAGGCAGTATACTGTATGATTGCTGTGGGGTGATTTAGCCTGATTGCCTGGACAGGTAGAGACAGGGAGAGAATAGCCTGGGTAAAGTATGAGTCCCTGTGATACACTTGGAGTTATTGTCGTTGACATTTAAAGAAAAGAGGTCAGACTTCTCGGCTGGCTGTTTTGTTGACTATCAGTGAATTTTTACATGCCTCTGGAGATATGAGCAGAAAGACTGCTGTTCCGTGTTGCTTGTGGATACGCTCGCTGACAGCTGATGCAGATTTCGTATGCTGCACACTCACTCCTAGGGCTGAAAAAATGTGGGTTTAGCCACAGCATAAGCCAGTTCAAGTTGTCCATTCTTCGAGGTATTAAGGGGAAATGTCTCTTTTGGAAATCGTTATGCAAATGTGGATGAGTCCATTTGTTTTTACATGGGACAGAGTGGGAGTTATAAAGGTCAATTTGTTGCTAAATCTTTAAACGTGTCTCCAGCTGTGAGAGGGAGAATTTGTCTCCATGGTAAGTGATGCATGAACGCAGCAGAAGCAAAGAGAAATAATAATGAAATTTGTAATTAGATGTCAGAGCAGGGGTGATGTTAATGATGGCTATCACACTTCGGTTGATGTAATGGAATTTCTGCACACCAGTCATGGACAGGGGAGTGTGATCATTCAGATTTACAGCAGAGGATAAAGATAGTTCACACTTAAAATCTGTATGGCCACACTCTCCTGTGTCTGTGTTCAGTCCATACATTATTTTTTAATTTATTTCTTGGGTCTTCGCTGACAGGTAGGACAGTGAAAAGAGTGAAAACAGAATGGTGTTGACTCAGACCACCTGCTTTTAGGACCATGGCCTCTGTACATGTGGCTCATGATTTAACTGGTAAACCCAACTCACACCCTCGGTTTCTCCACATCATTTTACACAGCTATTATCTTTGGGATGATAATCTCTATAGTTGTTGTTTTTGCCACCAGCCTGACAGAAAGCATTCTTCATTAATCAGCTTTTATCGAGCTTTGAGGATCATTTTTCTGTTGCTCTCTGTCCTTAGAGCTAAAATGGAGGTTTATTGGGTCATGTGACCTGAATTGCACCCCAGATCCGCAGCTTTAAAGATTCAACCTTGGCTGTTTTTACCCTGATCCTGTCCAATGACTGTGTGAACTCCCCTCGAACAGGGTTATTGTGGACTACCTTCAGGGTGGGGTGAAGTTCATGCGCACACACACACACACCAACATATAACCGCTGTGGGCTGCAGAGGCATTAGAGAGGTATTAGATTTGATTCCATCTGGGCAGGGACGTATCACAGCCACCCCCGGATCACCAATATCTTGATTGGATTGCTGCTAGTTTGAAAAAAACCCACAACAACAACAAGCAGAAGAGAGTGGAGAAACAGAGAGATTGTTAGACTGATAGATCATTTCTCTGTGTTTGTCATCTCTCTGAGATCAAAGCTGGGGCCCAAAGACCCTGCTTCAAAGGCTGTGACATTCCCTGTCCAACACAGCTCCTTAAACACACTCGTCTTTTTTCTTCTTCCTCTCCGAGTGTTTTCTTCAGAGCGGCTTTTAAGTCTCATTTAATCTTAAAAACTCTGTGCTCTTATCCCTCTGAATTAGAGAGGGCTCCCTGTTAGCAGGCTGATGAAAGGTTTTGTATGTGTTGTGACAATGTGATGCCTTGTAACAAGATGAAACATCATGGATGTTTAATTTTGGCAAACGAGTATAAATTATACATGAAGTTCTTGAAAATTTAACTTATTCAATTTGCACTGAGGTTGTATTAGCTGTGTTTGACTTCTGAGGAGAGACAAATTTACAGGTTATATTTCAGAGGCAACAATGTGCTTAGCTCATAGGTTGTAGATCAAACTTAATGACAAATGAAAAAAAATTATAATGTCCTGACCTAATCCCATCAAAATAAACACTTTCATACACACTTCATCCCTGTTTTTAAATAAATTTAGCGTATTTTTAAAATATTGTTCAGTTGTAAAGAATCAAAGCTGCTAAAATTGCTCATTGAAACCTTTCACAGCCCAATGTCAGGTCTTCATAGATCATCTTTTATCAAACCAGCTGTCCTGCGATTATTTATGTACTTTAAGTGCTAACAAACAAAAATATCTTTACATCTAGGAGCTCTGATTAGCAGAATTTGGTATATTAGCTCAAAAACCAACAAGTTACCCAACCGTTTTACATTCTATAGCCAGCACTTTTGCATAAAATCTAAAACTTTTGGTCACATTCATCTTTCTTTTCAACCAGCTAATCTTTCCACATATTTTGTAAGCTGTCAGTCGTCTTATTTGCGAAATATTACGATGAGTACTGCAAATGGGTGAAACAAGGGAAATCTATTCATCTTTCAATGTGAAGTGATTCAAAGCTGAGAAAAGCCCCTTTTGCTTTTGTAAATGATTTCATGTTGTATAGTGCGTACTTCAAAAGCATTGCAGACCTGTCTAATAGCTGGACCAGTCCTTCTCCCCAGGATATTAAACCCAGCTGTTTTTTATTCTATCTGTGTACATGGATATTGATTTAAATGTGATGGCGAGGGTATGCAAATAACAGCTCTGCACTTGCACAGGAAAAGAAAAAGCAGTGCTCATCCAGAGAGCCCAATTGCTTCTCTAGAGAAAGTCTGGTATTGTTTCTTTGTTTGATCATATCATTTTAAACAGGTAAAACTAATCTCATTACATTATTGATGGACAACACACCAAGTGTTGCTGAGGACAAAACTAGATGGCATTGCCTAACTCTGTTTTAGCTACCTATTTAGCACTTTTTAGCTCTGTGTTTTGTTTGAGTACAGTTTTCAGGGCCAACATGCTACTCCTTGTAATTAAAAAGATCTAACATACTGTTAACTGTTAAGAAACACAGTACCAAATTGAAAGTACAGACACAGAAGCTTGAGGAGTACAGTTCAATACAGTACAATTCAAGCAGCTGTGCATCTGCATGATAGAAAAATACTTGTGTTTGCTAATCTAGCTCTATTTTAGAGATGTTCTTTGAATACCTGTATTTTATCATTCCAAAAAGGCAGACATATCACCTCCAAATTTGATTTGTGTCACTAAAGTCAGAGCTGCCATATTGAGGGGTCTCCCCTTCTTTTTATGTGTATTTTATTCCCTGTTTTATTTATCACTATTGTCAAAAATGTCAAATATGTCTGCAGCCGCCTCCTGACTGAGACTTCCCCCAAAAACCAACTCTCCTGCTGCAGCCCAGTCTTTTAGGATGAAATATGAAGCCACAATCAGAGGGATAACAGGTCTGAGGAATAACATACCGACCAAGGCAGGGAGAAAAGAAAGGCTCTGACAGCTTTCCCACAGAGAATATCAAGTCTACAGAAAATCTTTGATTGGAGACCAAAAGATTGAGAGTAGCTGGCTGAGTCGAAGGAGCAAAAATCATTTTTTCTTTTTTCTTTTTAAAATTTACTTGAATAAAAAAAGTAAAAGCAGAAAGCTCTTTAACAAGAACTATAAGCTTTAACATCGCGTCCTGTCAGCTTTAAAAATATTCAGCATCATGTTGTGCTACAGGCTGTAGAGAAACAAACTGTGGAGCTCTGTTTCAGACACAAAAGTGACTCTGTCAGTCATGGGGATATTTGAAAGGTCACAGCGACTCGAGGATGTTTGCATAAAATAAACATGTCTAATTGAATATCTGTAAATAGATCCTCACAGGAAAAATGCACCGGAGGCGGTTCTTCCATGTGCAGGAATAATTTACCTCCCACTGATGTAGAAGTCTCTGCCAGTCTATTGTCACATTAAAAGGTCACTGTAAGTAGAGGAGTTTGACATAAATGAAGTCTCCAGTCATACCGTGAGGCTGCTTGATACGTGTTACAGAAAACTGGATTCACACCAAAGTTTTCATGAGTTTCGATTAAACTTCTAAATACAACTTGGAAAAACTATGCTTTAGAATTGGTTCCGAACAATGTCATTTATTTAAGATCTTGGTGGTTCTGAAAAAAGGTGTAGAAGTAGAATGTAAATGACGGGAAATGGGGGGGTCTCAGCTAGCAGAATAGACTTTTTTTGTCTGTAAGTCATCAACAATAATTGATGAAATTGAGGCAGATGTCTGTCTAACAGGAGTCTGTTCAAAGTTTCATCCTGTTAAGGTCTTCCTTCCCCCTTCCATTGGTACTTTCCAGGTGCTACTAACAGCCTTTTATACCTGCACTTTGTAAAGTGTCCTGAGGTTTGTTGTGATTTAGAGCGATATAAATGAAAATCGGTTGATGGATTGGCAATTTATAGGAAGAGATAAGAAGAACTTCAGTCTCCCTTGTAACATTTTGCTCTCCCGAACTAATTGTTGTAGATGAGGTTCATCCCAAGTCACTATAGGGTGCAAGCTGGGACATAGAGCTTAATGCTTCTGGAGTTTAATGAACAAACATTTATAGTGCTTCCCCTTAATGACTTGGAAAAGCAACAGTAAAAAAACAATTCCTTTTCTGTTATCGTTAAAGAGGGGGTATTATGCTCTCCCATACTTCAAATATGGGTATAAAATAACAATGATGGATGCTCTTACTAAACCTGTGCAAATTTTCAAACAGCTACGTCTTGGTATTTTAGAAATCCTTGAATCTGTCTGTAAACTGCTCAGGATGGTCTTTCTAAAGATAGGAGTGGATGGAGGGTGAAATAAAGGGTGTCCTGTGACAACACTGTAAGAAGAATCTTTTTTCTTTTTTCTTATATCATGTAAAGCTATCACAGAGGTAGCTTTACATGATATACAGATACTTTAAACTTTTAACCAAGCTCAATATAGCTTTATTAGTGTCTGCATGCACTGCAGTGGGGTCAGGTGATTAAGAACTAGCTATAAAAACCACCATTTTCTTGCAAAAATATCTCTGATGTTTGAAAGACAGTAGGATGAGATTATTTGGTTGAAAAAAACAAACAAAACAAAAAACAAAACAGAACAACCAAATTAAAAGAATAATAATCAACCTAACTTACGGACTCAACAAAAAGAGAAGAGGTACCAATTTTGGTTCCAGTGGTTTGACACAAACCAAAAGCTTTAAGCTTTGAGAAAATAGTGTTAAAATAATTCCCACCTTGTTAAAGTTATTTTGAGGTTACCATTTAAAATTGACTTTATTCACTTAAAACTGATTTGAGTTCATTTAACTGAGTCTAAAACAGCTGATAAGAATTTTTAGAGTTACTCTGAAGATTAAAAAACTGTTCTCCTGGTTAAACCTGAGGAAAAGGACTAAATTAACTTAAATCAAATTAAGTTTGTGAAGTCATTAAGTTTAGATTTAAGTTCTTAGTGGCTCTCTAGGGAATGCTTGGACCAATTTTTGTGATAATCTTGTCTAGATAAATCGCCCAAAAGTGTAAATGTCAACCTTGCAGTCATGAGAATGATGAAGGTTCAACAAACTACTCAGTTTCATCCTCAGCTGGGATGTAAAATCCAATATTATGAAGAGGGACCATTAAAGTCAGGTGGCTGAGCCTGCAGTCTCTGGGGCTGAGCAGCAAGCAGGGCTAGGAGAGTAACAGTACGTGACTACTTCAGTACACTTAGTGCATCCCCAGGAGAAATCATGAAAGAAAATGCGGAGCTGTCATATCTGTGCAAGTGTTAATTTTGATCATATTTCATCTCATTTGAGCTGTGTAAGGAATTTTTATTGTGGATTGAGCTTTTCCAAACTGGATTTAACTGTGAATTTATGAATGGCTTCCCTGAGAGTATTTGCCCCTCTCTAATCAGAGATGTTGGCACTTAATTCTGGAGATTTCAACGGGCTGCTGGTAGCTAAAGGCCTGTGTAAATGAGGCAACGTTGATTTATGGCCACCTCATTTAGTAATGAGAAATAAAGGAGTGAAAGGTACAGGCCGGGGAAGAGTAATGACACAACATAAAGCGCTGCCGTGTTGGAACCTAAAGGCTCTTATTGTGAAATGAGTCAGAGAATGAGCGAGTTGATGCAAAATTGAGACATTAGTTACAACTCTGACAGGCCTGACGCCTGGTGTGTCTGTACTTAATGCCACAAGGCTCATCATCCTCAAGGGTCCAATCAAATCCACTGTAGCTGGTACACCTACTGCGGCCTTCAACTGTTAGATAAGAGCTTTGTAGAGCTGCCTGACAGCTTCGTGATTCAGATAGTGCAGCCGCTTTGTGTGCACAGCAGTTTCTGGCTTTGTCTCAAAGTGACGGAGGGCCGCTCAGAAGCAGCACAATTAGCCACAAGGACACAGAGACATTGTTCCCTTTCTCTCCCTCCACCTCTCCTCTGCCTTGTCATTTGTACACCTTTCCGTACTCCCGCCCTCGTCCTTTGGAGAAAATTAATATACAGAGAGCGCACAGACCAGCAGGGGCTCTTTCTCTGTTCAGTGCAGCCAGGGATGAGGATGAAACCAGGTGAAAGCAGCTTTTCTGTTCAGTGAAGCTCACATTGAAAGAGGAGATGGTGCTAAAGTGAGGAAACAAGTCAATTAAGACTTTTGGAGTTAAAGAGCAGGATTTTAGAGTTCAGACTTTACGAACCCAGACACAGTGGAGATGACAGAAAGTCAATGCTGGAGTTGAAAAGGGAAACAGTCCGTTGGTATTCTTGTACTCAAACTGTTTCACTCTGTTATGCAGCTGAACAGAGCTGTAATGTGCCCAAACTCAACATTACTTTATTTTTATCACACTTTATTTGCATATTGCAGCACGTTTAAAAAAAGTCATCCCAAAGAGCTGAGCTAAAATCATATGTAGATGCTAAAAGTGTTCATTTAATATTTCTGACAGACTCATCACACCCTTAGCCTTTTTTTCACAGATGTAATCATTTCTCCTTCCTTTATTGTACATCTTTCTGTTAAACAAAAACTTTCACTATCATTCTCCTTTTGCTCTTCACACTTCCTGTCTGTCTGCGACTCTAGCTGTATCAAATACGAGTAAAAGTTCTCAAAAACATTACTTAGAATAATTAATGCTGCATGTCAATATCACGAGTTGTTGGGCATTTTCAAAAGTGAGGTTTTTTTGTCTATGACAGTATGTTTTGATACAACATAAGACATCATGGACATTGAACTTACATGAGGAAAAAAATGCAGCATAAAAAAGTATTGGCACTGTATATAAACAAAAATTGTTTATTGCTCCTAAAGTTGATGCAGGAAAAAATATCAGTGCCCATATTTCATCATTATTCCGTCCGTTGTAGTAAGACTTTGATATTTGAGAAGAACAGAAAATCAACACTGAGTTGTTGTTTTTTTTTCTTTTTAGCTGTGTTGAAATCAGACAAAATGTTTTATGATGCAACAGGATTATCCTCTCATGAAGGGACTGAAGGTTGACACCTGGCTCACAGGAACTGCAGCCATAGTCCCTCATTAAAAAGAGGATCAAACCCAGTAGGTCTGAATGGTTTTCAAAAATGGTCTTATTGTGATTACATTTCCCTGTATTGCAATTATTTTGGGGCAATGATTTTCAGGTTACCCCCATGTATTGTTAAACAAACATACACAAGAAATCACTCATGATTGAAAAGGGCATCATGTCACAACTAGGAATGAATAACTCCAAAAACAAGTGCTATTTTGAGTTATATGACAAATCTGATATCTGCTACATTGATAAAATCCACAAAAGACTGTTTGCATGAACAGGTACATCTCAAAAAGATACAATATCATGAAAAAGTTCAACATTTTTACCATTCAGTTCAGAAAATGAAACCCGGATATTACATAGACTCATTGTAGGGATAGTGAATTATTTCAAGCCCTTATTTCTTGGTGATTATGGCTTACAGATAATGAAAACCCCAAATTCAGTGTCTCAGAAAATTAAAGTATTACATAAGATCAATAAAAAAATAATATTTCAAGCTGAAATGCCAGGCCTTTGAAAAGTATGTTGCTTTCTTTGCATCCAGTACCATTTTTGCTCATTTTCTAACTATCCAGGTTTCTTTTTCTGAATTTTCACCCCTTTTTGCTGCTTTTTGACCATTTTTGCCACCATGAACTTTTATATACCGCTATTTCTTGTCATTTTTCACTCTTAACCACTTAGATTGTTGCTCTTGGAAAGGTGGCTTTCAACATTTTGCCTCTTTTGATTAGCAGGGTTAAGTAACACCGGCGTAGAGCATTAAACATCTACTGTAAAAATCGAACACATTTGCGGTTAGAGAAATGTTGCCCTGTCTTCGATCAGAATATTGCTGCAGGCTATGTTGTGATTTAGTCTAATTTGCACTTAATTGCCCAACCCTACTATCCACACACTTTTTCAGCCTCTATCTTCCACAACAAACTGTAAAAGTTGAAAAGTAGACGAATCTAAGGATTTTGGAGATCCACTGTGTCTCCTCTGTGCCCCTTTGAGCCCTCTAAACCTGTTAGGTTGAGGAGTGTTGGACTGACAGTACTGGGGCAGAGCTGCACTGCCCTCACTCTTTTTTTTGTCACATTTAGCTGCTGGCACAAAGCTCAGTGTTTTCCCTTCTGAATGAAGGTCTTGGTTTTTTGGTATACCAGATAGTACTGACAGACAGAAAAGTTTCAACAAACGCCTCTTAAACAAATATCGTTTTTTTGAAGGAGAAGTTTTTTTTTATCAGTGTTTGTCCAGTTTTATTTTCTACTGTATAGCTCTCTGTACTGACGTCTTTGTGTATTGTGCTTTGAACTCATCTCAGCCTTCCTTTTCAAACAGACGTTCTCATTGACAACCTAGCTATATCGTAACACATGCTTTCCAAGGATGTCTGAGTTCTTATGTGTTGCCAGAATCTCTTCTTTTTCTCCTGTACTGCTTGGGCTCTTTGGCTGTGCATCAAGATATTTAGAAAAGCAGGAAATCCATTTGTAAAGGATTCACAGAGGACTTTCTTTAAATATGAAAAACATTGCACTAAAGAAGTCTACTTATGTATGTCAAGAACCGTTTGTTGTTGTTGTTGTGGAAAAGAAGACCTCAGTAGAAGTGTAAAAATCTCTTAAGCTACTTTCCTTTACTAAACTGTATAACGCTTTCCATCCATCCTTTTTACCGTCTGCAGCGATTAAACTGCTCTAAACCTGTTTTCCCCTCCCCAGGTGGTGGTGAAAACTCGCACGGAGTACCAGACAGAGAAGAAGAGGCTGAAGGTGCCCAAGGTGGAGGAGTTCACCATCAGCTTCACTGACGGCGTGTCTGAGAGACTGAAGGTAAGAAGTTTGAATGAATAAAAGCTTGATATGTTGGTGTCGTAATCTGAGCTGATAAGGACCTGACATTGAGTGGTTTGGATATAAATCTTGAGCACTGTTTTTAATTTTAATCCATGAATCACTTATATTACATCTGTGCTTGTTTATTGGCTCATTTCCCGGACCTAGTATTAGATAAGAGCAGTTGGATCAATCATACTGTACTTGATGTGTGTGGGTGTTGTGATTAAATTTTTACCATGGCTCTAATTAGAAACTTGATATTTACTCATCTGACATTTCTCCTTCAGCTTAAATTAAATCAGTGTGAATAAGTTAAACTGCTCATTGGCTTTGAAGGGACTCTAACAGGTGAAAAAAATGTGAAACAAAATGCAGGTTTTGTAGAAAGTTCTGACATTTCAAGTAAACAGAAACATCCTGATCACCATTTGACTTGTCCATCCCTTGAACACAAATTTAAGCAGGTATTTGAAGTAGATCCACGCAAAGAGCAGTCAGATTTCCAAATATCTGGCTCGGCAGGGGATAAATTATTCATCCCTGGAGAAAATTTAAAGGTTTGAGGAAAAAAGGAAGAAAATAAAACACATTCATGCAACATGAGTTTGTTTTTCTTGTGATCTAAAAATCTCTTAGATTTATCAAGTGATTCTTAGAATTGGCTTCATCACTTAGTTAAATATCACTGAAGAAAGAGCACATTTATCCACTTAAAGGAGAAATGCACATCATGACCCTTGAGTGAGTCGCATACTAATAAGATAATAGATGCTTGGGCCTTGTACCCTGTGGCTGCCCCCTTGTTGTAATTCATGTCTTTCATTTCATTTGACACCTTTGATGAACATGTTTGATGTTAACACTTGGAAATGAACAGTTGAAGCTCAAACATAGTACAATCATTCACTGATGATTCAGGCTTGTGCATGGATCCTTTTATATAAACTGTGTAAACTGTTGAATGCTTATTATGGTTCAAATACACTTGGTCCTAGTAAGTTGTTAAGTTGTCTGTTGTCTGCTGTAAGGTTCAAATTCTGTCCTTATAAAGCAATGTAAATAGATGGAGGTGATCTGAACATAGCACAAAAACTAAGGCTATTTGTGTTTGGTAGATTACTCTTTGTTGTAGTGCGTGTCCAGAATGTCCCCAAAAGTGATTTAGAGTGATTGCATCCTCCCCAGTTTGAATCAGTTATCTTGGCATTAAAAATTCAAGTCCAAAGCACCCTGGTTTGGTGAAAAAAAGTCCTGTAATGGTCAGTGGCCTGGTTTCAAAGCTGTGGACCAGTTGACTGAGATTTTGCTGTTTCATTCCTGAATACAGTGCTCAGTTGCTACGATCTCACAAAACTTAGACACATGGCGCAGATGCAGAAGTGCTAGAAACTGCTGTCACTTAAGTGTCCACTTGAAGATCTTTACAGCATAAGTATAAATATATCCATGTGTTCTTCAGTCATTGATGTATAAATGAAAGATATTAAAGCTCCTTATTTGTAGCTTCTCCCTGTGAAAGGCTGTAGTACAGGTCGTAGATCCTTCCTCCTCCATATGAGCAAGTGGGACATGTCAACTTGATAATAACAATATCTATGGTCATAGCTTGTAGGGATGGACAATGTGGATTTTTTTGGGCTGATGTTCAAAACTGATTTATTGTCATCACCCTACACCCCATGACTGATACAGGCTCTCCAATATTTAGGGCCAGTACTGCTTTTGCTCCCTCAATTTACATCATAAATATGACAGCGATAAAAAAATGTGACGTGTCTTAATTTTAAAATAAGGAACATGTATTTAACTATGTTTAATACCAAAACAAGATGGAATAGAAAGGTAGAATATGTTGTAAACAGTGAGAACAGCTTTATTAAACAATTTATTGATGTAGTTTTGAAGTTCCTTCACTCTGCAGTCTGCAAGCAGGGGAGGAGCAAGGCATGGATTGTAGTGTCTCCTAGCAACACAGAGCTACCCGTGGATACCTGTCATGAAAAATATATCTGTGAATCCACCCACATATCAGTCAATGTCGATACAAGTGAAAAGACACAAAAATCGGCCTAATATAATTTCAGGTTGATATTTAGGTATATCCTAAATGGTTAGCTTTCATCAATATTTGATAAGAAGTGTTTGATTTTGAACAAATTTTGTTTTGAAGTAATCATTTCATGCTAAATTGGGTTTAATGCTACAATTCATAATACTGCAAATAATTCAGGTATATATAAAACACAAGAGAGGTTTTGGTTTCACTTTTGGTCAACAACTGTAGAAATTTGTAGAGGAGACTCCAAAGCAAGCAGCAGGACAGGTGACTTCAGTTTCGTGTTTGAGTTACCTTCCCTGCTGTCATTAAGGGTAACCAGAGAGAACTCATGTTGTCATGGCAGCAAAAAAAAAAAACTCCCACCATGTCAACCCTGAAATAGAGAGGGAGGGAGGTGTGTGTGTGTGTAAATAAGATGTGTAACACCAGTCTGAAAGGTCCTTCAAAGCGAGGTGAGAGCAGAGTAAGATATCAGGCACCAAAGAAGCTGTGAAGCTTGTGTTTATTCGCATACACCCACAAAGTTACACACACTATATTAACACTGATGTACCAAAGCTGTGTCGGAGCATGATGCCAAGAACATAGATAAATGAAGAGTTGTTGTGGTTTGGTGTCTTGAAAATGGCAGCATATTGTGATGTATTTAGGTGCATCATAAAATAAGTGCAGTGTTTTTTGTGGATGTTTTGAAGTTGATTGTCTAATCAGTGGAAACACATCAGGTCAAGGTGACAAAAGTGTAGCTACACACTGCAGCACAGAAATGCCTTGCAAACTTGTTGGGAGACTGTTGCTGAACAGAAATGTCGCCGCAGACTTTGCTGTCATCTCAGGCTTGCACACCACGTCAGCTCCTGTTAGGCAGAAATGCGTTTCAGTCTGTGTGATTTTGCGCGGTGTCGCCTGGTTTCGGGAGCTCAGTTGAAGCGCTTGCTTTGCTTGACTGACAGAGCTGATTCTGCAGACACACAGGCATGTCGGCACACTCGGACACACTCAGGCGCACACACACAAACATACTGAGCGTGCTGTGCTGTGCAGTACAGAGCAAACATTTTGGGATGAAAAGCTTGCACATCTCTTTTCTCTTCTAAGCTTTGCAGATTGTGTTGATGGATGAAGAGCTCAGAGTGTAAAATGCTCTCTAATCTGCCCTCCCTCACCGCCTTGCTCCTGCTTCCTGCTTCTCTCTAATTCTCTCTCCTTCCCTGCCAATGCTTCTTTTCCTTCTCTGCATGTTTTTTCAGACTGCATTGATTTTCCTTTTCTGATTTAAACTGTTAGACTTTGAAATGCAGTGCAGCTTGTTTTTTTTTAGAAAAGGCTAGCATTTAGTCACAGTGGACTCTGAAGAATCGCCCTCCAGGGAAAATAGACAGAAATGAGTATAGAAAAAGTGATATTTTTGACACATTTTAAACCAGAAATGTGTTATTTCAAATGAATAATGATCATAAACATAAAGAATCCTGTTTAATTTGGTTGAAACAGGACACACAAATGGATAAGTGATGATAGCTTTCATCCCTCTCCTCTCTTCTCGATCCTCTCTCTTTGTCTTTGAGCATCATCACCTGTCATTGCCTCCTGTGCCCCCTCTCTTCCCCCTCCTACTCTTCTTCCATCCCTCTCTGCCTTCTTTTTACCCTCCTCCCACCCTCTCCTTCTCTGTATTTCTAAATGCTCCCTGCAGAGGATGGATACAGGGTATTCCCTCAAGTAGTTTTGTTCCATGATAAAACCACAGAGCCTTGTTTCCCTTCCTCATTAACCAACTAAAAGACTGCAAGCTTCTAAATTTAACTGGATGTCACATAATTCACAATTAATGTTGGATGATCTGTGAAAATGTGATACTGCAGAAAAGTCAGGATAAGTAGATGCAGACATCAAGACTACATAATGACACTTCATTTTTATGTCAAAAGCCAGCTTGGGAAGAGATAAGCTTCATGGGTAGATGATGAAAGAAGGTTAAACAATGATCCAATCAAATTTGGGAATAGTTATCAATATTTCTATTAATGATTTCTTGAAGCACTGGTCTAAGCCGTAGAGCTTCCACCAGACAGGACTGCAGCTACTTTCAGTAGCTCGTCCCATAATGCCATAGTGCTCCGCAGTATAGATGTCAACAGAGACAGATGACACTTGGTATTTTATACGCAATAATTTTTGTGAACAAAACTTGAAACTCAGAAATCTCAAAATACTATCGGGTTACTGTTTTCTGAAAAGGAAGTAGAGGCTCATGGCTGACTTTGGCATATCTACGGCAAGCTCAAGGTTCCAAACAACTCAAAACATTGCTAGGTGGCCTATTTCAGTCAAAAACGCACAACAACAATACATCGACCTCATGTGGCTTGCAGGTTTTAAAAAAAAAAATTATATTTAGATTCAGAGATATCTAAATCCATGAACCTGCCGTACTCCAAATTTGTCCAAATTTTATATTTATGAACTGATAAACTCAATGAAATGTTGTTGATGCAGAAAACCTGTCAAGCCCACTAACTGTACACATAAAATTCACAAGAGAAACTGATGAGGGAATGGATAAAGAAGATAAAGCCCAAAACAGACTCTGTGAACCCATGTTTAGCCCTGCTTAGAAAATTGTGCTCGTTCTTGACTGTAACAGAACGTCCCTGGTTGAGACACTTTTATTGTGAAATTAGATAGGCTCACCTGTTTAAAAGTCTCGGCACAGGTACACCTTGATTTGACCCTCATGCTGTACTGCAGAAACTGTTACGTTGCCAACACCTTTCACTAACTCTTTCTGTCAAAACCTGAACCAAAATCCTGACTACTATTTTATCTTTAATTTTAGAAGACATGAGGCTTTAAGGTGTTGTAGAAAAAGATATTAAAACTCTGAACCTAACTGAATCAAATGAAAATGAATTAAATTGTGTCATATCATATTGAATTCTACCTGCTAAGTGAAAGTTGTAGTATTATATTATATTATATCATATTGTGTCATGGCATTACTTGTAATATTGGTAAATATATTATCAGAAGAATCAAATACATAAACAAATAAAACAGGATCTGAAAAGCATCAATTTATTTATTTTTAAAAAATAAGAAGCCAAAAGGATATGTTTTATTATATTAAAATGCTGAAATTGGACAAACCTAAAAGCTTTGGTCTAAAAAGCAGATAATATTGATGTGTAAAAAGAGACAGTGTTGCATTGTGATATTTGCACTATTTTTTTAATCTGAATTCAGCTCACGACCTTTGCAGCAGAAGATCTCTTTCTCTCACTTCCATTTTCGCTAGCTGGCTCTGCTGCAGACTTTCTTATTAAGAGAAAGAGACTTGAAGAAAATGAAGACCTGCAGAACGATGGACAGGATTGTTCGGGCGCCTCGGGGCAGGGATTGAGAGCTGCAGGTGTAGAGATTGATGAAAGGGAGTTTTAATTTGTGTTGTCCTGCTCAGTTTCTGGCTCGATCGCTATCCAGAAAACATGGAGTGCTTGGCTGCCTCTTGCCCAGCCTGTGCACACACTTTACACCCACAGGCACACACTCCTACAGGACTGACGCTGACCACATGACAGCGCCGTGGCTGCCAAGCCAAAGTTAGGCAGCCTGTGCAGGTAGCAACGGGAGAGGCGGCCGTCGTCCAGAACAATTATCCCATTATTACCTCTACTTCGCCTGCACATAAAAGCTCTGCTGCAACCTGCCGCCTCCACAGAAGGCCTTCACTATTTGTCAGGTTGGAGATAATTACTCCTGCGGCGGGGAACCTCACACCGCCTCCTCTTCTACGTATTGTTTTTGCTTGTTTTCTATAGATGACTAATAGTACGTTGATTGTTGGGAGCATTCGTACTCGTTGTCTGCGCTCAGTTAAACACCCACACGGATGCGGAATCACACAGAAACATACACAGACATTTAAGTGAGCAATGAGAGAACAATTGATTTACCTTCAGCGCCAGTATTGTTCTGTGAACTCTGGTTACTGCTGAAGGCGGTGGAACATCACAGGGAGGGCACGAAGAGGGTGGATTGCTTTTTTCTCACTGATGTGGGAGCAGCCAAACTCTACTTCTGCACTTGGAGTACAGCAGGTGTTATGAAAGCAGATTTTACAGTGTGTTTTTGTGAACTTCTGCTTTGCCTTCTCATGGAAACTCTATCAATATTTATTTAAAACCACATTGGTTTGGTTTTTACACACTCCCTGAAATGAACTTCTTCCAAAAAAGGTTCAACAAGATTTTTGATCAGAGTTCACCTTGCAGTGCATCCAGAAGTGGTGTTTTCTGCTTCATGAGAACCCCAATGAACTCAATTTACTCCTATTAAAGTGTGCCAGGGGTAATGACAGGCCACGTCAAGGCTCCAGTAATCAGAAGGGAAAAGAAAAACGAAGTGAAAGGTGAATCAGCAGCTGATTATTAGTTCATACCAAACCCATACCTTACATTTTTTTTTAACTTAATTAAAATTCTGGAGTTGTGAGGCTGTTATTTTTCAAAGTATGACGGCAGCATCATTAAGCCAACCTTTACCCAACAAAAGAGCATAACAGGGGCTGAAGTAAACAAGTAAAATGCTTATTGACTATGCTAACATGCATGACGTGTTTCATCTTCTCCGACTTAAGAAGTGAGGCCAAATTTTGGTCAGTGACATCTATGGGAGATGATATTGTGTGCTTATGGAGCAATTGGTCTCACGTGACACTGAAGTCCAAACACGTTCCACTTCGAAGATTCTTGTGTCAATTTGAAGCAGACACAATGGCAATAAAAAACGAAATTACTCTTGTGATAATGTTTTTGTTTCTGCTAGTCATTCCTTCTCCAATGGGTGTGTCTGGTTGCTGCAGGAGTCCACAGAACAGTCATTCCATTATCTACTTAACACCAAAAATGTAAATATGACTAAATTTCATTATAAGAGCAGAAAATAATGTGTTTACAGCCTGGTAAAAATAATTTTCCCATCTGAACTGCTGATCTGGCTAATGCCGAGCACTGTACCGGGGGTGAATTTTTCTAGCTCTGCAGTTTGGAGGATGTTAAGCTCACAAGCTCACCCAATCAGAGGCTCAGCTCACGTGACTGATAGACGCCCAAGAGCTATTAGTGTGAAAACTCAGCCACGCCAGCAGTTGTGCTTCAAATCTCTATTTTGCTTCAAATCTCAGTTTTAGTAACAGGCGGGTGACGTCGCAGAGACTGTATCCATCTATTTTACAGTCTGTGGTTTTAGCCTCACTTTGAAGGAGCTGTTGTGCTGTCCATGATTCACAATCTGTAGTCCTAAAAGTTGAGCATGTTAGCAATCTACCGTTTGCGAATTAGCAATAATAACAGCTGGAGCTGCTATGACTGAAGTTAGTTTCGCAGGTTTATTGTCACCACTTATTTTGAAGCATTGCACAAAACCAAATCAGCATCAGTGACAGTGCTATAGTGGAAGAACTAAGACTTTTTTCCCATGAGAGTCATAGAAACACCAAACTCTGGCAATCCATATGGTAGTTTTTAATACGTTACTTGTGAAATCAAAAAGTTGTTCTCAGGCTGGTATCAGAGGGATGCTCAGGGGGTTTCCAGCATCACTGAATTTCTCCCAAGAAACACCATAAATGTCTGAACGAAGTCACAATATAAAGTATTAAACACATAACTGCAAAACAAAATACAAACAAGAGATTTGATGTTGCCGACTTGCTCCGAGGTCACGTTACCCCCTAAGAAAAGAGCGGATTTGTGAAACTTCAGCCAGGAAAGAGATAATAAGAGTCTACATATCACTTTATTGTTCCTGCAGCTCCTCCAGTGACACACTTAAGGAGCTGCATTAAGTGACTCCATCTATGAACAGATGACTTGAGGCGTATAAGCCTAAGGGCTGTCTGGTTACACTCTCGCTCTCTTTTTTCAAACATTGGAACTCATCCCAAACAAGTCCTGCTCTGATTTCATGTAGTCATCGTCTTGCAGAGTCATTATCTGTACCTCAGCAGCTGTGCTTTTGCCTAAAGGCAGCTTGAAAGTAATTGGTCACAAAGGTGAGCCCTTATTAAACTTTTCAGGGGTTCAACCTTGCATCCTTGCTGGCCCCTTATCATCTGACTTCTCTCTATTTCTCCTTCTCCTCTACCCCCCCTCTCTTCCCTCTCTCCCCACCTCTCCTTATGTGCTCAGCCCACTTTGTTATGTCTCCTTTTACCCTCTTCCTCTATTTCTCTGCAGCCTGCTCACACACTCTTATTAAACTCTCTTGTGGGATGCATTTTACATCACTTCTAACACAAACCCTTCAGTTCCTGTTAGAGGCCTGCCAGTTTATTTTGGCAGATATTCACAGACATCTCATTGTGAAAAATTGGCTTCTGATGAAGTGAATGAGCCAGATGTGACCCATAGATCCCGAAGCCTCAGAGTGTGAACAAACTTTGAGTACAAACACTTGACTTTTGTTGTGAAATTATGAACCATCTTGAGCTGCGATTTTCAGTTCGGCATCAGCTGGAAAGAAAGACTTCATAAGAACAAGATAATGAGTTATCAGAGTGAAACAGAGAGGAAGAAGAGCCTGTTAACAGACTTTGTAAATAAAAACAACTGAGCGTTGCCAGTGCTGTAAGTGTGTACTCATGCTCCGATGAACCACAAACACAGTCTTGCTTAGGTCAGTCTCAAAGCCGACTCCAGTCTGAGTCATTTGTCACTGCAAAGAGGTCTCCTGTGTCAGCGGAGACACACACAGACACACGCTTTGACAGGAGGGACACAACGACCACTTCCAATCTTCAGAAACGCAGCAAACAAAAGTGACAGGCAGAGCAGCTGAGTGAGTGATATTTGGGGTGATTTATGAGACCAGATGGCTCCGTTCTGCTCTACTTCTTGTTTCAGATCTTATATCAAGCCAAGACTCAAAGGACAGCACACTTCAATCATTGTCTGTCTATAAATATCGGTGGCTTTGAATGCCCGTACATACACACAATGTATGAGCAAGAACACTAACTCTGACTGCGTGTCCCATTTCCTCTCAAAAGAAGAGAGAAAATCCGATTTGTGATTCTGAAAAAATAACTTCAACCCATCAAAGACTGATGGATGGTTGTTTTGAAACACAGGAAAATGCCAGCTGTATCAAAAACTCTTTTGTTGGCCCGAAGAACGAAGCAGTCAGGGATTTTCCGAGACTTAAAAGGATTTTGTAGCCTGATTGATGCTGTTTGACGGAATTAAATCTCTGAATTCATACATGTCCTAATATGTTCAAATGTTTAGTTTTTACACCCATCACAACTGTAGAAAGAGTCAGTTTACCTGCTCCATCGAAGTCACAAAACCTTGATATTTTACTAGTTACTGAGGTGTGGTTGAATCTATGCACACTTTCTTTAGGTCAGATCTGTGGCTGGAAACTCGTCTGTGAACTTAATTTTCCCTTGTTTGTTGCCTTTAAAAGCCAGCAGGTATTTCTCAAACTTACGTGCATGTTTCACTGCAATTTGACAAAAATTGGGCCACTGCCTGAGGAAGATCCAATTAGTGTCTGGTGCTGATGTAGTAATATTCAAAAGATTTATCAACATTGCAGGGTAGTTTTTTATGTGTGTGTGTGTGTGTGTGTGTGTGTGTGGGGGGTGGAATAAAGGGGACTTAAATATCTCATTACAGCAATAAGATATTCAAGTTGTAGTGCAGCAACATTCTGCTGCCCTACAATGAGTGTTTCACAGCATTTTAGACTCTGAGTGTTGTTAATACAGATGAGAATAAGAAACAAAAAAAGGATATTTTTAAACATCTTAAAGGTCAGGTATAGTGAGAAATACATAAGCAGGAGATATTGCAAGATAAAGAGCATCTTTAATCACCTGTGGTTGCTACAATTTACTGTGGTCAATCAAGGCTACCCCCCCCCCCCCAAAATAAATGAATAAATAAATAGGCAAGTAAAAAGATTAACAAAGATCCTTCTTCATTATAGCAATCCATATCTAACATGTCATATGAATCAAAATTTTGGCCACAAATCTTTTTTAATACTTCAAGAACCACAGACTCAAATTTTACAGACATCTTTAAAAGATCAGGAATAAATACAATAAATAACATGAAAATGATGTTTTCAAATAAAAATACAAAGCGGATATGATTACCTGAGATTTAATTTCTAGGTTAAGGGTAAGCACCAGATTTTTACAATACTTGGCTCCATTTGCAAAACTTGTTTGGCCACTCAAGTCCAAAAAGTCTGACTAAATAACTAGCTATTTGTCCATATACCAATCCAAAACAAAACTGCAACTCATTCTGTCTCTTTATCTAAGGAGCAACAAAGAGTTCTGCACATTTTCATAGAAAATTCCCAAACTATGCAATGAAAAAGGGTAAAAATTCACCCAGGAATTTTACTTAGACGAATCTTAAAAAAACCCAAAAAACTTTTGTTGAAATATTTCAGAAACTTTCCTATGAAAATTTGAGGAAAATTTCAATCATTAAGTTAGCTTATTCTTATTTTAAAAAGAAACTTGGAGGAACCCTAATCGAACAATCATCTATATCTACATTTTGGCCATCGGAACATTTCGCTCCAAACCACAACACACTTTTTACTAAGCCTCTTTTTACCCATTTTATGCTAAACCATTACAAAGAGCTTTTTGATCACTGATTTTCCACTGTGTACAAGTCTTACATTTTGGCATTAAATCTAGTAATGTACAAATCTTTCAACTAGTATCTAAATTATGAAACCAGTTCAGGGGAAAACAAATGTCACAATCAAATAAGAAAAATATTCCTGGTCATCTCAACAGTAAAACAGAATCCTGAGATCCATCTGCTTCTCCTGCTGACAGAATGGACTCATGAGCCTGAGAAAAACAGCAGCTTTGATGTTTTTCATGTCGGAAAATGAGAAAGTGAAGAGAGAAAGTGAGCGGTCACTGTGCTCCCTGTCCTCAGCCAGAGTCCTTCACTGTGCTGCTGTTGTTCTGACAAGCTGAGCCATGGGAGCAATTAGAGTCAGACAGACTGCGGATGACTAGTCTGACCCTCCACTTCTCCCTTTTTCCTGTTTCCCCTGCCTTTAACATCTGTCCTTGTCATCGATCCACCCCTCTCTGCCATAGATGCTGCTCATGCTGTGCTCTCAGTGTGGATGTATCGATGTTCAAGTGTTGTTTACAGTCCGNTCAAGGCTAAAACCAAACAACCCCCAAAAAAAACACAAAAACAAAAAAAAAAAAAAAAAAAAAAAAAAAAAAAAAAAAAAAAAAAAAAAAGAATGAATAAATAGATAAAAAGATTAACAAAGATCCTTCTTCATTATAGCAATCGATATCTAACATGTCACATGAATCAAAATTTTGGCCACAAATCTTTTTTAATACTTCAAGAACCACAGACTCAAATTTTGCAGACATCTTTAAAAGATCAGGAATAAATACAATAAATAACATGAAAATTATGTTTTCAAATAAAAATACAAAGCGGATATGATTACCTGAGATTAAATTTCTAGGTTAAGGGTAAGCACCAGATTTTTACAATACTTGGCTCCATTTGCAAAACTTGTTTGGCCACTCAAGTCCAAAAAGTCTGACTAAATAACTAGCTATTTGTCCATATACCAATCCTAAACAAAAGTGTTACTCATTCTGTCTCTTTATCTAAGGAGCAACGAAGAGTTCTGCAAATTTTCATAGAAAATTCCCAAACTATGCAATGAAAAAGGGTAAAAATTCACCCAGGAATTTTACTTAGACGAATCTAAAAAAAAAAAAAAAAAAAAAAAACTTTTGTTGAAATATTTCAGAAACTTTCCTATGAAAATTTGAGGAAATTTTCATTCATTTAGTTAGCCCATTCTTATTTTAAAAAGAAACTTGGAGGAACCCTAATCGAACAATCATCTATATCTACATTTTGGCCTTTGGAACATTTCACTCCGAACCACAACACACCTTTTAAGCCTCTTTTTACCCATTTTATGCTAAACCATTACAAAGAGCTTTTTGATCACTGAATTTCCACTGTGTACAAGTCTTACATTTTGGCATTAAATCTAGTAATGTACAAATCTTTCAACTAGTATCTAAATTATGAAACCAGTTCAGGGGAAAACAAATGTCACAATCAAATTAGAAAAATATTCCTGGTCATCTCAACAGTAAAACAGAATCCTGAGATCCATCTGCTTCTCCTGCTGACAGAATGGACTCATGAGCCTGAGAAAAACAGCAGCTTTGATGTTTTTCATGTCGGAAAATGAGAAAGTGAAGAGAGAAAGTGAGCGGTCACTGTGCTCCCTGTCCTCAGCCAGAGTCCTTCACTGTGCTGCTGTTGTTCTGACAAGCTGAGCCATGGGAGCAATTAGAGTCAGACAGACTGCGGATGACTAGTCTGACCCTCCACTTCTCCCTTTTTCCTGTTTCCCCTGCCTTTAACATCTGTCCTTGTCATCGATCCACCCCTCTCTGCCATAGATGCTGCTCATGCTGTGCTCTCAGTGTGGATGTATCGATGTTCAAGTGTTGTTTACAGTCCGTCTGTTTTTATAAACTGTTATTCGTGTCCATTGTTTCCCCATGTACGACCAATAATCCACATTGTCTCAACACATATTGAGCATTCCGAGGGCGATGTTTGCCTCTTCTCACTTAAAACCAACTGTAAAATGGCAAAAATGAAGCGGTGACCCAAACAATGATTAGAGCGGCTGAGAGTCTTTCTCAGACATTTTCAGCCTCAAGCTCCTCTCCTCATAAAAAGTCCTCCTCTCCCTCCTTCTTTGTTTGATTCCTTAACTTGCCACTGCAAGTACTGAAATCCTACCCATCAGTGTCCTTAGTTTGCAGATCTTGATATCCATCCTTCAATACTTTTCACAGAAGGACTGCCAAAGCATCACATTGTTACTATTACAGACATTTCATGTATTGGTTGAAAAGGAACACAAATTAAATTCAAGTTTTGATCTCACAAGTTTTGATCTTGAATCCCACAAATAATACAAAAAAAAAAACCCACTGTCGAAATGTAAGAAAATCCAACCTATACAGTCAGCCAGAGATACCAAAAGTCAAGCATTTCTAGCGTTAAGGATGTCCCCTCTGGGATTCTGTCAACATGATTGTGCAATATGATGAACTCTCTAAAAAAACACAGAGCTCATTCTCTTCCAGTGAATCAAGAACAGAAAAAATGTACACAGGCCCATTTATACAAATAAATGAATAATTATGAAGACTACATTCGATATTCTTCTAATACTGCCCCCTTTATCTAGTTCACTAGACTTAGAAGGGTTAGTCTAAGTTACCACCAACAAAAATACAAATATTAAAATCAGATCCAAAAGAGTGAATAATGTAACAAAAAGTAATGAGCTAAGACAGTAATGGAAGTCTCTCAAAAAGGAAATGACTGCTTGAACATAATAGGAACAAATAGGTAGAAAAGAAGCCTGTCATGAATAGAAAACTTCTATACATCAAAAGTGATCAAGTCCCTACTGAGAACAGTTATACAGAGAGAGAGAGAGACAGAGAGAGAGAGAGACAGAGAGAGACAGAGAGAGAGAGCTGTCTTCATGGAAAACATACACAGGAACACAAAAAGTTCCCAGGAGAAATAGAGCTGGGGAAACATTAGAGTGATGATTCTTGTCTTTTGGTGTAAACAACTGTTCAGAGGTGTGTGTGTGTGTGTGTGTGTGTGAGGGGCTGGTCCCATCATTAATAATATTCCTCTCTTGCAACATCTCCATCAAGCAGTGTTGGAGCTGATTAGCAAATGTAAACCAGATGTTTAGTTCCTCCTCTGAGATGAATTACGGAGTCATAATGAGTGTGTATTTGTGTTTGTGTATTTGTGTGTGTGCGTGTGTGCTTTGATGTTCACATTGTTATTGCTGCCTTCAGAATTCATATCATTATCGAAGCACATGTTTAGGAAAAATAGTGAAGTTTTGGAGGTTGCAGTTATTTGTTGAATGTTTGGAACCTCCCTGTTTAAGCCTCTTAAAACGCCTCTGCTCTTTGTCTCCGTCCACACGAGCATGCTCTCCTCTTAGCAACGTCTCTAACCAATATGACAACTAAAGCTTTGAAGTTGTCTCTCCATAGAGACCATGCTTAATTGGGATACATTTGCATAATTAGCATCTATCTCCTGCTGCACATGCACTGTCTCACTCTGTACTCAACGGGTTGAGTTTGTGTGAGAGAAAGACTTCTGATGTCCTTTTTATGACAAGTCTTACAGCACAGCAAAGGAGGGAGTAGGAAGAAACGCATACTCTATCTACACACAAACACACAGAGAAAACAAATACAGTATTAGAGTCTCACCCAACTACCTTTGTGTACATTTGACCTCATGTAACTTATTTCCACAAAGCATTGTCCTGCTCCTCATTGAAGCCTGAAACATCATCCATGATATGAATGCTGGTCATATCTAAAACTTTCCAAAGAGAGATTATTTTGGTTGTTTTTCTCATTATTCATTACAAAAAGTTGGTATTGTTAAGTCATTTTTTGCAAAGTTTAGCTCAGGTTTGTATTTCATTGTATTTGGGATCAAATCAGATTCAGTGATGATGAAAAATGTATTTCAATTTATTTCTGGCGATTTCCTAGTTCCAGTACGCCAGAACAGAAATTTCTTAGCAGGCAGAATCTTCAATTTGTGTCTGCAAGTTGGCACAACTTGGACAGAAAACTGCAACTTTTTCATGTGTGGAGGACACTGCAGAGCATGTGTTTTTGAGTTTTTCTATCTCTTGTTGATGGACACAGTCACAGAGAAAGAGATATTTTTTCACACTAGATAGACATTAGTAGTTAGCTGGGAAAGTTATTTTCACACAGCCTGCTTTTGTGCATGAATCCCTGTCTGCATCTGAACAAAAAGTGCATAAATCACTTGATTTCTGAACACAAAGAGTTTTTCTGTATTTTCTTAGGATTGTGCTTAATTTTGCATCATGCATTTTCCAGACATGTGCAGCAAATTACAGGAATGCACACGGGCAAAGACAGACTTTTTTGACTGGGGTGGCCCTACTCAAGAACTAACTAAATGCAATCATATGAGTGTGTTTTAATTTTGCTTTGATCTTAACATGAGGAGCCTCCTTCGTACACAATTGCAGGTTCTGACCCTATAAGTTGCCTCTAGATGTACAGGTCTATATTTTTTATTTACACACTGATGCTGCTTTTAAGAGGCACAACTTTGTCTGGCTTTCCTGGCTTTGCTGATTATGCTGCGGCAAAGTGACCTTAACATTGAATAGTCGTTTTATAACATCCTCTAGCATGCACAGCTAAACGCCAGGTGCACCATGAGGTAATATATTCTTATTCGCTATTGAAATGACCGACGTAGCCTGTTTGAAGCTCTTAAAGCCTTCTGCAAAGCTCAGAGCGAGATCTGCCCTTGTGTGCAGACCTCAGCTCACCTGAGCTCAGAGCAAAATCTCCCGTTTTGTCAGGTTGGCATTTTAACAGTTTGTGTTCCCATTCCCTGATGTGATGCATCTTGACAGCAGAGTGTTTGTACTTTGTTGCCACACTACTGTAGCTGTCTCAACCGGATAGCCGGTCCCACAGAGCTCAAATCCCCGCACACTATCTCCTTGACATCCCTCTCCTCTGCTTGGATACTCTGCTCTGAAAGGTAGCCGGCTCCCTGCAGACCCCTGCGCAAAGACTTTGCTTTGTGCAACTGAAAAAAACAAAGGAGTTCGCTTTGCAAGGCTTTGAAGGCAAAGACACAGAACATGAAATAAACAATTATTAATGGGAAGAAAGGGAAAAAAACATTAGCTCGTTAACTTGAAGGTAATGTAGAAATTTTGAGCACTCACGTATTACTTTCAGGTTTTTACATTTTCATTCTAACATACCTTTACTCTATGGCATGTTGGAGGGACAAATTTCACTCCATGCTTCATTTTTCATGCTAAGCCTCAATTACTAGTTACCTAGCAAAGATTTTGCACCAACAAACCATAACGAGATTATAAAATACATTAAAGATGAAAACAGTTGTGTTGGATCATTTCTGCTCCAAGCAACTGCAAACTAATAGCTTCTGATCCAATTTCAGATGTATTGAGCAGTTGCCTTTCAAGCTTTATCTTCTTTTGCAGTTTGTTCAGATTATTGAACAAAGCAAAGGTCTATTTCCTTTATTCGGGTAAACAGAGGAAAGTACAAGAGAATTGCCCAAGATATGAATACAAAGTTGTACTGTTGTTTTACTCCCTATGTTTACTGAAGGAGTGGATCCTCTAGACATTATACATGGACATCACCCTTTGGTTCTTGGAGTGACATTTTGAAGCTGAATAATGGTTGTCACCATATTGGAAATTCTGTCTGATTGGGTCAACCAAGAAACAGGCAACTGCTATAAACCCTCATGATATCCAATTAAGCCACCTTGCTAAAGTGCTCCAGAAAGTGTACTATATTCACAGTGTGTACAATGAACACATGAGCTAGATACCCAAAGCTGACTTGTGTCCCAGATTGTAAAAATATTGAGTTTTGCAGTAAAAACTGACCTTTCTGGCATTTGTTATCCTTTATTTCAAGAGCCTGCTGCTCGTGTTTTCGATCTGTTGTATTGCCATGTTTTTCTAGGACAACCAAACTCTATTGAGATGGTCAAACTTTTGTTTGTCACTCGCTCTGGGGTTCGGGATGCATTGGTCCAAATCTGGTACAAGTACTGGTCAGATATGGACTTAAAAAGCTGGAATGAGGAAAGGCAGCGAAGGACTGATCCATTTGGCAGATTCATAGGGCTCATCTATTCAACAACAAGATAGAAAAGCCTCAAGTTGCCAAAACATAATGCACTGCCTTATCTTCATACTTGGTAATACAGATTGTTTTATTAATGCTGGTATTGGTATCTGCTGATAACAGGACCAAGGTAAAGGTGCCCATATAGAGACTTGAAAAATTGTATTGGTGCGCTTCGATTTATGGTCACTTTGGTTTCTACTACAAACTTTGTGATTCTGTTGCATTAGTCTTGTCATAGTCTCTCAGAGTGGTGACCCTTTTAACGTTGCCCTAGGTTAGGTTTAAAAGTGCAAGACTTAAGGACCCAACCACAAAGTTACCACAAGAGTAAAAATGCTGATGAATGCTAAATGGTAAGGTAATCTAACTTGGTACAAATCGCTGTTGCATATTCAGCCAAGCTTAAACACAGGACTTTTACACAGAACAGCCTGTTTTAATCATCACATTTTCTAAAACTTAACTGAATATGTCTTCCAGCACTTAAAAAACCCATTCCCTGTATCTTGAACCCTGTACATTTAAATATCTGTGACAAAGTGAGTGTGGGCTTAGTGTTTTACTCAAGGACTCAGAGGCATCAAACCTGCGACCTTCAGTTCTCCCTCACTGTTATCCTTCAAGGCATCCCGTCACCCACCTCATTAGTTTCATCATCCCAAAAGTGCCTTAAGAGGATAAGAGAATATTTCATTTACATTTTTATGTACTCGGCTGATCCAGGACTTAGACTCTTATGAATATGATGAACAGGTGAGGCTTAGTGTTTCCATTAGACACCTGAACATGACACATCTCCATCTACACTCCAGGCTAGATTAGTATGAGTCTACATGATAATAGGCTCCAACAGGAAGACGCTTTTATATCCTATGTCACACAGGTTTCCACAGGACACATTTTGTTACTGTATGGAAAGATCAGAATAAAGTCATTTCATAAATGATGCAAAACTCAGCTTAAACTTTCACTGCAGTTATTAATGCATCCTGATGTTGTCACCAGGGCATTTGAAGGATACAGAGCTTTTGTTAATGTCATGAGTAACATCTGTCAATCAGTTTGTCGTCTGTCAATCTGTCAATCCCCGGCTGCCGGATTTAATGAGGCACTCTTTTGTTGTGTTGCCAGGTGCCAGCAGTAGCTTTGCAGGGCTTGTGGTGAGATAACTAAGGGCTAGTGTTGGCTTTTTACAACAGACTGTAAAAAACACAACTTCCTATCATACCCTCACACTGCAATTGGATCAAACTTGCGCACTTGTTGTAGATAAACAATTGATTTAAAATTAAAAGAAAATTTGATGTGACTGGTTGTATGCCCTAACAGAGCTAACTATTCTGTCGATCATTATTCATCAGGGCATTATGAACAGATGATAAAAAAAAAATCTTCAGTTGATTTGTACTGTTTCTTCTTAAAGTTAGGTTTTCCACACTTTTATTTAAAGGGAACAGCGTGAGGAAACAGGGTGATAGTGGGAAAATGGCCTCAAACCAGGGAACTAACCTCAGTGGGCTGAATGCCTGGCAGAACTGACACCTGTATGTCAGTTCATCTACCATTAAAGGCAAAGTTTGCACAAAGCAGACTTCATATTCACTGTGAGATAACTTTTTCAGCTATCAAAACAAAAACACAGAATGAGTATAACTGTGAGATGCAGATGCTGTAAGGATGCAATGTTCAATCTTTTCATGTGAACCAGGTCTGTACAAGGCCACAGATAATGTAGCCTTGAGCACTAAGTGACTCTGGTGTTTAGTTTCTCTCTTGCTGGGTTTCTCAACTAAAAATGTCTGACCACTTAACATTTGTCCTTTCGCTAATGTCCTCACTGATATCACACAGATATGGAAGTCTTTTACCATTTGTCTGAGTCTGTCTAGTGATCACAATCTTTGGTGGGTAATCCTGTGTGTATGTGGAAAGTTAGTGTACTGCAGTTGTTGAACTGAAAACACCCCAATATGCTTTATCATCTTTTGCAAACTGTAAATAGGCCTATACACCAAAAAGACACTATCTTGTTGGCTTGAGACAGCCCAGAGTTTGTAAGTGAAAATACACACTTCACAAACTGTTGGTGCACTTGCCATTTCAGTGATAAAATCTTCAAAACAGAGCACTTTCTAATCTATGGAAAACCATTTAGGACATTTTTCGGAAATTACTACTTTTTTAACACAAAATTGGTGTCACATTTTCATACTCTTCTTGTTTAGTAAATTCTGAAAATCTCAGACCTTGTTGAAAAGATATTTTTTCTGTTTTTGTTTTTTTTGGCATCCTCAAGCTTGTTTTTGTAAATCTTGGCCTTTTATTCAATGAGCATGAAAGATTTATACATGTACACTTTTAAAGGCCAATTCATGAGCAACACAATTTTATGTCCAGACTTCAAGAGCACATAATGGGAAACATGGTAGGACTGGTACATTCAGATATCTGTGATTAGATGCTTCTTTAAGTCCAAATCACTTAGAAAAATGATCAAGTGATTCCAGAGTCTGTTCAATCTTAATCTTAGACAGTTTACTTAACTAGAGGAAGATGTATGTATGAGAAAACATCTTCAAGTCAGACTATTTGAATAACTGGAAGTTTTCAAACATGAAAATTTCCTCACACTCTAAATCTCAAACTATACATTACCCACTTGTACTACACTTCACTGTAGGATGTTGAGTCTAGTGGATGTGTGTTGTCCAAGCCTTTGCTGCAATCTGACCACTGACCTTCAAGCTTTTTTTTTTTCTTTTTTGCCCTTTTTTTTTCTTTTTATTTAGGACAGGCTTTTGCTGCACTTGCTTCCCCTGTCACCAAGTTCATTAATTTCATTAATCAACAAACTCCCCTGAAGGCATAGCAGATTATTACAGCCAAGATAAAGTGTATGTTATATTAGACCTTTGCTCATTTGATATTAATAGCCCTTTTTAATGCATGCAGCTGAGAATGGCAGGAGCAGGCTTTACTGTGCAACAGGGTGGAAAATATAGCTACTCTTATACAACCTGGTTTAGAGACAACGGGAAAATAACACTTCCACAGTCTCCTCGCTATCTTTCTACTTATTTGTTGTTATACACGAAAAGTCGGAGCATAACTACCTACGTCGACTTCCATAGGATGACACAAATAACAGGTGGAGGGACAGACAGAAAGAGAGACGGTGGTTTTCTCCTTCGTCTCGGACCCTCTGCCCTCCTATCTGCAACGCTCGCTCTCTTTCTGCCGTCATTGTCTCCTCCTTTATTTCTCACATTGCCCCCTCCGTCACCTCGTGTTATCTGTTTTTATCAGCGTCATTTTTCTCCCCTCCTGTCACACACACTTGAACACACACACACTCATACGCACACACAAACACATAGCCACAGCCTCCTCTACTTTCTGCACACTTACATATTCTCTTCTTCCTCGACTGAATAGGAGGAGGTGTCTGCTCCCCCATATGGCGTGTCAAGTTCCAGCAGTGAAAGCGTGGGTGGTGTGTTGCATTCTAACATGATGTGGTGTTAAAAAAAGGAGAGAAATCATATGTCATAAAGAGGCGAAATGGGCTGTGGAGAAGCAAATCCACTCAGGGAAACAGTCTTTGAACTCATGTTGCAGTGTGCAGTCATTAATAATATAAAGGAACTACACTTATTTGGAGAATCTAAGACATAAAAATCAATATTTTTAAGGATCCAGACAGTGGTTGTTGGGGAAATAAGCAGATGGTGCTGTGGGTAAATTATAGGTAGACTGTTGATGCTTAATCTGCTGTCAGAGCTGAAGCTAGAAAAACAGGAACAATCCTCCTGGATTTTTTATAATCTGGTTTGGTTGTCTGTCTGCCTCCACAATACACAACAGTCTACAGCTGCTGTTTCACTGAAAACACTGAGATGCGAGAAAACAAAGGGCAGGGCATGCAGCACATTTCAATTCACCAAGAGATTTTTTTTCCTAAACATAACAAAATGATTGAGAATTAAGAGAAAATATTCGGATTTCACAACTGAATTTCATTAAAACTCATCTGAGCCATTTTGTATTAAAAAATTGAAGAGGAAAACAACTATTTCAGCTGCGTTTGTTCTGAGCTGGACTTTAGCCACATATTAAAATGTGACATTTCCTGAAACCAGAGACTTTAATCTTTCAAATGTGGTATCACTGATAAATTTTGACCTTATGGTTCTACAGTTATAAGCTCTGAAATATAGCAGGCCAGAATTGGGTGGGATAAAAGGGTTTAAAAGCCATTATAGCTAGAGTTAATGTCAATATTCTGAAGTTTGTCTTTCATAAAACATAATGTTCTTAACTTTTAGTAATCATTGGATAGTAGAAAAAAGTCTGAGATGGCCTTTGTCTTTTTGTTCAAGCCAAACAAATCAAAGTGAACTCACAGAAACTAACGAAGCACCACTGTGTCAGCAGTCAGGTGTAATGTTACAGGCTTGGAAAATGAACTTCCTTTTTATGTTTTGTGTTTCTTTATCTTTCTTTGGAAACTGTGAGGACTTTATAAGTGATCTTGAAAAAGTCTCATCTCTGAATATATCACTGATGGTAATCCACAATTTAAATGGCGATTTTTAGAGCTAAAAAAAAAAAAAGGTTATTTCTTAAATGCTGTCCCTCAGCTTCTCGGGTGGGTGTAGCAGGACTGAGTTGATTTATGGCAGAGGTCTTGGGCTGGTCTCTTTTAGTTCTTTTTCCACCATGCTTTGCTCTTACCTCCATCCAAAGAAAACAAATATTTGCCTGTTTTCTGTGTCAGATGGCTCACAAGATGATGGCTGTGCTGGTGTTATGGTGATATAAAATCGCACCAAATAAACTTTACTTTTACATTATTTGTGCATTATACATCCACACCCTTGGCACAGATTCACCTGATATCATGAGTATTGGAGCATCATTTTAATAAAGATGGAAATTGCATCAAACCAGCAGTGGTGGATATAAGTGTATATCGGCTTCATGCATAGAGACAGCTGCAGTTTTCTCCACTGACCTCCAAGGTTTACAGTGGAGATCAGGCAGATTATGAATAATGGAGAAAGGTCAGATAGATTTTTAATGGATTTATATACCACATGGCGGCAGCTGCGTCAACAGGGATTTTCCACCAATGGTTTCTATAACAAAGAGCCTGAGCTGTTGCTTCGANTAGACCTTTGCTCATTTGATATTAATAGCCCTTTTTAATGCATGCAGCTGAGAATGGCAGGAGCAGGCTTTACTGTGCAACAGGGTGGAAAATAATCGATGAGAATATGTTGGACCAAATCTCTGTTGCCCTTTTATTGTGAAGGTGTCAGAGGAGCGATAGAAAGATGAATAAACAACAATATGTGCTTTTCAGCCTCGTATTGATGGATGCAGCTGAAGGTATCCTACTGTGTTTATTGTCCACCTCCCTGTCTGTCTTTCTCTCTGCCACCAAAAGAGGAAGCAGAGCCTTCCTCTGCCCTCCTATCTGCAATGCTCGCTCTCTTTCTGCCGTCATTGTCTCCTCCTTTATTTCTCACATTGCCCCCTCCGTCACCTCGTGTTATCTGTTTTTATCAGCGTCATTTTTCTCCCCTCCTGTCACACACACTTGAACACACACACACACTCATACGCACACACAAACACATAGCCACAGCCTCCTCTACTTTCTGCACACTTACATATTCTCTTCTTCCTCGACTGAATAGGAGGAGGTGTCTGCTCCCCCATATGGTGTGTCAAGTTCCAGCAGTGAAAGCGTGGGTGGTGTGTTGCATTCTAACATGGTGTGGTGTTAAAAAAAGGAGAGAAATCATATGTCATAAAGAGGCGAAATGGGCTGTGGAGAAGCAAATCCACTCAGGGAAACAGTCTTTGAACTCATGTTGCAGTGTGCAGTCATTAATAATATAAAGGAACTACACTTATTTGGAGAATCTAAGACATAAAAATCAATATTTTTAAGGATCCAGACAGTGGTTGTTGGGGAAATAAGCAGATGGTGTTGTGGGTAAATTATAGGTAGACTGTTGATGCTTAATCTGCTGTCAGAGCTGAAGCTAGAAAAACAGGAACAATCCTCCTGGATTTTTTATAATCTGGTTTGGTTGTCTGTCTGCCTCCACAATACACAACAGTCTACAGCTGCTGTTTCACTGAAAACACTGAGATGCGAGAAAACAAAGGGCAGGGCATGCAGCACATTTCAATTCACCAAGAGATTTTTTTTCCTAAACATAACAAAATGATTGAGAATTAAGAGAAAATATTCGGATTTCACAACTGAATTTCATTAAAACTCATCTGAGCCATTTTGTATTAAAAAATTGAAGAGGAAAACAACTATTTCAGCTGCGTTTGTTCTGAGCTGGACTTTAGCCACATATTAAAATGTGACATTTTCTGAAACCAGAGACTTTAATCTTTCAAATGTGGTATCACTGATAAATTTTGACCTTATGGTTCTACAGTTATAAGCTCTGAAATATAGCAGGCCAGAATTGGGTGGGATAAAAGGGTTTAAAAGCCATTAAAGCTAGAGTTAATGTCAATATTCTGAAGTTTGTCTTTCATAAAACATAATGTTCTTAACTTTTAGTAATCATTAAATAGTAGAAAAAAATCTGAGATGGCCTTTGTCTTTTTGCTCTTATCTTGTCTCTTTGAGCTGACTCACTTATTTATTTATCTATTTACCTCCTTATTTATTCATTCACTTACGAGTTTATTTTAATTATTTATGTTTTTATTTATTTATTCAATTATTTTCAATGAGTTGAGCGCTCCAGTTTTCATTTCTACTTTAATTTTTAGGCTGTTTTATCCTTTTATTACCTTATTTATTCACTACTATATTTCATTGT
>RPOG01000864.1:0-220407 GCA_008086565.1 Thalassoma bifasciatum | reverse complement strand
AATCTGGGTAGAGTTGGCAGGTTTGAGGCAGTCAGGTCAGATGGTGTCAGGTGTTGCTCAATCCATGCAGGCTAGTTACCTCAGAGGCTAACGAGCAGCAGAGGACACCTGTACTTTACTGATTTACAGCCTCATAAAGTCCCGCTCATGTTTTCACACCGTGTTTATCACAATGACACCATCTTCAGAAACGTATCCACTCCAAACTATCGTCTCCAGAGTGTTTGCTGAGCCGTGTTTGGGTGCTCTTTCTCGGCTAAAGACTTTAGCATGTTAGTGGCTGCTGCCGCTGCTGCGTTGGCTCTTACCGTGACGACATGAACCTCCTCTGCTGAAGGCCGCCGGACAGGCCGCAGGCCCGGCATTGTAGCCTCGGTCTGAACACCTCAAGCCCGCAGCTGCTGCTGTCCACCACGCTCAGTATCCTGGGTGTGTGTTTGTTACTGTATTTACTGACGGAGCTCAGCAAACCTCGGCGTAAAGCACAGGCCGCCATCTCTACAGGCCCGGCACGCGCTCACACACGCATATACAGCAGCGGACGTGATGGTGCGTTCAGGGAACACGACAATGAGTAGAATTTACCATTATTCAGGCGTCCGTGGCTCCACAAGCGCTGTATCAGGACTTTTTATGGCAATATGTCATCTTGACATCTCTCAAGAGGCTGAAATATAGCACATCTTCTTTCCAGGTGCAATTAGTTTAACAAAAAGTACAACCTGCAGTTCAAAACAAGATAAATAAGTCAAGATCAGTCATAAATTGGGAATTACCTGTTGAAATGAGAAAACAATGTGCATGATTGAGTATCCACTTGTGGCTTTCGGAACTTTGTATCCACATTTTTATTCTTATTTTATTTTATTATTTTTTTTTTTAATGGCGAGTCAGTAACCAGCATTTGCCCTGTTCGGTGTCATTCAAGTGTTTAACTAAAGTATGTTCGTCTGGGAGTTACAGCCATTTTGTTGTGCCACTTTTACTTTTTTTTCACTCTGTTTTTCCGCTTTATTCTTATGGTATTACTTTCTGTGTTACAATGTCTGTGATACCACAAAAACTGAATTGCCCAAATGGATCAATACAGTGTGATATTATTTTATCACATCTCATCTTGTTTTACTGTAGCAGTGTGGTCTTCTTTATTCGCCATAGGGCAATTGTGTATTGATGTACTGCACCGAATTGAGTGAAATAAATTTCTTCAAAAGGACTTAAACAAATTCTGGGTTCATATTTAAGAAGTGTTGGCTTTACGAGTTTTTGTTTGTCCTGTGAACGCACCGAAGGAGCTCACGTGTACAGTACGTTTCTAAGCAATGTTTCAGTTGAAATTAGAAAAATTGTATCGTCTACTAATTAATAGTCTTTTCGATCAGTTTTGTTACTCTGACTTTTTATTTAAGTTCAATGATTTAAAATAAAATAAATAAATTTAGGCTGCTGGTCATGTGACGAGCTACGCCATCGTGTCACGGGACACACAACATGGCTGCCTTCTTCATGGTTTATATTTTTCCATCCGTGAAAAACTGTAAAATGCTGGATTTTCATACATTAAATAACAGGAAAAAGCTTCAGCTGATTTTCTGATTCGTTTAAGGACACTTGGAAACATATATTTAAAAAGAAAAGCCGCAAAAAAGGATTTCTCTGCATTTATTTGGACATCTGCGACGCATTTATTCAGTCTTCCTCATCAGTTCCTGAGAGGTTTAAACCATGGCTTCAGCGTTTGTCGTCGGTAATAAATTCAGAGAAAAAGTGACTGAGTTAATAGAAAACTCAGACTCATCTCTGCCTCAACATTTGAGACAGGAGCTGGAGGAGACTCTGGAAAAAGCTGAACCTAAAACTCTGTCCTTTGGTACAGCAAGAAAACTCAAGAAATACCTGCAGGAGAAAGGTGAGGAGTTTAACATTTGTTACTTTACAACGTAAGTAAAAGTTTGTAGAGACATGAAAAACACTATTTTTATTAGAGGAAAAAAGAATAGAAAAAAGATTTATTTCTGCATGTTGCATGATTTGTAAAATGTAATCCTGATATACTCTTATCATGACTTTTATTTGTCACAGGACATCCTTTCTACCTGCACGAGCTGCTGGAGGACAGCTCTCTGCACCTGCCTGAGTTTGTGAAGCCTCCCAGAGTAAGACACAGTTTGTATTTGTTGTGTTGTATGTGTCTGATTAAAATCTGTCATCAATTGGGCATCAAGTAGAGACAAACAGCCACTAGTTACAGTTTGAGTCCCTTAATCATCTTTGTATATCATATAATTTGTGTACTGAAGACTCAAATAAGTTTTTGTAAATTAAGAACGACTGTAGTCGTTCACAGCCCTTGGTTTCAGTTCCTGAGAAAGAAACCTGAACTCGTTTTCCTTTTTCTCCAGAACCCTGAACTGGTCGCACGTCTCGAGAAGATAAAGGCAAAACTAGCCAATGAAGAATACAACAGAATCACACGAAACGTAAATGCTCAGGTGAGTTTTGATACAATTTATTATTAAAACATCTTTAAAGCTCCTGTGAGTGTGTTTTGGCTTCTGTTAACTTTGGTGCCTCCTTTGGACAAAGTGGTTGAATGCATCTTATTTTGTCCTTTTGATACATGTTAAACAAATCGTACCTGCTTTATTTTAATTCTCATGGTTGATTGCTTCAGAGTTTTTCCACAGACACTCACCTCCTGTCATTGTTTTCAGACATTGTTGTAGAAATGATTGATCTTTATGTGGATGGTCGTTAGCTTTTGGTGGCCACAAAGGGGCACTTTTCAATTTTAGTTTTTTTTCAATTTTTTCTCAAAATTAATAATTTCTATTTTCATTTCTAAATGGAGAGGTGTTGTTCTTTTGTTCCTTTGTTTTTAAATTTTGGATTTTCTTATTTTGAAAATACATCCCATTCTAAATCTGTTAAAAATGGAGAGGAATCAGAATTTTTTTCGCCCTGGTTGTTTTTATGACTAAACACATTAATTTTTTTCTCATGATTAACCATGTGTAACTCTTTTTTTTTTTTTGTTTGTTTCCAGGAACTCAACCGCAGTGGAGCATTAGCAGATATTGGACTGCAAGGTACGTGTGACAAACTGTTCAATGAGTTTCTGTCACTGGGGATCAATGTGTGAATTATCTCTCATTTTGCACTCAGATTGAAACAGGGTTTGCATGGATGTCTCTGTCATGCTTCTTTTGTTACTGTTTTACTGTATTATTGTTTGTATCTTGTGTTGTCTCTGTTTCTATTGAAATCTTTGCTCCTTATTTAAAGTTGGTGTTAATTATTGACTCTATGATTTACATCTTCCCATATTTAATGTTGCCATTAAATTGTTATTATCCTTAAATTATGTGGAAACCCATAAGAGACAAGAAAATCTAAATACGAAGCCTGAATGGTTTGTTTGTATTGTTGAGTGTTAGTTTTGTCTCTTGAGTATTTCTTCTTGATTTGAATGTACTTCAATGCCAAACTGTGACAACCAACACAGAGTAGCTCCCCATAAAAGCACCTCTGTGTTGTAGTGATGAGTATGCTCCTTACTCATCCCAACACAGGCAAAAATCCTATAAATAACAGAGGTTTTTTTCCATTTCCTCTGTCCAGTGCGATCAGCCAAAGCAGTGGTTGTGACTGTGTTTAACTTCCTGGTGACAGTGGTGGCTGCTTTTTTCTGTTCATACATGGGGAGTCAGTATCTGTTCACAGACACATCAGCGGTAAGAAAACTCACATTTTTAACACCACTATATAGGAACACGTTGGTACATGAAGCGCTTTCTTCTCCAGCAGCACTGTAACCCTGACTTTTTCCAAAGTATATGCCAAGAAGCTGTTTTCACAGGGACCTGAAACTGAATTTAGATTATTTTTAAAATTGCCAAGTACAGAGTTGGAGGCTATCACAGCGACATTTTTTGAACTTGGTAGAAACTTGTTGTGTTTTTGTATGTTTCATCAAAATGTAAAGGTTTACTCAAGTTTCTCTTTTCCAAAATGCCCCCAGTAAAAGACACTCAACATGTAGGAGGAAATGCTGTGTGATCAGGTTGTTAGAGCTGATTGAGACCTGTATATCTGTGATCTTTGCTTAGAACAGATTCTTTAATTCTTTTGCTCTGTTGTTTTTCAGAGAGTAATATCTGCCGTCATAGCTGCCTCAGTAGTTGGGCTGGCTGAGCTCTACGTGCTGGTCCGAACCATGGAGGGAGACCTTGGGGACCCATAGCAGCTGTATGAACAGAAAGAAGGGATACATGAACATTGTGGGACACTTTCAGTCCTCAGAGCAGAACTCTGGACGCCTCACACAGCTTTCTGAATCAGAGAGGATGTCTCACTCTGAAAACTGTGGACTTTATACTTTCTTCGTTGTAACAGAAATATAGCAGGATTATGGAGCTTATTAAAATGCAGGGAATGCTTAAATTGCAGGAAGTAGGATCAATGAAAAGTAATAGATGTTTGTAAATGAGGTCACCCTCTATCAACACAAACTCTTCAATCTCACTGCACCCCATGTGACTCACATGAAACCACCATATGAGTGACATCTATTATTTATTTACTTTAACTTCTCCAGTTTGTCTTCTACTTTTTCCTCCCTGGCACTTTTGTATTGATAATAGGACTCTGTTTTTCTGCTCTTAGGTGTTTTATGCTTTTGTTTTCTGTGAAATCATCTGCATTGATTGAGGAGAATCATGACGTCAATCGTCCTTCATTCAGTGTTTTTGTCCCATTAAAGGAGTTTGTCCTCGTCTGCTCTTTGTACATGTTTATTCAGGATCTATTTAGATACTGTTCCAAGGCCACGCTGACTTTAACCTCGATAGGAGAGACATCTCTGACAGGTACTCTTTGTACCTACTCTGTACTTTGAGCTTATTCATCCAGAGTTACCCAAATATGTGGCACAAGGGTTAGTCTATAAATTATTCCTTTTAATGATGAAATTATAGGAAAGCATCATTACGAGTGAGTGAAGTGTGAATTTTTTTTTCTCAAACAGACGTAATAGTGAAGGTTAAATAGAGTTGAATAGAAAAAGATGATCCAGCTGCTGGGACATTATTTCAGCCACACTGGGTTCATATTAGTTGATAAACTATGTATTTCCGACTGCAAGGTGTTCACATTGTTCGGATTTTATTCTTCTTTTAAATCTTAGTGTAATTGTATCTTCAGCATTTGGTCGATTTGATTTTCATCAGGCAACTGGTGTTTTGAACATAGTTGTTATTTTTCAAATTAAAATCCCCATTTTAAGCAGGTTGTGTTGAGCGTACTACAGATTTGATAATAACAAGTTAATTAATCACCAATAAGTTGGGTGTTTTCTGTAACAACGACTGAGTGTTACATTATTGTCAACAATGTTTGTGCTTGGAGGAACAAAAAATTATTTCATTTTGATTATATACTTGGAAACATCCATCAATTGTTTTATTGTGATAGGGTTATTTCTTTAATTCAAGTTTGTTCACTTATTCCTTTTTTATTATTTATGGTAGTTTTAGTGTGTTATTGTATGTTATTTAGAAAATATGCAAAAGAAAAAATCTCCAAAATGCAGATAATGATTTTCTTTTTGCTAGTATCTTCAAACATAGAACATTTTCTTTCCACATAAACAATCCTCTTAAAATACCAAAGCTCAAACCATGTTTCTTTAATGTAACACCTACAGTTTCATAAATTCCTCCTTCAATCAGCTCCCAAATTTTAACCTCCATTTCTGATCAACCAGTAACCACAAGTTCAAAGTTTAGGTAAAAATAAAACCATGTTATTTACTGATAGTAAACTAGCAGCAGGTAATGTTTCGCCCCACTGAGATGACACGTGTCCAAATCCTTTCCTTTCCATATATGTATGTAATTTGCTATCATCAAGATCACATCTCTCTTTGTCGTTTTATTTGTTAGGAATGATTGGCCAATCAAAATCAAGTATATTACTCATGGGTAATAATGGTAGAGCCTGACTCAAAAGAAGCATTAAGTCAAGGGTTTTGTCCTTACAAAATATAAACAAAATGTGATTTTTTTGCATTAGCACTCAGTCCATCAGTGAATAAAGTGGATTAATGTTTTTCATTTATTCTTTAAATTTGTTGTAGAAATTTAAAGATCCTCCCAAAGAGAAAAGACGTATTGGGGGAATCTCAAATGAACTTGTTTTCTCGGTTGTTTGTTTCACTTTGCCGTGTTGTTGCACTTGTTTTGACTCTTCTGAATAACCCAGCAGCTGTGATACCAGTTAATAATATTTTCCTTGAATGATTTTTATCCTCCGTCTCCCACGGACAGATGTGGAAATAATTGTCTTCTGATCTGTGCTTACAGTATCTGCTGAATTTGAATTGAATCATGGAGCCGACCGGCTGATAAAAACAAACGATTAATTTAACCCTGGGCTCCAGTAGCTGTGATAACAGACTTATCATCCTCTGGACGATAACACCATGTATCTTAGCCCAAAACAATTCCACTACAACACACAGGATGTTTTCTCTGATCCCCTCTCCAGATATGAATTCTGTAAACTATCTGATTCTCCTCTTATTACGTCCTGTCATATCAGCAGAGATTAAAAGATGTAACTACATCTGGAGTACCAAAAAAGTATCTTTCTAAGATCTGAGATTTGACACCCGGATTAAAGGTTTATTGGAAGATTATTTGGTATTAGAGATGATTATGATATGCAGAGATCTCTGCAGTGCTGGGTGAACAGTGAGCGCTGCTGTCTGTCATATTCCCCCTGTATTATTCCTGTCATGTAATATTTCTAAACTTAAATCCAGGCAGAATTACAGAGCCTGTAAGCTGATAGAGCCTGAGCTCTGGCTTTAATTTACTTCTTATTTTTCATCTTTCCTCTACCCTCTGTCCATCTAAACCTCCACATACTTACAGAACAGAGAGATATGAAACAAATATATTTTGACTTAGAAAATAATTATTCCTGCCATGCTATCCAACCACAAGGAATCATTTTAATCAGGATGTTTTGAAAGATAATACTTGCAGCATTAAACATGCCACGATTCAGCTTAGAGCAGGGAAACAGGAGAGGCATCTGTGAGAGGAGTTCACGACGAGGCCTGGAGACAAGTTTTAGGAGGGTTACTGCCTTTATCAGCAGCTCTATGCATCATTTAAGATGTCTTATATTTATCTAAAAAGACACAAAATAAGACTACATTGGTGCTTGAATGAGTTGGCATATGCATTAATTTATGTCACATAACTTTCCCTCTACAAACACAAAGCTTTACTCTCCGTTTGAGCAACCATCTAGGGGTCAATGTTAGAGAAAGATTTACACTGTATTTAAATGCTCATCTTTTAATTTAAGGTTTTACTAAAAATGGTTTTGAGTTCCCATCAAAACACTGCCAGTCATGTTTCTCATCACAATCATATTTAAAGCAACAATGAAAAATGTGCAAAAGCATTCAGTATTTGTGATTATAGAAAGCAAAATCCTACTTGAATCCGACTGAAATGAAGTCTAGAGTCTCCTTCACTTTGACCCTGATGAAAGACACAAGTTAAAGGCGTTGGTCTTTAATACAGATTTTCTCTTAGCTACAGTTGTTGCTGCAGTTTTAATGTTTGGGGACTTCTTATCTCTCTCTGTGCCCCTGGGAAGAAGGTGAAGTTGTGCCAGAATCTTCAACTCTGTTTGAAAATATAGGAAGTAAAGATCCTCTAATATTGATGGATTGGAATAGATATTTTCATGTCCCAGCATCAGTGGACAGTTTCTGATCAGTTTGTGAAAGACACAAACTTCAGACCACAAGAGAGCAGCGGGACAAAGTGGAGGGACAACATTTTTTTTTTTTTTTTAGTTAAAAATAGTTTAATAGTTTTAGTTGAAAAAAGGCCCCCCAGACTTTTTATCCTGATACCTTGTAATAATGCTGAATTATCAAACACTTAGCTGTGCATAAACTCTGTTCAGCATTTGGTTTCAACAAAAAGTCATTTTGATATTTTTTTAACTCTTTGCATTTCAAACCTTACAGGTGCTGTCACCAAAAAACATGTGAACAACAATCATCACAGTCAGTTTGTTCTCTGTTACCGTTAGAGATTCTCTTCTCCACATCTTGTGTATCTAGAATAATATTTTCCCTAAATTCTGATTTTTTTATTCATTTATTCATTAAACTGGTCATAGGGGGCAGATCCAGAGATGTGGCACTACTCCTCTGTGTCACAACTCAACATTTTTCAGGAGTTAAAGTCAAAATGATTGATTGAAACAGATACAGGAAACAAATGATGTTAGTTTGATTGTTTTTGCACAGATACGTTATACCATCCCTGCATAAATTGATACTACCATTTACAGAGTGTTGCTCTGCAGAGATTTAGTTCAAATTAGTTTATAAAAGAGGCTAAAACAGCTGTAAGAGGTTTTAAATGAACATTTTCAGTTAAGACCAAATTGATCTATGAGTTACTTTAATCATCAGTGAATCACACAGCAGTAACACACAAAGACAAAGACTAAGACTAAGACTGAAAACAAGGTGTGGTGAACACAACAAATATGGACATAAAAGGTCAGGGGGTCAAAGGTCAAATCGCTCCTTTCATTAAGAGAATTTAATCCAATATTTCCACAGTTTTAGCTCCACGATCAAAACTCCAGGAAGTTGGTGACGATGGCAGCGTTGTAGATCAGGTCTGAGATGTACCCCATGGAGGTCTGTGGTCCCATCTGTGGGTGGTGGTGGTGATGTGGGTGTGGGTGGTGGTGTCCCTGTCCTTGAGTCACCTCCCAGTACACCTGCTGAGGGTGAGACGGGACCACCTGGTCCACGGATGTGTGACCTCCAGCTCCGCCCCCGTACACAGCCTGATGAGCCCCAGAAGGAGCCACAGTCTGGGGTTTGAAGTTCCTGAAGGTCTGGTAGGAGGAGCGGGTGGAGGCTGGGTGTGGGTGCTGCCGGCTGACGGTCTGGGGGAACGATCCGGGGAGGAAACCTGGGAGGGCCGGTCCAAGTGTCTGATGATGGTGGTGGAGGTGGTCTTCCTCCCACAGGCGGGACTCTGGGGGTTTTGCTGAGCCTGGTATGGGCTGCTGGTGGAGGGAGGAGGAGGGGGGAGGGGTGGACACGGGGTTGCTGTAGATCTGGATCCAGTCTGAGTACATCTGAGGGCCTTCCTCACAGGTGTGGGTCTGCTCAGGTCTAAAGATGTCTGCCAGGGAGGTGGAGGTAAAGAAGGCGGAGCTGACGGGACCAGGAGACGGATCCATGACGGCTCGAGCTGTCAGGACCGGTTTGGTGGACTTGGGAAATCTTCCAGTCTTGATGCTTCTGGCTCTTCTGTTTTGAAACCAAACCTGTGAAAAGAACAAGAAGTGCAACTTAAATTAGACGTGTGGTTACATTATTTATGTTTTGCTTTTAGAAATTATAATCCAGGTTTTTGTTACAACAATGAACAATTTGTGTAAATCACAGAGAACTCCACTAATGAGCTGTAAAAGCAGCTCAAACAGTGATAAGAAGTTATATTGTTCACTAGCACCAAGTCAACATTTACTGTCATGTCTCTGGGTAATAATCTGTTGAATTAGTCAACTTCACAAGTCCAGAACTGACATTTTCTTAGACTTCTTTCCTAGACTCTTACACCGAGCTGTTGTTCTGGTCTTATGGAGCTTTTATCTAATTGTCCTCATGTGAAAGTAAAAACAAAATGTGTTGTTCTTTATTGCCTATAGTTCCTGTGGACAACGTCTGTCAGCTTCCCCCAACTTGGAAAGAAAAATTACACAGAAAATCTCTTGAAGGCGTGGACAGTGGTTATAATGCTTCTTTCAGTGGTCGCTGGTTCAACTCCAGACTCTGACCCTGTACCAGGTCATGAAATTAAATGAAATTAAATGAAATTAAAAGAAAAATACTAGCAACTCTATAATATCTCAAATAGGCCCACTCTCATTTTTCATGAATTTTGTGACAACAGAAAGAGCTTGAAGCCCCCTTTCCTGGGTCTTTGAGGGAATTATGTGGACAAATACAGTTTATTCAATCCAGTGTTTAATTTGTAAAATGGGTTAAAATTGACAGGTCAGATATACTTTTCTTTTGAAGTTTATAAGGAAAAAAAATTGGGGTCAGAAAATGTTCCATTATAAAGAGTTTACTCAATCAGTAGCAGGACTTAATGCAATTACACCTGAAAAAGTATGCATTTGGTTTTTGTCTATTTTACACAGATATCGAGGCTGTGGAGAAAAATAGAAACACGTTATGTATTTAGACATTTCTATTTGTAATCGAATTAAAAGCCTGCATACGAATATATGAGATTAATGAAAAAATAATAATTTATATTAAACTTAAAACGCAATGCGGGAAGTGCCTTTTTGTTGTAGCTATAATTATTAAATAAAGAGGTTTGAGCTCTGAGAGATAAATCAGATGAGTCAGAAAAATCAGAAATCAACACAAAGTTAGACGCCATTTAAAACTAAAGTACACATAGAAAAATGTCCGGTCTTTTTCAGGGTAAAACCAAAAATCTACTCCTCATATCTGCGCCAGAAACGCAACAAAAGGTCGATGTTAAAAACTCATTGTCCTCTAAACTCTATCAAACCTGGAGCAGCTCACTGCCTCTTTTCTGTTGGTGATTTTAGAGGATGTTTTCAGGAAAGTCTCACCTGAATCTTGCTCTCGGGCAGGTGTGTGTGAGCAGCCAGCCTCTCCCTCAGGGTGATGTCGGGGTAAGGGGTCACAGCGAAGGCCTGCTCCAGCTCGGAGAGCTGCGCTCGGCTGAAGATGGTCCTCTTCCTCTTCCTCTGACCCTCCGAGGGCCCGCAGGCTCCTCGCTCCGGCTCCGGGGAGGAGAGAGAGCCTTCAGCCCGGGGGTCTGAGACTGACAGGGAGTCAAACCAACAGAATAAAACCTCCATAATGTACTAATACAACAAAAGTATGACAGGAAGCCAGAGGAGAAAAGAGAGCTTCTTATACGAGGGAAAAATAGAATATTGATGCTGAATCAACTGTTTATTTTACCATAATTTTTTTTTCAATATTAACTCTATTATCAATAAATATTTCTCCTAATATGTTCAAGTACACTTTAGTTGGAATGACCAGCTTTTGTAAAGGTCAAGCTTTTCTAGTTTTACAAATATTTTATGGATATGAACTGTCCCCTTAAGGAAAAAAAAAAGAACTTTCCCCCAGTGTTTAAAAAAGCTTAGCATTTATTTATTTCCGTCCCATTGTTGCCTTCCATCATTTTTTATATTTTACTTCATTATTTCGTTTTATTTCATTCCAAACTGTTGACCGATCGGGATGAAACAAAAACTTAATTTTTAAGCGTAATATAAAGAAGAAGTTAATAACCCATTTTTTCATTTTTAAAATATTAATGTTTTAACTGAGAAAGAGTCGATATCTGGGGGTTTAGTTTGATTTTCGGTGCGTCTTCACGCGCCCTCATGCGCGTGTTATCACTGGACAGAGTGACGGCCTCTCAGGTGATCACATCAGTGCCTCGATTTATATATGTAATATAAGTGTTAGAACAGGCTGTGCATTGGTAAGGATAAAAAAGGTTTGTAGATATATGACCCATCATAGAGGTCTCAGTCTGTTTTTGTAAAAATACTTTGACAATAAATGCAAGTAAGGGGTATTTTGATTCACTTTTTTATATTTTGAATTTTTCTTGCGTGTATTGAATGATTTGTTTATGTTTTGTTTTGTTTCTTTTTGTTATTTTTTAAAATTAGCTGAGAAATCCTAATCCCCAGAGTTGACTGTTTTCAGTGCAGTGGTAGTTTTAAATTACTGCTGCTTTGTTTCATGAATTTATCTCATTAACTTCTGTTATCTGATGTAAAAATAAAAAACAAAACATAAGTGAATCCAGCTCACCTTTAGTCTGATCCTGCTCCACAAATAAGGTCTTAAAGTCCATCACGTCTCTCTTCTGGTTCTGTCTGAGCACAGAGAAGTCTGAGTCCATGAACAGAGTCATAACTACACTAACACACACTCAATCATACACTGACACACACTCACACACTCTTTCTGCAGAGAGGGAGTGACCGCTTTTATACTCAGATAAGACAGAACAGCCTCCAAATCCAGGTGTTTTTCACCTCCTCATCTAATCTAATCTAATCTAATCCAATCTGATGATGTTTGCATGCTGCTTCTTAGGATGAGGTCTTCAGCTGTTTTTTTTTTAAGATTTGTGGGAAAATGAATTCTACACATCTCATGAAAATAATTATTTTGAAAAATTATAAGTTATTTTTCAAAATAGTATGGTTGTATTGTTGGATATAAGATTGTTAGTCACATTTTGAATGCTTTGTGCGCGACTGATGCCTACAAACATGAGCATCCAGATGTAAAAGAGCATCTAAAAAAGCCTACTCATGACCACTTTCATTCATTGCTCTATTATGTGTTCTGGTTTCCTAACATTGAATTGTGGCAAATTAAAACTGTCTAAATTTTAAAACTTAAAATGTGTCCATGGATGTGGATCAGTTTAGATGCACAATCACATGCTGTTTTTTTTTTTTTTTGTCTTGTAAACAAAGACAGTGATCATCCATGAACATGTATTTTCCTCTAATTTTGTTATCTAGAAGTTAAGATCTTGCCCACCAAGTATGAAAAACTATTAAAATAATAGAAATAGTGTGTAGTCTTTATTCTTATTCTGGTTCCTTTTCTGTTTTTTTCCACTTAAACACCCGGTGAATCTGTGTAGATGCTTGGGCATTTATATTCCTGAATCTATATTTTATAGAAATAGATGATATTTTCAATGATCAGATGGTCCATTATGTTGATCTTCTTTCCTCTATTAGTTCAGTTTTGACATCGTATCAACTCCAGTCTCTTGAAAACACTCAAAGAAAACACATCAGACTGATGCAGGCACCAAATAGCACAGTTTATTTGATTTTACACATCATCACATCACGTGGACGTAAATATCAGCCGACACTGTTTGATTTTTGCATGGGTTCATTTCACACCTGCAGTTCAGATTTTCTGTGACCTCTTTGACACACACCATCTGTTGGTGTATTTGAAAGTAAATACAAACAAATCAAAAACAGTAATAGTTATACTCTTTATCCAGAATGCACACACTCACACACACAAACACAAACAAACAAACAGACCAGCCCTGATATTTGTGTGTAGTCATACTCTTCGTTGTAGCACACACACAGTTTCCTCCTATTCAGAGTCAGTGTCCTCTGTGCACCTGTGAGGCGTGAGCTCATCTCCTCTCTGCAGCAGCGGAGGAATGTTCATCAACCAGCCACCAGGTGGCAGTGCAGTCTTTTCACTGTGCTCCCCCAGCAGCTCTGAGGCTCCTCTCTGCTCAGTTTGGTTCAGAAAAATGAGGAAGAGGCTGAAAAGATCTGAATGTTTTATTCTTCACTCAAACTTGCGCAGGTGGTTGTAGAGAGACTGGACGTAGGTGAAGACACACATGGGGTCAGGTTTACGGCCCATGATCATCATGTCGTCCACCTCGATCAGCCGGTCACAGCCGGCCTTCACCCTGCAAACACAACACATAGTTATGGGTCAAAATATTGATAAACTGGCACAAAATCACAATTTCTCCTACTCGTAAAGATCAGACAAGGCTGTGCTGTGCAAAGTTTTACAAAGAATCAATTTCTTTTTCAGAAATTTCTTGAAAAAACTCAAAACCTAACACCTTTGAGAGACCAGAGGGTAGATGATTTTCAGTGCTAAAGTGAGAACTTTAAATTAAATCTCAAGATGTTTTTCAGCTCAAAGCAGAACATATCAACTTGATTTTAAGAGAAGAGTCAAGAAGATTCAAGAATCAAGAGCAGTCATTTGTTTATTGCAAAAATGCAAACTAAGCCAGTGTTTTTATCTTTTTAATTTTTGTCTTTTAGCACCATAAAATAAGTCCTCCACTGGACCTGTCAGGTGAATGTGGCTCCTATTTGATGTCACAAGTCATTATTTTCTGAAAATCAGCCAAACACTTGGTAAAATTGTATTTTTGTAGCTGCAAAATGTGGCAAGATGAAAACTTCTGGTGTTGGGAAAAAAAGGAGAAGCAGAAAATTTCAATGAAAATTGGTGCACCCCTGCTTAGAATATTCTTGGAGGATGAATAATTCAGATGGTTTTCCCTCTAATACTGAAATGTAATAAAAGAATCCATACAGCCATCTTGAAAAAAAAAGTATTTAAGCCTTACTGTTCAAGCTGCGGGAATAATCCAGTTCACAGTGAACATAAATGTAGGAAATTCTCCTTTTTGAGAGAATATAACCAAAGATATGTTGGATACTGTAAAGAGTTCTTTCCAGTGAGTAATCAGGATATTATTTAATGTGTTTCTCGTGTTTTCTTATTGATCCAAAATCAAAGAGACTTCAAAAACAGCCAATCTCAGCCTCATACATGCAAATCAGAGCCCTGTAAATCCATAATCTGTACCTTATGTTGTTCCTAAACTTTCCCCATACGTCCAAACAAACATGTTTTCAGTAGTTATAGAACATTTATGCTGAAGTTAATCATGCGTATACATTAAACTCTCTGTAAGTCTGTGATCTCTTAAAGAGGTCAAGCTGAACTCTGTCGCTCAGTGAAATCAGCTTAATTCTGCTGCTGCTGTGTCGAGGAATAACACGTCCACTGACGCTCTCTAAGCCCTCACATACATTACATGTTAAACTGTATGCAGTTTACTCTGATCTATAGTATCCAGCCTGTATGTGCTGTTTCTGACTGAGAACAATAAGCTGTGCTCTGTTTGAACGCTCCTCACTCTCCAAACATGAAAATAAAGGGGCAGGAGTAAAGCTGAAGAGTGTGCGTGCTGCTTAATGTTTGAGCATAAAAATATTAGACAGCCGAGCGCTGTAAAAGAAAAGAACAAAGAGAATTCATGGAGATCAATTCAGCCACAGAGTAGTTAAACTCATGTTGTTGTTACTGTTGGAGCCAGTGAATACTTAGAGGTTAATTCTGCACAAACACATGAGAGGTTCATTCTGGAGTTGCTTTTAAAGATGTTTAGAGGAATATTCTTAGTTTCTCTCTTTTTCTAATTTCTCTCTAAAGTTTGCCTGCAAAAGCTGAAATCTAACTGAGTATTTGTGTTTTATTATAGTCAAAACTGTCTTATTAGACTCTATATGAGCCACATTTACCAGAAAAGTCTGAGAAATAATTCAGTTCAAGATACTAAAAGACCAGTATGATGGCTGAATTGTTTAAGTTTTCACACTTTAAAAGTAACCAGGGAATCAATTTTATCTTGTAATATTTTAGGACATTTTGTCAAATAAGACAAATCCATAAAAAGTATACCAAAAAAGTGCTTAAAGTAACATTCAAAGAAGGATAGAGTTGATCCTTACAGCTGACAAAGCTTAATCTATGAGTGTTACAGACTTTACTGGCTTAAAGAGTCTTGGCTGGAAAAAAGAAGCTCAGAATCCTACAAAATAAAGTATGATTAGTGTTCGAGTCTTTTGTCTTTTTTACAAGTCAAAAGCAGCATTAACAACCTTCAATAAATGAACAAATAACTGACTAAAATCCTGTCCAAATGCTTTACAGGCACAAAAATATGACACTGAAAAGCTGCCTTGTTGGTTTCTGATTGGGCTTTTGGTGAAGCCAACTCTTTACAGACTCAGTTTGAGGACTGGAGGGTTGCTGGTTCAATTCCTCACAGGGAAACACTTGGTTGCTACATAACCAGATGATACTTCATGCACCTCTGTGTGCTCCACATCCCTCATGGATCCTCATATATGTTCATCATGTCCTGTGGGTGCATGTTTGAGGGCGTGTCTGTGAGTGTATGTGTATGTGTGTCTGTATGTGTGTGTGTGTGTGTGTGTGTGTGTAGCATGTTTTAAAGAGTGGAAACACTGAAATCATATTTTTTAATAATATCCAAACAAGCCCACTCACTCTGCAGTCCCAAAGGCCAGCTCAAAGTTGTGCTTGCGGTTGGCGGGGGACAGAGCCGTGTAGTCAAACTCGGTGGGGAAGAAAGAGTGCACCAGAGCGCAGAACGCCATCCCATCACTCCAGCTGGACGAAAAGTTCTGGATGTCGATGTTCTGCAGAGAGAAAGGAGATTTAGTGATGACATGGAAAGTGTTTAAGAGTCTTCAGTGAAGGAGAGCAGAAAGAGCAGAAAGAGCAGAGAGATTTAAGGAGGTAGAGGAACAGGAGTTATTAAAGTGACTGGCAGCTTTATAAAGACATCTCCTCACTCACTGTCTGCTCTTAAATCATGATGGAAAACACAGACTCTCTCCTCGCCTGTTGTGGTCTGCTACATGCTTTTGACATTATAATATTATGGGTCCGTCCCTCATTAGTCTGAGTTTGTTTCAGGTAAAAAACAGCACATGGAGTCATCCCTCTCTCTCTTTTTGTGCGTGTGTGTTTGCTCCCACTTAATAAGAGTCTTGGCTTTGCCTGGTCTGACTGTAACCAAAGCCACATGGAGCAGCTGGCACAGGCTGCTGTGAGGAAAAGGGTGCAGAAATGTGTCGATGTTTTTAACCATGACGTAAACCGAGTCAACCCTCAGCCCCTGAAGACTCACACACAAGGACACTGACTCCTGAACACGTCCACGGTTCAGGGCATAAACACATTAACAGGGCAACGTGTGCTGACAGGTGAGAGTAACATGACGGACAGAAAACAAAACACTCATCCCATTTTAAGCTACAGACACAGCTTGCAAGTTAAACACATTATTTGTAGAATCTGTGACACTATAATTTGACATTGTGAAGCTATGAGAAAAAGCTCTTTGGTTGTTAAACTGTTAAGTCAAATCATTAAAATGAATACTTTCTCTGTTTTCATTTTTTTGAGCTGACTTCAAGTATTTTTGTGTGGCTGAGATAAAAAGTTACAGGTCCCATTTGAAATATTTTATGGAGCTATTTAAATTGAACATTAATAGTAAAAAGATAAAAAATATTTTGATTAAGACCTAGAACCAGGTTTCCCAAAGGACAGAAATAAAGTAATAATGAATGTATTATGGTTTTTTAATGTAAAACACACAGAATAGGTAATACCTGTTATCTATGGGGCGCCTTTTACAAAGTTGCTCACTCTACAAATAACAACAAGATTTCTCCACATTTAGCCCTAAAACATCATCTTTTATGCAGATTTAGAGAAATATTTGTGAAATACATTTGTCAAATAGTATATAAATATAAATGTTACATTTTACATCTAAATGTTAAGTTATATCTAAATGTTATACATACAGTACAGGCCAAAAGTTTGGACACACCTTCTCATTCAATTTACATTTTCTTTATTTTCATGACTTTTTACTGGACTGACTGACCTGGTCACTTGTTTTTCTTTAGTTGCTGATTGGTTCTTGACATAATATGGATTTTAAGAGTTGTCCAATAGAGCTGTCGCTGTGTATTAACCTGACTTCTGCACAACACAACTGATGGTCCCAACCCCATTGATAAAGCCAGAAATTCCACTAATTAACCCTGATAAGGCACAGCTGTGAAGTGAAAACCACTTCAGGTGATGACTTCATGAAAAATGCCAAGAGTGTGCAAAGCAGTAATCAGAGTAAAGGGTGGTTATTTTGAAGAAACTAGAATATAAAACATGTTTTCAGTTATTTCACCTTTTTTTTTTTTGGTTAAGTACATAGCTCCACATGTGTTCATTCATAGTTTTGATGCCTTCAGTGAGAGTCTATAATGGAAATAGTCATGAAAATAAAGAAAACGCATTGAATGTGAAAGTGTGTCCAAACTTTTGGCCTGTACTGTAAATGTCCTGATTCTAAATATTTAGCTAAGACCGAATGTTTATCTAAGATTTCTAAATCTCAAGCAAAGATTTCTGAATATTTAGCTTGGATTTCTAAATATTAAGTCAATATGCAAATTCACACTCCTGCTGTCTGAAGTCGTGTTTTTGGACTAAATGTGGAGAAATGTTGTTGTTATGTGTAGTGTGAGCAACTTTATAAATGGCGCTCCATAGTTAATAATGTACGGCAAGGTGCTATAATTTCATACAAAAATACTGTAAGACAGCGCTTCAGTTTTACTCTCAATAACTGAAACATTCATCCTGTTCAGGGTTGCGGGTGTCTGGAGTCTATCCCTGCTGTCTGAGGGTGAGGGGCGGGGTGCACCCGTCAGACTGGTCCTCAGTCAATCTCAGGGCTGATGCGCACACACACACACTTACAGGCAATTTACAATCACCGATTCACCTGAGTGTTATTGGACAGTGGGATGGTGGTTTTATGTGTGAGGGTGCAGGTTTAGCAGTAGGCGCCCCATGTATGAAGGCCACAGTCTTAGTTACACTGATCATAGAATCAAGTATTTGATATATGTAACCCTCTTCTTTCTTCACAATTAACCTTCATCTCTCAAGTTTCCCCATGTAAAAAGAGTTTAAAAAAACAAAAAGAAATATTCTTTAAATTTCAGACGAGGCCGAGAGGTCAACCCCCCCCTGAAAAAAAAGAGCGAGCTTGAAAACATCCTTAAAAGGAGAATAGTAATGAGATCCTATTTTCTGAGATTCTTGCTGCCAATGTCGGGGCTGAAATTCCCAAGAGGATATGAACACAGCTTTATTTTCCACAACATCAACATGCAACCAAACAAAAAGCACATCCAAAAGGAAAAAAGACATGGGATTACCTTTTTTAATCTTTGTGAGTTGATGTTTGAATTATTTTGAAGTTAAATGATGCAAAACCATTAAAATACATGAACAATTTTTTTTCTGTCATTAACTTCTAAATTCTAAATTCATTTAGTTTCTTGGTCTTTTTCTCTTTTCCTCTTTAAAGTTTCACTTCATAAAAATTAATGAACATCACGTTGTGTCTACAGGTTTGTATTCACCTGGTATCCGATGGTTTTGGAGCGACACCACTCCAGCAGGATCTGTTTGATGCTGCTGGCGCTGGAGACCCCAAAGCTCTGAGACCGCTTCAGTTTGGGTTTGGAGTCCACCGGTTTGGGCCGACTGAGCAGAAGCAGAAAGATGAATGAGAGAGTTTCACAGGCCCAAATCTTTGACCACAAACACAGAATGGCCCAGAAACTCACCTGTTGTTGGCTTCAGACTCCAGCCGCTCAAAGATGGATCGACGAGCCTGAGCGCCGATGTTACGAGGAAGAGTCTGAGACCTCACCAGCTCTCGTCTCCTCTCTCCGACCTGCCCGAAAGACCTGTCAGCGCTGATATCAACACCTCTGCAGGAAGGATGGGAGCACAGGAGGTTCAGATGAAGAACAACAGGCTAAACAAATCCTTAAAAAAGTGACTGTCAGTGAAGTTTCTCTCACCTGTCATGCTGCAGCAGTCCAGAGTAGGTCACAGACTTAGCAGGGGCTGAATTTACTTTCTCTGCAAAAGAAGAAAGTAACAGTTGAGAACTTGTAGGACAGCATGTGTCAGCAACAAAGCAGACAAATAGGCTCGGTGTCGTTTTAGCTGCTGTCTCTTTAAGGCTCCCTGCTCCACAAGCCCCCTCCCTCTGATTGGCCACCTCTCTGGAGAGTGACTCACCTTGAAAGTGTGGAGACCCCAGGGCTCTGACAGGTGAAGGTGTCCAAGAGGAGGATCCTGACAGTAACAGAGAGGAAAGAAACTGTGAGTCTGATGATGACAATAACATATGCTGAAATACAAATAAGTCTGCTTTTAAAAAAAAGAGCAATTTGTCTGTAAATGTATAGATTAAAGACCAGTCAATCACCCACCTGTCTGAGCTGGATACTCTTCTATTGGGTGGTTCTGGATGCTTCTGGAAGCTGATTGGCCGCTTGGTGAGGCCTCAGAGAGCGGAGAGGTTCTGGAGCCGACAGGGCTGTTGGGGGAGTCGGGACCCTTCATTTCTGCCGTCTTGGTTGTAGCTGTGATGGGGAGGTGGGGCATCCGCATAGCGACCGGAGCTGTGTGCTCGTGCGGGAAGTCACTGGGTGGTGAGATCTTTCCGTGAACCAACGCTGAATGTTCTACCGGGAAAAATTAAGAATATTAAATCAAATATCTTTAAGTCTTGAATAATCAGAAACACCATTTAAAATCTAATTTCTCTCAGAGGTACTACTCTTGCAAACACTGACAGAGATTGTTACCTGTGTTGGCGGCGTGTCCGTTTTCCAGAGCAGCATGTGTCGGGGCGGGGTCCACCTCTATTGGCTCCTCTCGCTCGATACTCTGAAACACAGAGAAAAATACAGTCAACACAAAAAGCTCAGTGACACCTTTTACTGCTTTCACCGAGCATGAGGTCATGTTTGACCTTCAGTGGTGCCCGGTGAAGGGCTGCTTGGGGAGTTTATACTTGAAAAACATAAAGGAGCCTGGAAAAACAGTTTGAAAAGCCAGAAATGAAAGTACCTAGACCCTGCTGTTCAAAAGGTTAATCTGATTGGAAATAAACTGGCAATGTGAATCCATTTCTTTCAGAGCAGTCAGATTAAGACCAATATTGCTCAGATTGAAGGTAGAGATGTCTGCCATCTCCTGGTGTAAAGTACTAACTACATGAGGCACTATATTTGTGGCTATGGCTTGTTAAATTCAGCAACGTTTCTTGTTCAATTTTTATTACTTGAGCGCTTAAAGGGTTAAATATGTGCCTTTAATAAAGGTCTGAGCCTGAATATGAAGTTTCACAGGAATCCTGATTTTTTTTTTTTAAATTAATGTTTTCCCAACCTTCATTGAAGTTTAAAGTAACACAAAATGAAGTTTTGATCAGGGTAACTATGATAACTTCACCTTTTCTGACTTTGAAATTCCTATTGTCCTTACATTTGATCCCTCCCGATAATTTTATTATGTTTAGGTTATTATTTATGAACAGATTTCCTCTTTTTTTCTCCCAGCGATCGCTTTTGTTGATTGTAGAAGTTGTTTCCCATCAGTCTTGTGTGATTTTCTGCTGAGGTGAATAACACACTTGGTGTACGTTGTTCTTTTGGAACAAAAATAAAAGGCAGAAAACAAGAACAAAAGAAATCCAGACGTTTTTTGCTTCTTGACTCATTGTTTGAATATTCCTTTTGTTCCAGGTTTCCCAACATGTGGTCTTTTTCTGATGGATGAAACAAACAATTCTGCAAAGTGGGACACGACTCAGTGGACTTCAAAGTCAGGACTTTTTGTGTTTGTCACGGTGGGTGAAAGAGTCGATCTTTGGTTCTTCTGCTTTTTTTGACAGACTCTGTCACCGCCTCGTCAGCGCATCAGATTTTATTCATTATTTCTTTTTCATGGTTTATACATTAGCTGTGTTTTATCTGTTTATTTATTTATCCACTGCTTCTCTGAGACATTTACTCCAATGTTTCATTTGAAATGTGCTCTGTGAAGATAACCTAACCGGAGTCTAAATGTCAAACATCATCAGCCTGTGGAGTTCACCTTTCAGGGTCAACACTGACTGTCTGTTTCTGATCACTTCTCCTCTTCAAACACAATCAGCAGCATGGAAACAGCTCGTCCCCATCCAGAGGAGATACTTTTATCTCACACGCTGAACCACGCCAGGCCGCTGACCCACATAGGTTGTGGGTCAGGCTGTCACCTCTCCTGTGGTCCTGTCAGAGAGGGACTGTGTGTTGATAATCAGTCCCATTTAGCAAAGACCAACATGACTCAGGTCAAAAGTGCAGCACTGATAGCTTCGTGCACTTTCTCAAGGTTAACCTGGCTGTGAGTGTAAGGCGCCCCCTTAGGCAGCCATGCTGGATCCTGGGCTCTGTGGAGACAAAGGTCTGAACAGCTGCTTGTGTTTCAAACTTGGCTCCTGCAGCAGAATGACGGCCGATTTCTGTGTTTGTCCGAGAGCATTGTTTCACCTCTGATGCATCTGTTGCTTCAGTTTCTGTGTTTGAATAACGTCAGCGGTTTTGGAAGAAGAATGGGGACATCTGGACTGCTCGTCTCTGCTGTCAGTGAGCAGAAAATGAATGGACATGACGTGACCAAATAGAAATACAACTCTGAGTCATTTAATTATCTACAAATGTCTGATAGAGGGGAAAGTTATAATTTGGATGTCTTTAAATCCAGGACTCAAGCTGGACTGGACTTCAAGCATTGACTGCAGAGAGATTTGGAAGAGAAGGACTCTGATTTATTTAGTGACAACAACAGATAGAGTGTTGTTACTTTGTTAGTATGAGGCTCGGATAAGTTACCCAGTTTTTAAGAGCGTTGGCTCATGTGTCCACCTGCAAGCACACTTAATTCCATCTTGTTCAGCTCGTTATGAACCAAGAGAGTTTCATGAGACTTTAGACTGACTGAAATGATAAGATCATCAAATAAAAGTTTCCTAACAGGCTCCTGACATGTTGGAGACGCAGGCCTCAAACATGGAGGTCTGCACATAGTGTCGCCCCCAGTTGGCTGGCCAATCAGAAAGAAGGGGATTTGTGGAGCTGGGAGCCTTAAAGAGACAGAAGCTCAGACTGAGGTTGTTATAAGGGTTTTCTAAAACACCAGCAAGAATGATGAAAATGTTTTTTTTTTTTTTTGAATTGTTGCAGTTCTTTTAATTGAGTATAAAAACTTATTAAAAATATATGAGTTGCCGAGGCAATCTGCAGGTGAAAAGTGTGCACCCTGTGTAGAAATTGAACAAATGTTTATTCATCTGAGGACCTCAGGAATACAGGAACTGTTAGTCTACCAGGTTTTTAGAGAGTGTGAGGGAAAATTAATGTGTCAGCTGTGTGGAGACGCTCAGCAATGATGGTTAGAATTCCACTTTCTGGAAGCAGAAAGTCAAAGTTCCTGGCAAGAGAGAAACCTTAATCCACTACTCTGACCCCTCCTGTATGACACACACACACACACACACACACACACACACACACACACACACACACACACACACACAGATCATATATAAAAACAATTGCTTTCCTTGCTGTGAGTAACACGCTGTGCTCACTCGAGGAAACGTCTGGGAGTTTGTTAAAGTGTCTTTTTGGCTGAGCTCACTGTATAGGAATGTGTGTGTGTGTGTGTGTGTGTGTGGTGCTGAGTGGGGGATGACACACCTGGAAGGGAACAGGGAAAACTGGAGAGCGTATCAACATGTATGAAGAAGTGAGGAAGGCAGATGGGTTTGATGTGATGGGATGATGGGAAATGAGGTAGAACCAGCTGTCCACATTTGGGGGGGGGGGGGGTAGATTGCAGAATGCCTGGCAGTGTGGAGGGGATGTTTCCCTGCTTTAAGTACCCGATCATCAGGCGTCCTTGGCGGGTCAGGGAGAGAAACCTGATCAGCGAGCGTTTGAGATTCTGGTAAACTCTCTGATATCTGGAGGTGTTTTTCTTTGTTGGCAGAACACACTGCTGCTTAACACTTCACATCACAGAGAAGTGACACATACAATCATGCTAACACACACACACTTTGGCACCAGGACCTCATGAACACACACACAAATATCAACTGATATCTGTTGAAGTTTGGTTTATTGTTCCAAGGATTATTACAGCCTCAGTCAGTCAGTGAGGCTCAGTCCAAGAGTAATTTGTGAAGCATTTATGAAAAACTGTGTTAGATATCAACCCAAACAGATGTGAATTTCTATTTTTCATACATACTGGTAACATTAAGCAAGCTGGAAGTACACACTTAAACCTGAGACTGAAGATACACTGACACTTATTACGTGTTACATCCAGTATAAAAGCAGAATGTTCTCCATTCATCAGCGCACTGACCAGCTGTTCTGGTCTGAAGGCTTGATTCTTGCACCAATAATGAGATGCCGTTAGCTGTAGACACAACAGGACACTTTTGTGGTGCCTTTTTTACAAATTTAAAATTTCAATCATTTTGTCCAGTTTGCCCAACATCTGCTTTGGCACAGCTTTGACACTCTGGTGCAAAAAATAAGATATTTTTTTCCATCTCATTGGACCATCTGATAAAAGATAATCTGTACCACACAGGAAGCTTCTAGACCCAATGCGTTACCATAAAGGTCAACATTGTTGCTAACAGCTGCTGCACAGCAAATATTTACATTGAGTCAGTGAGTTCGTATATAAGTCTGCACCTGCAATAAAATCCAGAGTAAACAAACATCAGCTCTTAACGGACTCAGTGTTCATGGTAACTATCTGAAGCAGATCCTGAATATCTCTAAAAACACACAATATGCTCAATGGAAGATATCTGAATCAGGTCATGATAAAGAGATAAAACAGCGAAGTAAAGCTTGTGCTCTGGTGGTGAGGTCAGACGTATGATAGCTTCAAGATTTAAAAGTTTTTTTCAAAAAAAGTGAACCTGGAGACTCTCTGAAGGATATTATTCATATTCAATGACTGAAGCATAGATGCTCCTCAGCTGATACATGTTATTTAATATGAGACATAATGATGATGTTGATGTAAAGCAAATAAGAATACTCCAAAAAATGCTATGTCCAGCAGACTTTCATAAAGGTAGGTCTTTTGGAACAAATAATCAAAATGATTTCAGAAATGGTGTTTACGGTGTATTTCTTTATAGGCCCACAGCATTAGATGGGTTAAATGTTTTGTATCTTGTTTATTTTATGTATAAATTTACATATGTTGGGTTGTGATGAGTTATAGCCGTGTTATGTGAGGCTAAATGTCCATCTTTGCCCATTTTTAGGTTAATAAAAAGAGTTCAAGTCAAGTTGGATCTTAAACCTGCCACCTTCTCTGAACTTTGTAACAGCAGAAACAAAGTGCAACAACCTCGAGATGTTTTTTGTTGTTGTTGAATAAGTTCGTGACATCCTGTTGTTGAGAGCATGGTTAAAAATATTGACCTTTTACAGCTTCATCAAGAATCCAGTAAAGCTGATGTTCTTAATCATGGACGAATGAGCAATAAAACTTAGACGCTTGTCTTGTTGTTTTTGTGATAATGGAAAGTCTTAAATGGTTGACTAATTAAGCTTAATGTTGATATAGTCCAGAGTTGTCATGAATTACAAGTATGTTTTTTTCTCATGTAAGCCTCAGCTCCAGACTAAATGTTCTTTTTAGATTGTAACGCAGCCACCTGTCAGCAGAATGTACTGCTCATGTTCTCCACATTTTAAATCTGAGATACTTCAGAGTCAGGTCATAACTTCAAAACTAGATTTGTGCCAGGAGCCCAGTTCCAGTGAAACTTTACATCCTTGTAAATTAGGAGTCAAATTTAAAGGCATCATCACCTCAAACTGAGCTGGTGGCAGCTTCACAAACATCAGGCTGAACTCCATGACTCCATGATCCTCACGTTTCTCTGTTTGGCAGACACGTGTCTTTTAGCGCGTTTGCTGCCCTCTGATAAGCGTCTAAAAGTAGAAACCATCAGGCCAAGATGTGACAGGAATAAAGCGAGCTGAGCCGGGCCGTTTAAAGAACTCTTGATTGTCAGTCAGGAGTGTTTGTGTGCTTTAAGTGAAATCAGAAGAAGTTAAAGCCCAGAGGAGACTGTCCAGTTGTTTCGTCTTTGTGGCTAATAGCAGCTGTCACCCTCATTTAACACAACAGAAGAGGAAAACATATAAAAGAGGTACACGCTCTCATAACAGTCCCACAAAGCAGGGACAGACCAGTGAGCAGACAAAAGCTCCCTTTCTCCTTTCTGGGAATAACTAATCCCCCTTTCCCTGAGAGTGCGTCACTGCATCGTGAGAGGGAAACTATAAAATGTTTGGATGAAATAAATGAAACTGAGAGGAATGTGAAGAGCTCTGCATGAGAGTGGAAGAGTAAGATGGACATGATGAGGAAGATGAAGGGGGATAAAGAGTTTGATTCCTCTGAATATCTAGAGTCTTTTCTTTGCTACTGAACATTGTCCTTCAGATCAATATCAAAAATGCTGAAATGAACTGTGCAAATGAAATATTGAGACAGGATGGCAAGAAAAACAGGAAAAAAAACAGCAGGAAGAAGGTTAAAGCCAGGATGATTATCATTTTCACAGCTTGATTGTGGTCAATTCATTGTGCCTGTTCATTCGTTTCTGGTCAGTCTCAGCTTCACTGTAAACAGTAAATACACACAGAGGTCTCATATTTTTGTTGCACTCTAGGAAATCTGGAAATACAAATGATGACTGGCTGTCTTGAGAGAGCATCAGGCAGATTTTTTTCTGAGGTTAAAAAAAAGCTGTGTGTGCCTTCAGTTATAACTCTTGGTAGATAAATCATTGAAAGATGGTAGCTGTTAATGGGAGCTGAGCTGTCAGTACAGTGGATTGTGCCCCACCTACTTTTGCTCTCCATAGAGACAGTCTTAGCTGCACTAAACACACCGAAGCCTGCAGATATGTGGTGAGGCAACAATCCAGTCTCTAAAGTGTAAAAAAAGAAGCGATACCTCACTTGTTAGCACTCATAACATTAACCCACAATCAATAAATCTTAAATCTGATACAGACTCCAAAAGTTAGATCTGATATCAGTGACTAAGGGCTGATCAAAACCCAACTCCACGAAGTTTATCAAATCAATTTTTTGGTTTTACAACATCAACATGCGTAAGTCTGTGCATTTAAGCTAGTCAGAGATAGGAAGTGTCAGATCAATATTGGTACGAGATCAGTCTTGGCATTAGTAGATACCAAAGCCCAGGTTTTGGTATCAGGACTTTAATTGTTATATTGGTGCATCCCTATTTATTTATGTTTGAGGGGGTACAGCTGAATGTTATAACATATGTTTATTGAAAAAAGTACTTCGGTGTGTCTCTAAAAAAGAAAACTCTGCATCCCTGAATCATCACACTCCTGTCACAAAAAGATCCAATTAACCCTAAAACTACATGAACTGAGCTTTGGTGTGAGGCTCAAAGATGGTTTTTAATTTTACTGGAGGGCGACAAAAACAGACTGACCATTTCTATCATACAACATAGACGATGAATTTGATATCACACTTAATCTTGAACTGGCAATAAAGTGCAATAAAACATCTATGAAAGGTCACAAATATCATGTAGTGCACCATGGGTAATGTATCTTTGAAGCCATGATAGAGTAACTGTAGCGTTAAAGAAGTCTCAGTATTCCCTTTAAGTGCTTCTATTCCAAGGAATGCTCCTGTCAGACACAAGAACCTTTTCCAATACCTGTAAACATAGACAAGCTAGTTGCTAAAGTTATATTTGCTGTTACTGTGGTTGACGGTGTCTTTGGAGACCCGTCTGTTCAAACAGGAGGAGGTATGAGCCTCCTCTGCTGTTTGGTCAGAGGGCTTTGTTAAGCTGTCAGAGGTGTCTTCATCGCTGACACTTTAATAAAGACTCTGCAGGACGGATGGAGGGAGGTGAGGTGAGGATGGGACGACTGGGCTGCAGGAGGGAGAGGGTTTGATGAGGATTGAGAAACACATGCAGAGTGCTGAGAACAGGAACATACTGATCCTAATAAAAGATCGACTTTCAGTTCTGTGCAGACACTGTTGAAGAGATGCTTTTACATGAGCTGAACCAATAGGAAGCTGACTGCCGAACATGAAGGAGGGTCCCATTACTTTGAATTTTACTGCAAAACCAATAAACATCTCCAAAGACAGTTCAGGTATGAGTGAAACTGTGATATAGGAACAGAAACGAGCCTGAGCTGTTGTAAACACGGCTACAGTACAGATATCAGTGTCTCCTCAGAGGAAGTTTTGAGCGACTCCTGCTCTGTAATTTCCTCTCAGGAGTCTCCAGAACAATCTCCTCGGTCAAACCACCTGTTCTTCAAATACGTTCACACAGCCTACAATTTCTCCACCTGAGAAATCACGGGGATGCCACTTTGAGCTGAGAGGGAAACATACGCTGTCTTTGAACTCAGAGGATATAAAAACTATAATTGCAGGCGAGTGCGGCTGTATGGTGAAATATTTTCATCATAAAAACTCTGAATGTAGGTTAGAGTCTTTGCTGATCATGAGGCAGGATTTCACGTGTGCTTCATGTGTGCAAAGTGCATGAATGAAAAGAGTTGGTTCAAGTTTGGAGATGCCCTCAAGGTTTGTAACACTGATAGATGACCATCTTTTGTTGTGCCACCTCAAAGAAAGGTCTCCTTACACTTAGTCTGTGGATAAGGGGTAACAGGAGTGTTTACTGTCAGTGACCATATTGTAAGGCTGAACTGCTCCTTAACTCAAATATCTCATCAACCAATCACATTGCAGCAGACATGGTGAAGGTGAGCTGCTGAGGTTCAAACTAAGCATCAAGATGGAGAAGAAGGCTGATGTGAGAGAATCTGAACTTGCCATAGTTGTTGGGCTGAGTATCTGACAAACTGCTAATCTACTTGGATTTTAACCCACAACCATCTCCAGGGTTTACAGGGAATGATCCCAAAGAGAGAAAATATCCAGTGAGCAGAAGTTCTCTGGGACTAAATTCCTCATTAATGCCAGAGGTCAGAGGAGAATGGACGGACTGGTTGGAGATGATAGAAAGAGTTAGGGTTTGGTTTGCAGAAGAGCATCTCTGAACTAACAATGTGTCCAACCTTGAAAAAGACTGGCTACAGCAGCAGAAGAGTACACCCACAGGGTGACCCTCCTGTCAGCTGAGAACAAGAAACTGAAGCTACAATTCCTGTGGGCTCACCAAAACTGGACCCTAGAAAATTGAAAAGTGCTGCCAGGACTGATGAGTCTGGATTTCTGCTCCACATTCTGGCTCAGGATTTGGAGGAAACAACATGAAAGCATGAATCCATCCTGACTTGGATCAACTATTCAGTTGTTACCGCTGGGCGTGTAATGGTGTGGGGGAGATTTCCTTGCTTCATTTTGGGCCCTTTAGTACCAACTGGGCCTGGTTTAAAGTCTGGAGACGTCCAGCAGGATACAGCTCAATGTCACAAATCATCTCAAACTGGTTTCTTGAACATGACGATGAGCTCACTGGACTCCGACAGCCTCTACAGTCACCAGATTTCAGTCCAATAGAGCTCCTTTGGGATGTGGAGGAACAGATGATTCTCATCATGAATGATCAGATGACAAATCTGCAGCAACTGTGTGATGCTGTCATGTTAATACGGAGCAGAATCTCTGAGGAAATTTTCCAGCATCTTGTTGAGTCTATGAGACCATGAACTTAGGTATTTCTGAAGGTATAAGAGGGTCTGACCTGATGATTGTGAGGTGAATATAACAAGGTGGCAGATGAGTGGATATCCCACCCTGAAGTGACATGAACTGCCCGCCTCCTCCTCTTCTAGTCTACCAGGGTGAACTTTATTCTGATGAGTGATCGAGAAACTTTGGAACATTTCAGGTGACGGCTGATCTGACATTTTTGGGATATTTTCCAGAAAGCAGACGTGAAAAGGGATTTAAAATGAGTCTTTCTTTAAGGTGCTTTCTGGGCATTCCTCCAAACTCTGGATCTGAGAGCCGCTTGATGAAATTGTTCAGTATTCCCACGGTGGATTGAGCCGATGAACCCAAAGAGGCCAGCTTAAAATGTACTCCTGAAGTGACTTCCAGGCAGACTTAGAGGTTCAGAGGGCAGAGAGGGCGAGCTGTCCCACCGATCGGTCACTTATTAACCTGTTTCCACAGAGATGATGACGGGAACACAGCCCATTGTCTGGAAGTTATTAAGAGAGCCAGGGGTAGCCTGGGAGTGGCTGCATACCTCTGTAAAACCCCCAGCATGAGAACACACACACACACACACACACACAGAAAGAGAGAGAGAGAGAGAGAGATACACTCTCTCTTTTCTACCCTCTGTCTTCAGCTCTGCCCTGTTTCCACTTGTTTTCTTCCTCCTATATCAGATCAAATCTTCCTTTTTGAACGTCTTCATCAGATAAAGTTGTGCTGAGCTCAAAGTTTTACTCTGCATTTTTCCAGCAGAGATACATGGACTTACAGATGACTGAATGACCTGGAATATATATCTAATAGACATAAAATTGAAGTTTTTAGGAGTTGAAAGCCAAGAAGCATCTTTAAAACTTAAAAGCAGATGTAAAAGTTTAAATCATGAGTGAAAGAAGCAGGAAAAGTTTAAGTGGTCCATCAAAGAGGATTTTACAAGTGACTCTGATTCCTAAAGTAAACTTAAACTCTGTTTTCTGTCTCCATCATGACTGTATTAATAGCCACAAAGAGGGACGGGGTGGTGGGGGGGATGCCAGGAATCCAGGCTTTAAGTGTAGCTCTGACGGGGGAGAGTGGGGGAGGGGTGAAAGGGTGAGGAAGGGGCCACAGAGGCATCGGTGCGCGGTGTAAAGATCAGACGTCAGAGAGTGAGAGACAGTCGGAGACGGCTCGGCCTGCGTGGAGAGTCTCCACAGACGCAGATAATCTCACAGTCTTTACACGAGAAGATGTACAGATGTGTTACATAAAACAACATCCAAAAGGAAAAAAACAACAACTGTAAACTCAACAAGTGTGTTTGCCTTATTTTGAATAAATTTCTTATCAGTCTTAACATTAGCCGCATTCATCAGAAAAGTCTGGAAAAATGTCTTTTTTTCAAAATATCAAAATACAAAAATGACACCTAATGCTGGTAGAAAACAAAAATAATCCACCAATAGGGTCAGAAAACTTAACTTTCTCAGTTTCTTTTACAAAGCAAAAGTCTTATTTCAAGAAACTTGATGGACAAATCTATTATTTACCCATTTACAGATATTTTTTGTCATTTCCCACTTTTATATCTTGAAATCAGACATTTTCCTGGAGCTGTCAGATGAATTGGGCTCACATTAAGTCTAGTCAATGCTGCCGACTCCTCAGTTAGGAAAAAAGTTATTGGCTGCCCTAGCTGCTACTGCTAAAAGAAGTTGCTGCAATGCTAGAAATGATTATATTAGAAGTCCTCGAAGTTGCAGCTATCCAAGCAGTCACTTCTCTATTAGAAGTCCCAGAAGTCTTTACTTTGCTAGAGGAAGACACTGCTTTGCTAAAAGACTCTGTGCTAGAAGTCCTGGAAGTCTCTGCTATGCAAGAAGTCATTACTAAATGACATCATTGCCTAATCACACAATCAACCATTTGTACATAGTTGTCATTGATGCTGTAGGAGAGAGAAAAAACATCATGAGTGGGACATAAAGTGCATAAAATCCATCATAAGAGTAAGATCAATTCATGCTATCAGGTCAGAGTGTCCAAACTCAAGGAAAATGTCACTAGATCGATGGTTAATTTTTTTTAATTACAGGATCTAAAAGGGGTCTAAAAACTTGCTTAACATATTAAGAAAGTCACTCAGTCTGCAACACTGAGTTTGATGAGATAATTTTGACTGAAAATCAGACATAGACACATGCTTTGATTTCAGTTTTTGCAGTGGAAGCACTGACTGAACTTGTAAACTAAACTCAAAATGATTTATGGAATATGTTAGGTGCAGCGATGCACTCACAGTCACGTATGAAACCAGGAACCAGACAAACTGTGCACATGTCAGATCAAACGCTTGATGCATGCACATGTTCATCAGATCACTTCGATCTTGTAAAGTTGAATCCTATCAGAATGATTTAAATCCAGTTGAGGAAAAACAGCGACTAGACTCTCTAACGTAGACTTCACCATTTATCCATCTTTAAGCAACTCTGTATGCTATATTCTGTTCTGCTGAGTGTTTACAATCATTCACATAAATGTGCACACAAGTAGATGGTTATTTACTCTGGACCCAGATCAGAACACTTCAGAGCCTCCAACAACCAATCTTTCCATCAGATTACTCTCAGACTGTGACTGAACCGGGGTCTGCAGCTCAAAGTGCGCGTGCGTGGAGATAAGGAGCAGATCGGTTGTGTAATGTTGGTGGGAGATTGAGCTGATGGGTGCACAGGGAGGGATGGAGGGAGTGTCAGGGGGAGTTCAGCAGCTCGCTCTCCAGGATTAAAGCAGGTCATCATGAAGCAACAAGCATGTTTAAAGGTCATTTCACAACTTTAAATGCTGTTATGTGTTAGCTGTCAAACAGCACAGTTTTAAAAAATGACACAAGACCAGAAACGATTGGAAGCTTCAGTCCTGCAGCAAAGAAAGTCAAATTTAGCTTTATTCTTCTTCAGTTGTATGAAGCCAAAACAGAGGTTGTGCTATTAGCCTCTGCAGACGTGACCACATAAATCAACTATTTTCTAATGAAGTCTGACCCAAACACCCACGTAGGTGAGTGTTAACGCTTCATTTAGAAATTTCTAATGCTTTACTGTGCTGTCCAAAAGCTGGGATTTGTTTTTGCAACGTTTTCTGTACATCAGCCCATTAAAAGGTGAAGTCATTAGACATATTTACAGCGTACAGGAAGAACTCCACTCTTACATAACATGTGATGGAAACTCTGGACTGAATCATAAATCAAACGCACCCTGTGTGTGTGTGCGTTCAAAAGGATCGGTAGATAACCTACTGACCTGACTGCACTTATCTGATCTGTTCATCTGCTAATGAACACACACACACACACACACACACACACACATGCACATGCAGAAAGAGAGAGTGTTGGAAGAATGTAGTGTGTCTCATTTCTGGCAGGGGGCAAGTTTGGAGTCGTACAGGTGACATTTGTGGGGGGTGAACTTAGAGGTAATATGGAAAATGTGGATTTTTCTTGTTCTGTTCTTTGTACGTGTACTTAAATACTATTTTATCCACCCAACCATAGACATTTTAAAACTCAGGCCCCTACTGCATATAACTCTTATCAAGTGTAAAACTGAATTTTAATGTAAATGCTCTAATTAGACTTAATGCGACAATTTTAACAAAAAGTAAGATGGAAAAACTTCTTTAGATTTCAGGTTTTTGCTTAATATGGACAAAAAAGAGACTTAAATACATAATGTGGAATATTTTGAATATGCACAAATAAAATGTTCCTGGTAATGTATTTGATGACTTGCAACTACTTCATTATTATTACTAATTAAGTGGTGTGAGGCTTTGGTGTAGATTGGATTGATGGAGAAGAGGAATAAGCAAAAGAACGAGTCTGAAAGAGAGAGAAAGGGATCAATTCTATGGTCCTTAAATATTCAATGAAGCTCAAAATCTTGCACAATGATTCATGGACACGGCTGCTTTGGCACTGTAATTGGCTACAGTGGTGTTGTCAGCTGTGTGAGGGCATTATGGGGTTGATCAATGGAGGAGGAAGGAAAGATACTGTCCAGGAAGTTAAGTTCCCTCTTAATCCAAATCTTAATTTATTCCAGTCACCGTGAACCATCAGGGAAGAGTAGAGAGCTGAACAGCTGCATCTTTACAATCCGACCAGATGAGGCTCACAAACACACAGTTGAGTCACCTTTCAAGTATTTTTATGTAAATTTTTATCTACTGAGTCAGAAAAGTTGTAAAAGCGGCAAAATGAGATGTATCTTTGATGCTGCTATCCATTACGTCACAGGCTGAGGCTTCTAATAATGAAATAATTACCAGATAACTGAATTACCAACACAAAGTGCCTCTAAATTTTCACCATCAAGGAGGAATCAAGTGTTAGATGAGAGAGATCAGATCCTCTGGTCTCTGCTGCTGCTGGCAAAGAGGAATAAAATATGATCTCAGACATGCAGAGTCTCATTTTTTATGTGCATGTCTTGAAAATAGACAACGCCTTTTATTTGAAATCACATAAAAGAAAAAAGACACATTCAGATCAGAATAAAAGAAAGAAGGAGTTGGTATCTCACACAGATGCCAGCTGCAGGTGTGTTCCAGGCTGGTGTGTGTGTGTGCGTGTATGTGTGTGTGTGTGTGTGTGTGTGTGTGTGTGTGTGTGTGTGTTTAAAAAGGTCAGGATGAAGGTGCGCAGTAACAGCTGGAGAGCAGGCTGGAAAACCAACGCTCAGATACACACCTCTCTCTGGCACACAGAGCTTCAGCTGGGAGCTGAGCCAACAGGTGTGTGTGTGTGTGTGTGTGTGTGTGTGTGTGTTGAGTCAATCAGGCTTGTTTGAACAGCCTACTGCACCTCATGTACTGTATCTGTACCTGTGTGATGAGACAGAGACAGGTGAGGATGTGGCAAAGAGAGCTCTTCACTCTTAAACATGCTCGATAAAAAAACCAAACAACTGAAGCACCTCGAGTCTTTTTTGTCCTTTTACACAGAAGCAGAGGTATCAGCGTCTAAAAACACAAACTTTTGGAGCTTTTGTTCCAGAGGGAAATCTTGAAAACATGCCCCGTTCTTCCAGTGAGGTCACATCCCCGCTCACACATACGTCATCCTTCCCTTTGTAGTCGTCTCTCAGCAGAAGAACACTCTCATGTGCAGGTGTGTGGTGTTCTCCAGACGTGTTTCATTACAAAGCTCAGCTACAAACTACCGGCCTGGCATGCATGATCCTATATCTTCAGTCATTTTGTAGAAGATGCAAAATTCTTAATGAGGCTTCTCTAGCCTCTAGATTCAAGCAAACAATCTGATTGGATGATATGCATGCAACAAGTGGTACCCTTACTCATTGAATGAACCATTCCCCGAGCATATTAATGTCTGTGCAGCTTTCAGGCAGTTTGAACACACCAATGAGACACAATCATCTTTCAGGCTTGCTTGCTTGCATGCTGCTTGGAGTGTTAAAAACTGCAGTTCCTCAACTGTCCACTTGAGGCTGGCTCTGGAAGTACCAAAAACCACATACACACTCATCCAAAAAAGTCCAACTTTACAGGATGTTTACCAACTTAAAGAACAGATTTGGGTCTGGAAAAGTAATTTCTTTACCAAAATTCACTTTACAGCTGTGATTTTTTTTCACAACTCAGCAGTTTAGAAGATCTCAAGATTACAAGGGGTTTACAAAGATTGCTATTACAATGACTGGGAGGGCAACCTGTAACTCTGAGCAAGGAGGCTGGACTCCACCTCTTTACCTCAAGAAATCCCAAGGTCAAGTCAGTGTTTATAATCTGGCACCGACTGTTGATTGGCTTAAAATTCAGCTTCAGAAACAGATCAGTGACATTAAGGAGACTACATCAGTTTATTATATGCATTGGGGAAATGAGGAAAATGCCTCTTATAGACAGAAATATCAGTCTCAAGGCTGTGTCACTTAAATGGATACCATCACAGATGTCTGATTAGCTCATTCAGCATCCTCAGCACAAAACAGATGTGTAGTTAAAACTAGTTAAACTGCATTAGTGTCACTTCTCTGTCGCCGGTCAATCAGAATCAAAAAGGGGCGGGACTTCTGATATCAACACCATGAAGAAGAATCTCAGGCTTTAAGGCTCTGTTTTTATGACGACCTTGCACATACATGATACTAAAACATCCCTTTTTCTGCTGTTATACTTGAGTTCTTTTTGAAAACCATCACTTCCTGCCCCCTCTCCTTTACCATAGCTGTACCTCAGACTACTTTCTTCATCATGTTTTGATCTGACGTGTGTGTTTGGCTGACAGCAGGGGATCTCCCACAGAAACTGACTCAGAAACAAAGGTGCCCTTGTGTCGTTTAGCTCTGACCGCACGATTTCACAGAGGATAACATTCCTCTGATGTATCCACCACATAGTTTGGTAATTACAGGTAGAGGAGGCAAATCATCTGCATAACAAGTGTGCATGAGCGTGCATGTGTTTTCCACCTTTTCTCTTTTTGTGTAAACTTTAATATGAGCTGTACGCTGCAGGGACTTTGATGTTGAATGCATGCTTGGATGTAAACAAAAACCACACAGTATGCATGGAGGATTAGAGCGAGGAAATTCACCAGCGCAATCAGAAAACACAACAAGGAAATGACTCTGTTCTCATCACTTTTTTGCAATACTTTCTTTCTTCATCTCAAACTGGGACAGAGCTTCCTCAAGGTAAAAAAAAATCCTCTGAACTTCCTCCTCACATTCACCTTCCCCGCTGAAGCTTTGAGGAACTTGTCAAGAACAATGCTTTGACACATGATTTACAGTCTCTGGTTTTACTGTTTACTTTGGGTTTTTAATGCAGCACTTAATAAACGTTGTTATTATCTTCTGGTGACTGACAGAAGGAAGATTTATCACATGGAGGATAACACCTGCTCTGGAAACATGAGCTGTAATCAGAGGTTTAACTGTGTGCTTCAGATGAACATTAATGTATTAGTTTGTACTGCAAAGTTTACATAGTTTGCTATTAGAAAAAAAAAACTAGGATTGGTTCGTTTTCAAGGGGAACAGTTTAGAGGATTCTCATACCTTTCCACACGTCATAATTTCTGCAGCTTTCACTCTCAGGTCATTCTGTCAGCCTGCTGCACAGAGACGAGGAGGAGCTGGGTTTAATCTTATCTCACCACCAGGGCTGGGTACTGTTAGGGGCCTCATGATTTGATATAATTTTGATTCTCTAGTTTGAAATTCGATTTGATAGTGGCTTAATTGTTTCGCTGTCTACTCATTAAAAAGTAGAAATATACAAATAATTAGATTTCTGGTAAACAACTTTTAAATGTTCATTTTCATGCCCGTAAAGTTGGTGAAACTGGCTTTACTCTGCTGATGCTTCTTGCTTTGGCTGCCATTTAGTTGTTGTTTGGTCTAATGCAGCCTCCGTCCATGCAACAGATAAAACACACAGTGTCCCCCAGTTGGCCAGGAGGTGAACTGATGGAGAAATTTGCCAAATCGACATTGAATCCGTCAGGGTAATATCCCAATGCATTGATCATAGGATGATTTTACTTGCCACTCCTTACCCCTTTTCATTTCATCTATAAATAGCTATTGTGGACCTGTGTATTCTAACAACTGAGCAAAGCACCATGGGCTTTACTCATACTCTGTGTTAAAGGAACTATGAGGACCACCCATAATTGATAAACCCTGTTTACCATGAGCACCATCACGCACCGCCGTAAAGATGTAACTCTTTCAAAGGAGAGTAGACCTCTTTTACTCTACTCTCCTATGTTGAAGACAACTTTTCCCAGGATGTGGGGCAACAAGGTGATACATTTATTTATATGTTGAAATATGACAAAAATCAAACTTAATAAAATCTGTTTGTGTCATAGTTTAATAGTCCGCTTTACTTAGTGCTACTCACAGCCCCGTGCTCTGAGACTTATCCCTAATGTGTAACATTAGTGAATCCTTGTTGTGCCCTACCAGTGTTCATCTACCAACTCCAACCTCACCAAGCAGAGCAAATATAACCTGGCTCTACATTTTATTAACAAACTTTTAGGTTTAAACAGATCACTGCAGTACAACTGCTGAATAAATCCTGAATAAAGAATAAATCCGAAAAACTGTTTTTATCAGTGCAAAAGGTCAGATTTCCCTCCTCACTGCTAAACTTTGCCGGCCAGCGTGGTGTCACCAAAGAGATTGTTGGTTTACATAACCATAATAGATTCATGTTCTCCAAGGAAATGTAGCGTCATTACGTCACGTGACATTATACACTGAATACAAGGGGCTGGGGGGGGGTCAATACAATCATGGACATTATTGAGCTGTGGTGTGGCACATCCACCCCTCGTAGGAAGCAAACTTGCAGAAACTAGATGTTACACCCTTACCAACTAAGTGATTGCTTCAATGAAATAAAACAAGTGTCTATGAAGGAAACCTACCCATACACCACCGCTTCAAAGCAAATAAAGAAGCATTTGTGTGTGACAGAGGCTCAGCCACTATCCCCTTGGCTGTCTTATGGAGAATACGGGAAACACAGATGGACAGGGGAAATTAGATGTGCTGCAAGAGTGTTTCAAATGTGGTAAACAAACCAACAAGCACGCGTAGTTCCTGGAATACACGCGAAGATTGGCAAGTGTTTGCTTTACAAAATTCCAGATGAATTGCAACACATAAACACAACCAAACCCATGAAGAGACAGACATCTTGATCTTCATCAGATCATCCTCTTTGAATTTACAAAATTACTGCAGCAAATCAGGACAACTCCAGGAAAATCTGCTTATTCATCATCAGGTGGCTGAGATACAATGACCTCAGGACAGATACAAGATGAGATCATCTGTCAGGTATCGTCAGAGCTGTCGACCATGATACGAGTCCAGCTCTGGAGTTCACACTTTATGAGCCACATCCCGAGGTGGCAGTAAAAAAAATATTCCTGATGATAATTTAGAAACCACTGAGCAGCAGGCCATCTGGTCTCCACGAGGTCTCTACTGTAAACCAGTCTCAGAAGCAACATAAAACCTGTGATCCAGAAAATGTCAGCTTTCCAGGAACGTAGAGACCCAACCCACCGGTGATGGATTAGTTCATTACAAGAGAGAGAGAGAGAGAGGAGTTTTTAAGGTTCTATTTTTACACCAAACTTTCAGGTGGAGCTAAAAACGTCCCTGGAAATGGACGATCAAAATCTGCAGGAGATGACAGTTATAATGACAAAGCAGAGCCTGTGTTTCACAATGCTTATTACACATATTTGAGCCAGGTCTGAAAACCACACCAACCTCACCTCCCAGGAGCAACTCGGCTCATGTTACTGTGCTTCATAAATCCTTTAACATCCCTGTGGAGGGCTATTGTGAAACCGCAGAGCCTTGAATGACTTATCCACACGACCACAACGCAACACAGCTTCAGAAAAACTCTCAATCTGCCTCTTTGCCACAGCAACCCTCTTTTAAAGTAGACATTACAGCCCAATTACTGGATTAGCTCTTCTTTAACTGTACATTCAATTTCCATCTGTGTTGAGAAGTGTCTGGAAATGGAGTTGGCTGTGGTGGGTCAGGAGAAATACGTAAAACACTCCTGTGTGCAGCAGCCCAGGAGGTCACAGATGACAAAGTGTCTCAAATTAACCTCTGTGAAGCCTTTTCTCATCGTGTTGGGTCAAGCTGTTTCTAACTTCAAGCTGCAACAAGATGCATAAGAAGAACGAGGCTGTATACTTCTGGAAAAATGATTATCATATTTAATTATCATAACATATCAAACCAAGCCATACCTGGATGTTCAGTTGTCTAGTTCAACTGATGACATGAATCACAGAGCTTTATGTGTGTTAAATGTCTGAAACAGTCAGCAAAATAGCTTACATCTATGAGGAATGAGAGGAACAGCTTAAAAATAGGAAACAAAGGACAAGCTAAAGTGACAGATGAGCAGAGTTAACAGCTTGACAATAGGTTTCTGGAAATAGAGATGAATGGTTGAAACTTAAATGTATAGAAGGTGGTTTAAGGTGTTTGGAATTGTAAATAAAAGTGGTAGCATTGCAAAAAGTGTAGAAGAAATGAAACTTAAAAATAGGGGGAATCTGAATGTAATCAAAAAATCTGAAACCATTGAAATCAAAATATACATACATTGCTCAGTCAGCTTAATGTTAGGGGACATGTTGGAATATTTCCCCCCTCATTATCAATTCAATGAACAAAACGAAACAAAACATTTTCTAAAATTCTTTTCGGAGAAATTTGAGTTTAGCATCAGGTAATGGGCCAGCTACAGGTAAATCTTAAAGGGCAAAGAGAGCGGGACTGAAATATTCAGCACACTGACTTCTAGTGGCAGGAGTGTAGCATGACAGATAGATAAAAATCTGACAGCTTAACTACATACAGTCATGTAATTAGGACTCCAAAGGTGTCATCATAAAAAGAGCATTCAGTTTGTTTAACACAGACTCTCTCTCTCTCTTCTCTATAGTCATGCTGTACTCACATTTGTCTTGCTGGACACTGCAAACGTGGCTCGGCTGGAGAAGCGGGCGGCGGACGGGCTGCTGCTGGACACTGGACCTGTCATCATGGAGGAGACTCTGGAGCCCACAGGAGGACTGCTGGGGCTCGGGGAGGAGGAGAAGGCTGCAGGTGGTGATGCAGGACTGGACTGAGAGCTGAGGCTGCCCAGGCTGCAGGACTGAATGTGCAGGTGAGCCTGACTCTGAGTGTGAGCCTCACCTTTCCCATAGATCACCTCTTTGATTTCCTGGTGGTTCTCCTGAATGTCACTGAGGTGGTTCTTGTGATTGTGGTTGAGGCTGTTGTTCAGTAAGGTGCTCCTGTCACACGTCATCCCACTCAGGAGCTCCACCTGTCGGGTCAGAGCCTCCAGCTGAGTCCGGAGCTGCCGGTTCTCCTGCTGGAGCTGAGCCACAGCTCGTCCCAGAGGCCCACACAGGGTGGCTGTCTCCTCCATACGGCGCTCCATGCCCAGTTTGAAGGCACTGACGTCCACGTGGATCTCTCTGATGGCATCACGGAGCGTATTCTCAAAACGAGCCAGAGCATCACAAACAGTCTCCCCCTCTGGAGAGGAGGAGCAGGGGTGACACAAGTCCCCCATCTCAGCCAGAGTTGGAGCTTCCATTGGAGCAGCTTCTTCAAACAGAAATGAGATCCTCTGGTCAGTGGGGAATGTGTGTCTTCAGTCAGTGTGCAGAGGCTTTGGCTGGAGGGGATAGAGGGGAGAGGTGGTGTGCAGGGGGGGAGCAAACGTCTGGTCTGCTTTATCTTCACTCCAGCTCAGTCCTCTGTGCTGGCCGTCCAGAGCTGCTCCTCCTTTAACCAGTAAAGATGTAACTTTCTGTTGTCTGTCTGTAACACAAAGGGGAAGAGATTTGACCTTTAGCTTGTGAACAACCATAAAACTCTGAAGGAACCAACCAAATAAGGACAACCTGTGGAGGAGGAATACATCAGAAAATGTCACAAACTTCTAAAACATCAGCAGCTGCTTTGTTAAATTAAAACAGTAAAAGTCAACAGCTGCACACATCTATGGTTCTCGCTCACCCGATCCTCGCTGTGCGTCCTGATACAGTTCACCGAAAGTTTCTTCAGCACTGAACAGCTGTAAGTGTGTGTGAGCAGAGTGTGTGTGCAGAGTGTGTGTGAGCTCTGCCGGCGCTCTGGTTTGTTTAAACTCTCAGGTTGATCACTCCTCCGTGCTTGAGTGAAGGAGGGAGGAGAAAGGGAGGAGTGAGGGGGAGGGTGCTGGTGGCAGTGGGGTGAAGAAACAACATGGAAAGAGTAGTAAATGTAGGAGAGAGAGAGAGAGAGAGAGAGAGAGAGAGAGAGAGAGGAGGAGGGAGGTTTGCTTTATATCCTCGCACTATGTAAACTATTGGAAGTGGAACTTCCCCTCCTCTCCTCTCTACCTCCTCACTTCACCTCCTCTTCCTCTTATCATGGGTATCATTTTTCAGTTCTGTGCAATATTTTCTTTCTCTTTTTCCTCATTCTTTTGTTAGAGGAGATTGAAGACACCTGCAGTGTGATATTACTGTTTAATGGTGTAGTTGGTATAACTTTATGTTCCTTCTGCCTCACATACAGGTCTTGCTCTCTTTGTCAAGAGTCTAGTTTGCGTAATAAACGGTTTATAATACATAATCCACAATTCTACAGTTTCATTTAGTAGATGCTTTTGTCCAAAGTAACGTACAACACAAGCCATTACTCGTTTGTGTCTTTTATCTCTCTCTTTGTGTCCAGGCTGATATTTTTGCACCAGTTAGTTTTATCCATTCTGCAAAGAAGGAAGTTTGTCCTGCCAGAGTGTTTAATTTCCAACACAACTGCCAAAGTGCTCACTTGTTCAAAGATTATGATTTGGATAATTTTACAGTAAAATACAGAGAAGTCAGTTCACGTACAAAGGGAATAGACGGGCTGAGCTTAGAGACCGCTCTGGGACGTTTATAAAGAATTTGAAGCTTTTTGATTCAGTTTTCTTTACTTTGAAAAAGAAAATAGCATTTTCAAGTGTGCAACAACAGTTCAACACAAGATTTCATTACATTTAGTCTATGAACCCTCAGGGGTTTACATTTCTCTAAGAGTGAGTGTGTGTGAAGGAGTGTGTGATAACAGTGGTGCAGCAGGGAGTGTTGGGAGATGAGGAGGGGGAGCTGATTTACTGGAAGACTGTCCCCCACCTTCCTGACTTTTATTCTTCAATGCATGTTCACTCCTTAAAATGTACCACAATTTATTTTAACAACAACCTGAGTTAAATAATCATCTAGGTGATAAGATAATACACACAATGCTGCAGCTCCTACTCAGCACTTTTCACCTTTGAGCTCATTGTTTTGGTTTTGAACACCACAGCTTTGAGTAACTGTTATGATACTGTTGTAATAATGTCAGTTATGGGACCCTGGGATCTCCACATCAAGGTGACATCACACCCTGCTACTGGTCAACTACGAACTTAAGGGGTTAGTTATGCTCATAAGCTCCACCCACATCACTAGGAGATTTGAGCAGGATCCAGTTTGAAAATATCCATGTTGAATTACCATGCTAAATGAAACTAACATTCTAACTATGTTGTTTGCCAATGTGATGCTGACAGAAGCTAACTGTTTCACTTCACCTCACGTCCTATGGTATTAACAAACTGAAGTTAAACTCTCTGAACTCTTTTGCACAGATTGATTAGATATGATAGGTGATCAGTAATAGTAGGTGTATTGATCTAAAATATTAAATATGATTACGTCTCTGTGATGGTTAATCTACCAGTACATGCAAGCTGTTCAGTCAAATGATATATTTAATGATGAAATATAACTGTTGATATCTATAAACATTCAAATTTACTGTTTTACAACAAAGCAACAAAGATGGACACTTTTTTTAAAAATTTTCATTCACATACAGAAACATTCTGTTTAATGGTTGTGAGTGATTCTTGATTAACTTTAACACATTTCTATGTAAAAAGTATCTGTACCGATATCAATGACACTGGCCCAATATTTACTTTGTTTTGGATAAATACTAAATATTGCAGTATTGCACATCACTAATGATTAGTCTGCTTCTGGTGTTTTTCATTTTAGTAAAAGTTAATATCCGCTGTCAAAGGGTTTTTGACCAATCAGAATTGAGTATCTCATACAACCAAAGAAAATTTGAGAAAATATTGTTTGTTAACATTTGCATAGGATTAAACATCCTAGACACATTACACCAATTTTAAGGATGGAAAATAATAAATAAATAAATAAATAACTAAGAAAACTCAGCTAAGTACTGTTTTCAGGGGTTGGAGGGGACCAAAACAGAGCTAAAAGAGGAGAAAATTATAGACTTATTTTACCACAAGACAGTTCCTGTACCTGGTCCGGGATGATTTCTTTTTTTCCTTAACATGTTTTAACTATAAACCTCCATGCAGTCCTCTTCAGAAGAGTCTCATGATGCCGTGACTATAGAGGTATAGGTTTAGTAATCCTACCTGAAGCACCAGAACAACAACGCCCCCTGTTGAAATCGCATGGGTCCAGTTACAAGAATGCAAATGATTAATGTGTCAGAACAAAATAACCTTTTCAGACAATGATGGACTTATTCCTTAATCCATGTACAGCAATAAGACAACATGTTTTGTATCAGAAAGTTGATAATTTGGCAGCTGTTTCAAGGAGACACTGCCCTTGTCATTATTGTCATGGCAACACATTTTTACTGATATTGTCAAAAATAAATATTCTTTCAGTGCCTCTCTTAAGGATAAAAAATGTAAAATGTTGCAGTTGAAAAATTATGCAAGAGCTCAGTAACAGTAACTTTTAAGTCTTTCAGGCCTCTTGAAAGTCCTCCTCGCCCTTGTTTGGGTCTGTGGGCCCCACTTTGAGAACCACAGCTTTCCAGTAACAATGAGTCAGCAGGTAATGTGCTTTGACCCTAATAAATCAGAGCAGGGTATGAAATGAAAAACTGGAGCTGTCGTCATAACAATAGTTCTCACTGAATCGGCCTCCCACAGATTTTTTTTCTCTGTTGTGATAATGACTAAATGTGTTTGAGTTCAGTGATGTAGACTCCCTCTGAAGTTGTAAAAGTTTGGTCCAGTTACTGAGGAGGAGAGGTCACAATTTTCTGCTCTTGTATTGGACAAAGTGTGCAACACATGCAGACTTTCTTGGGGAGAACTGACTTCTTAAAAGCTAAGGTTGGAAATCCTGATTTACTGCAGGATTGCATGGCTTTTGCACCCACTAAATCTGTGCAAATGAGCCTGAAACAGTTGAACTACGTGTTGATATTACAGAAGAATAAGAATAATACATTTCCTCCTCTGTGCAGGGCGTCTGCCTCGGCTGATTAAGTGTGGATTAGGTCACGTAGCAGCCGGGGAGACATCTGGGGGTTATGATATATAACACACTTATGAGCCAACATCCATCATAGCTGTCAGGGACCAAACAGTACAGTACTCTACAGTAAAATTTGGCTTTAGTCACAACGTTTTTAACTCCTCATCCATTTTCCACATCTTGGTTTCACTTCAGATCCTCTCTCTTCTTCACCATGTGAAATATTTCCTCAAGTTCCTCTGTGAGTGAATTTTAACATCTCAACAGTGAAACAAAACTGCAAGACTTCAGATCATATCTGCACAAACACAGATCTCAGGTGTAGATAGTTGCCTCCAGGTGCTCATGAGGTTGCACAATAGTTCAAAACAAGGACGAGACAAACACAAACTGATGACACATGGAGATGTCATTCAGGTTCTCACACGGGTTTATCTTTACAGGAAAACATGAGGATGAGTGCATGTCACGGCCCATAAAATGTTAACATGTAAAGACAAAACACATCTGCTGCAGCTTTTTCATCAGGAGGAAATTACATCAATAAACGTCTGTTTATTTACAATCCAACAAGCATCCAAAACTATTCTCAGACATTACTGACAAAAGGTCATAAATCAAATGGTTCTCTTTTCCTAGCATAACGTTTTTACGTAATATTTTTGAATTATTGATACACTTTATCTTTGTATTTACAGGTATGAACAACAGGCTGGTTTGGAGACTGTATTAAAGGTTTTAAAGGAGCAAGTGGAGTAGCAAGAGGTACTTGTTAAAGGCTTTTTGCAACCTGCACTTTGGAGGTAGGCTGATGTAGGCTGCAACTTAGCTTGAGTTTTGGCTTGGTTTTTTAACACTCGTTTGGATTCTTTGACTTTTTAGATATTTAGAGCAACATTGTCAGACGTAATCAGTAATGTGTGGTGAGTGTGTTATTTCAGCGTAGAACTCCCTTCTAAACAGCCAGCTGTGTATTTTGGGAAGGTAAATACATTATATGGATCATGGGTTGTGTCATTACACAATGTAGAAAACACAGAACCTCCTTTGAAGACGCACATCACATCCATTATTCTTTTCTGACTGAACTTGTGAAAAGTTAAGACAGTGGGTAAAACAAAGGCATTCAGTGAGTTGGGGACTGGGAGCTCTCATGGACTTACACTGTACACACCTGCACCTCCAGGTAATCTGCAATGTAAAATGTGATTTTGCACACTTATTTTTCCAGCATATTGCTCTATTTCAGAATGACAAAAGATTACTGAAGTTGTTGTGATTATACTTACTTGTGAGTTGGCATCATCTCAACCACAAAATATATTTCAAATAAATGTCCAAGTAAATCAGTAATGCATCTCGACTTGACAATCACCTTAGCCCCTCCCAGCTGTTTGGTGAAGCTACAGCTTTCAAGTTATACCCATAATGCCTTTGTGAACTATAACCTGACAGTTACACCATGAGTGAGGAGGGAATTCAGTGGATATGAGACCCTGCAATACCACAGTGATACGTGGCATGATGGCACAGACTGTCTGAACTCCACAGCACAAACAGACAGATGCTGAACTCCAAGGTTTTCAAAACTGCAGAGCTCAGTTAAGTAAAAATAAATGCTACTCGAGGAGGTTCAGTTAAATAACAAATATTATTTAGATAAGTGAAAAACAAAAGGTAAACATAACTGAAGAGAGATTTAAGTAGAAATAGACTGATTGTCAGACAACTACCTGAAGAAGTTAAATTCACTAATGTGTCCAAACCTACCAAATTGGTTGACACAGGACGTAACACCAGAATAACTTTTGTTCATGGTAGAATGACAAAATTTGTTGTTTGACCTCTCATATCATTTTAAGGCAACCCTTGATATAATATTTTTTATGTTGAAACAATAAGTTACATTTAACAGTGTGATCTCTGTGCTCTCCAGTCTGTTCATTGGCTTCTTTTATTTTTTCTTCCACCTGCTGCTTTGGTTCATAAAAGTGTCTTTTTTAGCCGGCAGTAAACATCACATCATTTTCTCTGCCCAAGTCTCTTAATGTAAATCTGGTCATAGTTTGACACCCTAAAGATGATTTCTTCTTCATAGGTTTTTAGTCCTTTAGCGGAAATTTGAGCGGGCTCTGTGATTTTCAGCCTCCTTCTGTTTGGCATCATTTTGCAGCTGCTAACTTGAAAAGCAAGTTCAGCGCTGTACTTAAGTGAATAATCTTTGAGAGGCGGTCATTAGAGAGAAAGCTGTTTATAATTAAGTTGTTAATTATAGGTATGTTAGTTTGAACATACTGAAACTGTAAAGACACCAAACATCACCATGCTCTGCCTCCATCCTCTTTAATTTCCCCCCTATCATCATATTCATCCTTCACATTCACCCTATACTGTAACTCTCATACACACACTCACACATACTTACACTTACACACTCTGCGTCAGCTCTCGTCTCAGAATACACACACATACACACAGGCTGATGGTAACAGACTGTAAACATTATCATGTATCCGCCCACAGATGACGGTGAACGTCACAGCCGCTAAAACTGAAACCAGATACGTCTACACACGCTCAGATTCCCATAAACACTTATCATACACAGACTCACACACACAAACTTGCACACACACACATCTCCAGTATGAACACAGAGCTGATCTTTATGAGGGTGACTCATGTGGGTTGTAATAAAGGAGTTTCCTGCGTCATTTAAAGACGTGGTTTTATTTTCATCCATAGTTTCAGACAATCAGTGGATCTTATGTAAGTGTTACTGAGATGGCTGAATGTGTTTTCATTGAGTGCTCCATAAGTGCTATTTGATGCTGACTTTATTACTTTACATGGCAGTGTTATATTTCTCTGGCCACTTACAGTGACCAAAGTTTCATCCAAAAGTCTTGAACAACACGGTGAATTTTCAAGGCGCTGCTCTTTGGTGCTTTCCATTGCTTAATTATGAAAGTTGTCCCGCAGCGCTTCCACTCCCTCTGAAGTATCTTTTATGACAGTTTTAAAACACTCTCTGTGCTCCACATTGGCTTTTATCCATTTGTAATTTTCTTTAAAAAGAAAACACAACAACAATAACACCTGATTAACGGCAGAACTCACAGCAGGCCGAGGCAGGTTGAGGTGAACTTTATTAAAAGCTTTCAGGGCAAAGTGAGGAGGCCACATGGCAGGTGTGGAGCTCCTGAAGCCAGAGAAACAGGTATTTATTTCAGTGCCAAGCGGCAAAACAAAGCTCAAGAACTCAAGGCAGAATAAGGATTGAACTGAGCACGTCTTTGTGACTGTAACCGACCAGCGACTGAGCGCTGCTGCAGAGTTTCTGGAGGGAGTCAGTGATTGTTCGATGATGGCAGACAGGTGAGGTGATCCAGGTGAGCAGAAACTGAGATCAAAGTGGGAGTGCAGAAATACACCAAGGACTGCAAATTCACACTGAAAATCATCAAAATGCAATTTTACAATCAAACAGGTCACTGGTAAAAGACTCTGATAAGAATTGTGCCGCAGCTTTGGAACTGAAAGTTTGGTTTGTCCCTCCTCCACATGAACCTCCACCATCATTTTCTCATGACTTTGACATCAAGAGTCCTGTCCTTTTATTGGTTTAAATAGGATGGTGATGACAGAGGTGAATTTAATGAACCTGATGGTGTTCAAAAGTTGAATTATTACCCAAACATAAAAATAATAATAATGTGGGAATGCTGGGAGTTATTAAACTGTATCAGTGACAGATGACTCAGGCCCTGACACTTTGAGTAAAGTAAAACAAAATGCATAGTCATATACTAATAATAAGTGATTTGAACTGTCACCTGATCATTATTTGTCAGTTTTTGATGGAAAAGCTTGATAAAAGTATTTCTGAATTTTCACCTGCTTTCTGCCACCTGCACTGTAAAGCATTATCTTCAAACTGGTGTTATTACCATGTGTATGATGTTTAAACTTTAAATTTGTAACACAGGGAAGTGACAGACTTAAATCTCCTTAGCTCAGACTTTGAAAGTTGTTTGTCTGTAGTCATAGATATCACCAGCAAAATATAGTCCAGTGGAAGGAAAGAAAGACACAAGCAACCTGTGTGATCCTTTTTTTTTCTTTTTACATCAAATGCAAAAAAAATTCAAATGTAGTTGATGTAAAGATATGATGCAAATTAAGAAGAATTGCAAAAATACATGATGCATTCAGGGCTCTGATTGCAAGAGTTCATTGGGTTCAATAGTCAGTCAGAAAGTAGATCCTTAGCATAACCCAACAGTAAAGGTCTTTTTATCCTATAATATCACAGTAATCATTCATGTCTGTATATACTCTCCCTGAACTCTTTGACTCTACCTGTTTTCATGGGAATAGGAATAAAAATGATCTTATTTTGTAGAAAGTGAGTGAGGAGGTCAAAAAATATTTCAAGCTGTTATAAACTTTGTTTCTCACTTGATTCCAACTATCTGTGGTACTAACAAATTGGTACTGCCTCATTTCACAACATTTTCAAGCTCAGACTGTTTTTTTTGCTTCAACAAAAGGCTAAAGTGAAGTTCAGAAAGAAATAAAACATTTTCCTCTGTGCAAGACTTACATCTTTAGTTATTTGTAAACAAAGCAAGTTATTGGAATAAATTAAATGAGTAAACAGAAACAAATGTGGTGATAATATATGTGCTAATTAAGTCAATAAATAATCAAGGTGGCTCCTGGGTAGCCAATCAGATTTTGAGGTGGCCCTGGTTTTTCCTCCAGATTCACTCTTGCAATTGTTCACGTGTTTCTGCAACTACTGATTGTTTATTATGGATGTGGTCAAACTGAAGATTAGAAAACACGAAACAGAGAGTTGAGTTGAGCAGTAAAAAGACGTGAACACTGTTATTACACCGACCACTTCTTTAATGTGAAGGTTCCAGTTTCTCACAGTTTCGAGCTATTATGTAAGCAAAGTTGGTGTGAAAATGCATCAAGCCAAGTCAAATTAACAATGAAGCACGTCAGTGCTGAACAAGCCTGAGAACAGAATATATTGAGGTTATGTATTCTTTGATGTTAGTTAATAAAGCAGCCAGTGTCTTGAGTTTTGAGCCTGATGTTGATTCTCTGGCTGTGAGTTTCATGTGTGAAACTCCTCAGAGCGTCAGGACCTGAGTGACCTGAATAACTGTAAATGTGTCAGAAGTTATTGTGTAAAGATGTTTTCAGTGGGAGATCTTTCCAAAGAAATCCAGTCTGATTGTCTGTCTGAGCGTCACCTCTGAGGGAAGCTTGGCGAGGGCGTCTCTGTCTGTGAACTTACATGCAGACGTGCTGACAGTCAGCAGGTCATGCCAGCTGCAGGTTGACAGACAATGCTACCTACTGGCTTTGATCCAGCCTGAAGCTCCTGATGACTGCGTGTTAACAGACATCACATCCACACAAACCCTAAAACATCACCCGCTCATCACGCACCGCTTCAACCCCCCTGTGACATCAGAGTTTCCATGGGAACCTGTCATGACTGAACGGGGCCATCGGGACGGCGGCCAACACATGATGTCATCCAGAGTACGACTCTAATGGAGTGCAGATGGAGCAGAGAGGGACACAGAAATGCATTGTTTCAGTTCAGTTTGTACAAATCCTCTGTATGTGTCATGTTTGGGTTAAATCTTGTGAAGTGTTTTGGCAGATTCAGAGCTCGTAAAACCTCCCTGACAAAATTTTAATCACACATTAAGGAGGACAGGGTCAATTTTAGTCAAATCTGCTGTGTAAAGAAGTCCAGGATGAACTCTGACCTGTTCCCATGGATTTAAAAGCTGCTGAGCAGGTTTAAATCACGATCTTATCAAAGGAAATGTCTCACTTTTAGTCACTCTGCTGATTTTTATTCGTGGGATCTTCTTTTGAAACTTTAACTGAACTCCGTCACCTCGTGTTTTATCAGACGGGTTGATGCAGAGAGCTCCAGGGAGGAGAGACGGATCAGTGAAAGAGTCTGGACACAGTGTCCTCTGCAGGCTCAGATATGTGTGGAAGTGGACAGGCCCCTAATGTCAACAGTGCGGAGGATACGAGGGAGCGCTGTGAGGATGTGAGCTCCAGATATGGGCAAACTTAGGGACAGTATAGCTGTAATCACTTTGCACTGAACTCTGAAGAACATTCTGAAATTTTTAGGGAGTGAACACAAACAGCTGAGATTCTACCTGTGACTTTTATCACCAGACCCCAAGTAATAAAGGGTAAGGGATTTTTTTACATCTAGCTTTTTAACCAGTACTTTGCTTTTAATTATATATTTTTTTATTCTAACAGCACTTTAGTCACTTAGGTTTGTTTTTAAACGTGGTATGTACACATGTTTGTATACATATATATATATTTAAAAATGTCTTGCCCTCACCATGTTATCACATAGGGTCAAAGTTTAAAGGTAGGGTCTTCAGGATTTTGCGATGTTTCTGTGTGCATCTGACTTTGTGTGTTGATGATAGCGAGTGAGAGGAGCTTTCCCCAAATAGACACACAGGGAAGGTACGATACAATATTCACAAGATTCTTCCTCCAGTAAGTTAGGTGTACGGAGGTGTACTGAGCTGGTGAGTGTGTTCATGTAGCTACGGCTATTAGCTCCAGAGACAGTGGGTATGCGCTGCCACTGGCACAGAGCCACGGAAGAGGTGGTGCCCAGTTTGCATGTTGTGTGACTGACTTTGAGCGTTTCATGTTAGACTAAAGCTGATGCAGGGTGGCGACATTACAAAGCTAATACAATATTACATTACTACCTCATGGGAGGCCAGTGAAGGTGCTTACATCTTAATGTATGTAAACATGGATATCAGTGCAATGACTGTCAGCATGTCAAATATTTAACACCCAATATTGTTGTACTTTGTGTCTTAGAGTCTCATGTTAACATGCAAACTTGTCTGTGTGTCCTGCACATGCAGAGCTGATGTTAGATTGAGTCTTATTTTCAGTTCTGCCTCCGTATTTGACAGGTTTTGGAGTCGATGCATCGAAAATAAAAGTCTGTGTGTGGTTTTATTTTCCCAGGTGTCAGTTTAGCTTGAATACCAATGTTATGTTTGATTCTCCTGCAGAAAGTGTGTGTTTTAGTGTGAAATGATGTCACTCTCTCACAGAGAGGCAAAACACATCCCGGTCATATCCATCAATTGTTCTTTCTCTGCTATGTACACACACACACACACACACACACACACACACACACACACACACACACTCGGCTCCTCCGTATCATAACCTGCCAGCGTGTTCAGATCAGCCTTCATCTGGCAGCTGAGCCCTGATTCAGCATTACATCATCGCTTCCTTGTCCAGGCCCCACAGCCCAAAACACACAATGAAACACACACACACAAACACACACACTTACAGACACACATACATCCATGCATGGGGAAAATTAGCAAGGTTTTCAGAGGACATCCATCACAACAAGCATTTGGAAAACCAACATCATTAGCTCCAGCCGGCAGCAGAGCCTCGTGTAATCTGTGAACACTTCTGAAAACACAGGAGGAGGTTTGTTCCAGCTGACGTCAGAAACTACAGCTCCACAAAAACAACCAAAACAAAAGAAAGCTCTCATGAAGTCAACAACTAGAGCTGGGGTTCAGGTCGGGGCTTCACATGAGAACATACCGAAATGTTTGGACTTTAGAGTTAGAAATGAATCATTTTATTTAATTTAAAGAGGTCAAACTCAAGAGATGAAGAAATGCGTCTGCAGCAAAAAACCACAGAGAGTCTGATTCATGACAAACAGTGGTGTCATTTCACTATAACCCAAACACAAGTGTTGCAAGAGCAAACCCCCTCTCCCACACACACACACACACACACACACACACACACACACACACACACACACACATAAATGGACACTGTCTGTCTGTTTCCTCTCTCTGCTGTAGCGATGAGCTCATTCAGGATGAGTTTTATCACAGCCCCCGAGAGCCAATTAATCTAGACTGTGTTGTTGTTACATTGTATGTTGTGTGTGTGTGTGTGTGTGTGTGTGTCTGTGTGTGTGTGTGTGTGTGTGTGTGTGTAAAAACAGAGACACTGTTGCAGAGAGAACACCCGTGTTTCCTTAAAGTTTTCTCTTGCTGGTTAACAGTCTGGGAATCTGTCCTGGTGAAGTCTCCCATGTTGCACAACTGAACCAGACAACTGACTGTTTAAAAATGGACGACACATCTCCTCCTCCCATGAAGTTAAAAAAAAAAAAGTGAATCCAAAACAACTTGACAACTGGCGCTGCCATTGAAATAATTACAACAGTTCATTTAATTTATTCACGGTTTCTGAAACAGTTCAGGAACACCTTGCAATGGGCGCACACATCTCTTTCTGAACAGAAACTTTAGTCCTGTATTCCTCTCTCTTCAGCTCTATCTCATCAACAAAGGTGAAAAAAGCTCATTTCGACTGTGTGGACAGTACATCAGTCTCTAAAAGTGAATCTAAAGTATTGGGAGCTCCTGTTGACTAACTCCGGCAAGAGTCTTAAAGTCCACCTTTTCCTTTTTCAATCCTAAATTCTGCTGTGAATGTGCTAAGATTTCCTCCTGCAAGATATTTAAAGAGGAGTTTCTAACTTTTTTAATCTTTATTCTGCCCCTCTGGTGCCCCAGTAGTAGCTTTGCATTCCTATTTTATTCATACTGGTGTTTCCAAAACCCTTATTTCAGGCGACATCTAAAACACTTAGATAAAGCTGCTGTCTCTTTAAGGCTTGTTAGAGCCAGATACATAACAATGACCCAAAATGCAACTACAACCTAAAATGTAATAATAAAAGTGTCACAAAACTCAAAATATGACAAATGGTTGATAATTTAACAAAAATGCAGAGCTGGAAAATATGTTTCAAAACCCAAAATGTAACAGGGTGTTACATGTTGGGCAAAAAGTTATTGCATTTTGTGCTTTGCATCGAACAGTTGACACATTTTGGGTTTTAAAACATTTTAAATTATATTTTTCAAATTTTTTATTCATTTCTGGCCATTGTTGGATATTGGGTTTTAACAAGGCTCCTTGCTCTACAAACCCCCTTTCCTCTGATTGGTTGGCTGTCAGGAAGCCTTTTGGAAGCAAAGATATGACTAGACCTTAATGTTTGAGGCCCGCCCCTTCGAAACGTCTCATGAACCAGTTGTGATGACCTCGCCATTTCGGCAAGTCTCATGAATATCTGGTGAGGATTTTGAAGTGTTTTGATCAATTCAGAGACAGATTCAGGGATTTCTACAACATATGGATATTTAAAGGTTTAGAAATCTCCACACATTCAGTTTGACAGTCCAGTTTTGTTTTCATATATCCATGTTTAATGTCATTTTAGAGGCTGAAAATAAAAGCTTCTAAAAAGTCCTGGGAACTATTTGCATTTTTTCATGAATCTGCAAGAATGCTGAGAGAAAAAAAATCAATAGATATATTTTGATTTTTAAGTTGCTTTATGTCCCATCTGTTGATAGGGAGGAGGCAGACTTTATGGTGTATGCAGCAGTCAATCACCATGCCATTCATCATTTATTCAATCTTAAACCCACACACACATCTGGCCTCCTCATCTTAAATTAAAAGTGAGCCTAATAATCCCGGGCTCAGCAGGACTGACTGTGTGGTTAGTTCATCACCACAGAGCACATTCTCCTCTCTTCTCCTTAGGTCTTTAAATCTCCTCTCCGTACACTTCCACCCTGAACACCACCCACTCCTAAAATCAGACACCGATTCCTCCAAAGAAGTATTTGGACGTCTACTTTTAAATTATAGTGTCGGCGTGTGGTGGGAGGCTGTTTGGAAAAAGGAAGATGAAGATCTTTCTCCTCATCTTCCCGCTGACGAGGCTGCTTCAATAAGTGAATTAGATTGATGTCGTTACGTCGCATCAGAGTCAGAGGTATTTCCATTAAAGTCTGGAAAATATGTTCTGGATATGTATCATTCTGTCAGAGCTCAAATACAGACAGAGTTTATCCACGCATACAGAAGTGATAAAGAAGAAGAAGGACTTAATGTGATATTCAGAGAAAGCCTGGACTAGATTTGATATTTTCCAACAGGGCAGGAGACAGAGGTGATGTTTTGAGTTATAGTTAAAGAGAAATATTGAATAACTCAGAGTTAACTAAAGTATGTGTTTTAATCTTACCACTCTAGGGTTTGTTTTTAGGTACCCTAAAATGTTTTAGTAATGTGATCTTTTGAGAAGAAAAAATAGCAAGTTTTGTTTATTAAGTCCCCTTTAGTGTCTACTTCAGAGAGCCTTTCAGAATCATTTTTAGGGGATGATTTGTTTTGAAGCGACCGCTTGAGTCTTTTTAAAACTTTCTCTCTTCTACTTTTCACCATATGATTGAAGCTGTTACAAGTAACCTCAAGCATTTATACCCATTAGTTTCCGTTTCATGGCACCCCCACACACTGGTTTGAATGCATCTCTTATCTGTTTCTGAGATTCCAATTAAAGTCAGCGAAATCATCTTTTACTTACTAACTTAAATGTGGAAAGCACTGTTTTGAGGAGCCTGTAGCACCTGTTTCAGGACACTTTCTGTTTGAAGGGCTCCTTTAGCGTGGATTTTGAAGCATCTCTGAAGAGTCTGTGGCAGAATGGCTCTCATTCCCTCATTTAGTTAAAAGGCTGTTTTGAGTAAAATCAGACGATCCTTTGAAGGTACGCCCAGCGTTCGTTTTGGGGTACTTTTTATTTGCTTGAAAGCATCTTTTCGCCCTTTTTTGTAACACTCTTCAGAGCCTGTTTGGAAATTTTCTCTTACTTTCAAATATTTTGTAAAGGTTGTTCAAGTACACATATGCATCCATTTTAAGGTACCCACAGACATCTGTTTCAAGGTACCTCCTGGCATATTGCATGCACACTTTCAGAGTCTCTTTGGGATCTTATTTTTGATTTCCAACACTAATGCAGAACTAAACTAGTTAAAGGTTTTTCTTTGTCTCATAAACTTATGTTGAATGGTACTCTGTAGGATCTGATTCACAGTTCCCAGTGATTGTTTAGTCATCATTTCAAGATATTAATCTCACTCTTTAACTTGGGGTTGAACTATTTAGAAGTTCTGCATAGTATCTTTTGAATTACAGAACCCATTTTGTTCATTTCTTGGTATTTTTTTCACCAACACATTTTGGTTGGTTCCATGTTCTCTGTATTGTTTGTTATCAGGTCTACTTTCATTCTTTTGTTTCTACCATGTCGATCTTTATGTTATAAATTTCTGTCTTCATTACTGCAGAGGCTTTTTTCTTCTTTCTTAAAAAGATCTAGGTTTCAACCACCCTTAAAGGTCTGTTTCAAGGTTCCCTCTTGTCACTGTTTTTGGTCTTCACCAAATCCTAAGAAACAAGTCAGACACTCATGTTGTCTGAGAGTTGGCAGACTTGACTAGTAACTTAGAGTTCAGTTTTCACTGAGCTTATGATCAACATGATGATAATTTCGACATCAACAACGCAACACATTCACAGAGCTAGCGCGGAGGCTGTGGATCCTCTTCATCATGTTTCTTTTTCCCCCACAGGGTGCCAGCTTCTTGAACTATCCATGACTCTGTGAAACCCAGTCCTACCCCAGGACTGTTTACACTATGTGCCCTTCAAGTCTCTGTGTGAGTGTGTGTGAAGGGTGTTAACACCCACTCCAACTTCCAGCTGGAAGCAACCATTTCAAAGTTATGACACACAATGGAGACATTTAAAACTCATCTGAGAGGCTTAGAGGAGGAAGACTTTGACACACTCCAGTCTCTGAGGTCCACTATCAATTACTGTTAATCCCCTTCAGTTTCCATGTAAACACAAACACAGGGGGAAATAAAAGTTAAAAATAGTCGGATTAATTTTCAATCACATCGTGTTTGGTTTCTGAATGAGTCTCCAGAGCTCAACACAACAATGTTGTGACATAAATTAGATTTCTTTGCCTTCAAACAAACATTTCCACAACCATTTTTAGAGAATAACTTCTTTGTGAACCGTTCTATTTACTTTGAATGTTTTCATGACGTTTACTTCATAGCTATGTGATGAAAAAACCTTGTTTTACGATCAGACTCTACTGCCGGTCTGTGGCACACCGTATAAATCATATTTCACTCTCTCTCTTATGCAACTTAGCTTTTCATCATGAAAACCAAAAAGCCGCTGCCAGCCAAGCCAGAAACTGCACGCATGAGCTCATCGCCTCGAGCTGCTGCAGGCGTTTCTTTTTTCATCCTAATACTTGTTGATATTTTGTGCAATTTGACCTCAGAAGAGGAACTGTCAGGGCAGAGAGGAGAGTTTGAACACAAGTCAAGGTTTGTCAGTGAGAACAGTGATGGCAAATTAGCTGCTTTGCTTTTCCAAACACCCTTCTTGCTGGAAATCCATCTGGTGTTATTCCAGATCTGTCACAACAGCTCAGGAGAGGAGAGCCAGACGATGGAACCATCATTAGACGTGTTTATTATTCAAGGATCACAGGAACCCTGAGCTGGAGCCCAAACCAGAGTCAGGGACAGAAACCAGTGACCACCAAAACAGATTTCAGTGATGAAATTTGGTTGTAAATGAGATTAAATCAGGTTCAAGACTGAATTCAACCAGTTTACAACAAACTGAAATGAAGTTATGGACTCAAGGTATTGGTTTTCCTTTGTGCTTCAGCGTACATTTGCTTTATGCATGTAAACGTCACAGATTTATTCAAGAATCCCCTTTTTGAAGCCTCAGGTTTTGCATTGTTAGAAGTTTCCATCTTTTATTTCATATCAAATCCTCTGGAAACTAATGTTAACTCCTGAATATTGCAGTACAGTGTACACTTAGCACCAAACGATCTCTGGATAAAACATCTTCGTCTGTGCGATGCATTATTTGCAGTCAAACGTAAAGAGGAGGTATCCTGCTTCTCATATTGTTAACATAGATAAAAGCCGTTGATAAAAGCAACAAAGCTGTACATTCAAATTGCGCATGTGCAGATTTTTAGACCTCTACATCCCTGGCTCTGTCTGCACAAGGTCTTAAAGCGATCTGCTGGATCAATGAGGTCATCACATGAGGATCTTGTAACTGGTTAATGACACATTGAAGTGGATGAGCCACAAACACCAGTCTGCCCATAGCTCTGCCCCCTACAGGCTTACAGGGGGCCCAGCCTATCAAGAGGAAGGAGGTTTGTGGAGCAAGAATCCTTAAAGAGACAGCAGCTAAAATGAAGTGATTCATATAGAGGCTGAACAAAGGGTTTAGGATTTTTTTTTCTGTTTACACTCTAAATAATGTAAATAAACTACAGAGGCACAGGAGGATAAAGATGTATAAAGACAGAAAAAAAACCGCACAGTTCCCCCTCTTTACAGAGCAACCATCTCTCTCTTCCCTCCAGATAATTCAGCCTCAGTTTCTCTGAAAATGAAAAGTTACAGATATATCTCCCCTTGGTCTTTTTCAGAAGTGTGGAGGTGAAATGAGTCCATCAGACTTTTCCTTAGGGGAAGTTAAGAGAGGACATCTTTAAAATGCTAGCAGAATAGAGGGTGGATTGATTCTCTCTGAAAGGCTCTAGGAGATAAAAATATGTAAATATGAGTATGTTTTTGCAATATGTCGTCAAGCAGAATTGTAGCTGAGGTTCCAATATTTTTTCTGTAAAAAGAGAGCGTATGACCTTAACTAACCAAGCGTCCACCTCCTTTATTTTGGGGAGTCAGATGGTTGTGTAGATTTCTGAGGCCACCCTTCACTTATCTCTTTCTTCTGCTCACTGTGTCTCTGATTAAGTGCTGATGGACTCTGTTAACTGTGTCTTCTATGAATGTCAGGCCACACACACACACCCCTGAGGGCACTCTCAGCACACACTAACACACATCTGGTATGAGTCTGCGTTCAGCTGTTTATCCCTGTGAAAGACTCCGATCAGACTGACCTGTTCAGGGGTCGTCTCCATCTGTGGACATCCTCCTTTAGATCCTCCTCAAAGCTGACGGACTCGAGCCCTGAGCTTTAGGGTGTTTTACGAGCAGGAGTGTGTGTTTCTGATGAGAGAGCAGAGAGAGAGAGAGAGTTCCACGAAAGCAGAGGTTTCAAAAGGTTAGTTTGAAGTTTTACAAGAAGCTTTGATTTTTACTCCTGGGTGTAGAGGAAGCAACAAAAAGAGTGAATCAGACAGTGAAACTCTTTGACAGCACATTTTATTCAAATCTACCAAAATCACACTGTAGGATGTCAGATCATTTACATTTACAGATGAATTTCTGTCTTTGTGTTTTTTTGTCAATTGATTTAGAACACTTCCAATTAAAAAGTCTCAGATACCAATGCAACCACACCAGAGAGAACAACAAAAATGCACATTTCAAGCTTAGAAATTTCCATGCATCCTACAGTCAACTCAAAATTGATGATTTTTTTTGTTTTGTTTTTTGGTTATACAGTGGGTATAGAAAATCCCCCCGCAAAATGTTTACCCTGAACCAAAAGATCACTCACAAAGCATGAATTTGTTGATCACAAATTCTCAATCAAATGTTCCCCCAAAAAAAAATAAAAAATGAAGAACCAATTAAAAAAAAAGAAAAATCTGTGATAGTTTCATCATTGCAAGAATAATCATCAATTTCCATTTCCAATTTTTTTAGATATTCATAATAACAATAATAATAACTTTATTGATTAATGTTCAAGAATAATCCAGGATGTTCTCTCATTGGCTCACAGCAGCTGCTTTTTATCCCAGTGACCCATTCACTGAGAGATTAGTATTCCATATAAAACTTCACCGCCCCGCTCCAAAAAAAAAAAAAAAAAAAAAGAAGAAGAAAAATAAAATAAAAGCCTATGATAGTTTTTCCAACACTTAGCATCATGCAAAGTTAAAACTTTTTGCATTTTTATTTTTGTGGCATTCTTTTGCACAAGAGTGCCACCTAGAGCTCAGGAGGAGGAGTGAAAATGGTGAGAGTTGTCTTTTTTTGAGACTGTGTGCATCATCCTGCTCACTCATGGCACAAACGAAACAATGATGCATGAATGAAACACTCCACTTCACTGATCAAAACCTCTGCAGGGGACATTCAATCTGAGGTTTCTGCACTTTACTGAATTAGAGTCCTGTGTCCACTTACAGCATTTGTCTGCACAGAAAGTATCCACAACTTCTAAATAGTTCTCACTGTTTCTGGAGAACTTGTTGTTCTTAAAGTTGTCTCTCATCACCTCTGACTCCCTTGTTATGGGTTTTGAGAAGCAATTTCTTTGACTTAATTCTAATTCAAATGTATTTCTAGATTTTGTTTTTAATTCTTCAAATCCTCCCTGAAGACTGAGATTGGCACTCTATTTCTCTCCTCTCCAGTTTTATGCCAGAGAATAGGGAGGAAGATTGTTTATGGTAAGTAAAATTAAAAATGCACAAGTTTTGTCTTGGAAATAAGCACCCCGAGAGTGAAAAACAGAAATCAGTGGGCATAAGCCTCTATTCAAGGCTTTTTAATCCAACATTAGGTGTTCAGCGTGAGCACAAAAGAAAAAAAAAAGTTACTGAGTTTCACAGAAACCCAAAGTCTTCTTTTTCTTCCTTCCAGTGGAGTCTCCTCAGTATGGCTTCTTCTGCTCAGGACACAGAAACACACACACAGAAATGCATTAATAATGGTTGACACTTTGATGACGGTGGTTAATATTCAACTGTTCATGTTTTCAAATGGTCTCACCGGGTCTGATCTTTTCACTGTGGATAAAAAAGAAGAAAGAAAGCAACATGAATTATTTGTTAACTAACTGTTCATGTAATCTGCTGATGTTTCACCTGAGCTGATCATCTAAAACCTTGATTTCAGAAATATAGTTGCACTAACTAACAGATATTAACAGGCATCAAAATCTTAAAGACCTCATGTTTACAAAAACAAAAGACTTGGTATCTTCAGGATACCAGCAAATATGACAAATTTGATCTTCTTAAAAACAAAAGTAGAATTAAAACCTCCTTATTCAAAAGTGACAGAACAGTGATCTGCACACTCACCTGAGCGCAGGTACAACAGCAACAGACACAGTACGGTCAGCAGTGACACCAAAATGAAGCCAACAGCGAGGTAAAACATCCAGTTGATGGGCTCTGAGCACAGAAAACATACAGGTGGTAGTTACACTCCTCTGCTGCCCCCCTGTGTTTAAACTCAATACTACAGCCCTCTCTCACCTTCAACAGTCAGGACGAAGCTCTTCTTGATGGGCAGTCTGAGCGACGGGTGAGAGACGCTGCAGGTAAACTGTCTCCCTGAGTCCCTGAGCGACGCCTTCAGGTAGAAGAAAGCCGACAGCGTGTACGTCTTGTCCATGTTGTGTTTGTGGCTGGAGAGCAGGATGTTCTTGAGCGCCTTTGGAAGAGGAGCGCCCACCCTCTGGTTCGACACAGACGGGTCCTGATCGAACCAAAATATGTCCACATCCAGAGGATAGTAACCCTGTGCCTCACAGATCACTTTCTGCTCATCGCCATCCAGTAGAGACAGAGAAGGGCCGACGTTGAGGGAGACACGAGGAGCCACTGAGGTAAAGACACAAGTAAATACAGTTTATTGGACGTCCTCAAGGCATGGGCTTTTGACTGTGGTGCAGTGACTCTCACCTTCAATATGCAGAAAAGCATCCAAACGGCTGAACAGTGGATTCACAGACACAGAGCAGACGTATCTCCCTTCATTGTTCATTTTTGTGTAGGGGATGCTGTAAGACGCGTCTCCACTTGTCAGACTCTTCACCTTCACCCCGCTGCCCTCAGTACGTCCTGTACGGCTGCTGTAGCTGAACAGTTTTTGTTTTTCTCCTCTGAGCTGAAAGTGCCACTCCACGGTGACGTCTGGCCCTTTGTGGTCAACAGCAAACTGACAGTGGAGCTTCTGTTCTGAGCCCAGGCCTACTTTCACCATAGGAGACCGGGTTTTAGTGACCATGGCCACTATGGAAGGAGAAAAGATGAACACACTGTTTAGTATGAGGATGACAAAGCTAATTTTCAGACCCAGAAACGAGAGTAAAGCTACAAACTCATTTAGTTCATGAATGCCATCACTGATGGTTCAATACTAGTGAGGATCTCCTGCTGTATTTTGTGAAAGTGAAAACTGGTTTGATACAGTGAAAAAAAAAGTAAATATGGAACATAATACCCTGTAAAATTTGCTCCTTTCATTAAAATTGTAGGGTGTTAACTGTTTTGAATGTGAAAGCACCCAATATGAACTTTAAACACTTTTGTATCCTGTTCAAAAAGATAAGATGAAAATCCTCATTGGAAGGTTGTTGAACCAAAGATGACTGTGTTTACACCTGTCTTTGTTTAACTGCGGGTTAACACAGAGAACCAGGACTGGTTTGAACCAAAGAGCTTCACTGATGTCACCTGTTGTTGTGAGGATCTCTCTGTCATGGATAGCGGGCCAGCTGCGGTAGTCGTCTGCTCCAGGTGGCACCTGGTCAGATGCCTGTCTAAGGAAGCCGGTGACAGTGACCAGGTTCTTGAGGTCCTGGAGGTTACAGGTGTACCAGCGGTTAAACTCATGAGCTGCCTGGACCGGCCAACGCACGTGGATTCCCCCTGTACTGTACCGACGAATCTCACACCCTATGTGCTCTGCTTCCGCCTCCTCCAAAAACCGCCGCAGATCCAGCTTTGATCCTACAGCACAATAAAAAAATGAGATCTGTCCAGTAGTTTGTAACCTGAACCACCTTCAGGCTGCAGGTCTCACCTGTGACCAGGAACGTGATGCCGTCAGGGTTGAGAGGAGCGTCTCCTTTCTGACCAAACTGCAGCAGAGCCTCTTTGTGGATGAGCGTTGTCTCCGTGTGGTTGTCATTATTCAAAAACACGTGCTCATCGATGAACTGACAGTGCAACCATGACACCTGGCTGAGCACACCTGAAAGAGGCACACATGCAAAAAAAAAAAGAAAAAAAAGAAATGTAATACTTTTACCAGAATCCTATGAGAATATTTCTTTGTAAAATTACTTTTTTGTTTATCTGATGGATTAAAGTAAAGTAGAGTCATGTATAGTTTTTGGAAGTTTATGTGGTTAGGTAAACTTGAGGTCATGTAGATGCAATAAAATAGTCAGTCCATAATTTTAGGGCACTTAAGGTGGCCAATCACGTTTAAGAAGGGGCCTGCACCATACATGACAAACTCTGGATACGCCCCTGCATGATGTGCATATAATTATACAAAACTACAGGGTGGTTTGATGCAGAATAAGTTACTGTTGTCTTCATTTACCTTATAAAGGAAACTATTTAAAACTTGGCGAAGGTGCTATCAAGTATGGATTGTGTTTTTCAGTGTCGTCTTTTCAAACTGATTTGCACTGTTTGCAGTTAAAGAAGGGCTACAGTAATTTCCAAAACATTATTATTATTGGTTTATTTTAAGTGCAGCGTTACAACAATGAACCATGAGTTATAACAACATTTAGTCCGATTCGTAGCAAACTATGTAACATTCAGCGCAAATATGTAAAGGCACGTAAACTCACACGAATATCTATAAAAATGTTTGTAAAGCGAACAACTATAAGTTACCTGTCAGTAGATGCAGGTGAACGAGTATCTTTAAAAAGAGATCCATGGAAAATTAGAGTTTTTAAACCTTCTGATCGAGCAGCAGCGAGTCCACATTGATCTGCTGACGGTTGATCAGAAACTTTCACTTTCGCTTCACGTAAACACAAACCTGTCCTGCTGGACCTTCGGGTCATGTGTCAGGCTGATGAAATAACAATGACCAATCATGTTTGATAACTTGGTGATGCACGGAGAATATAATGAGTTTCCACATGTCAGTAACAGAAAACTTGCTGTTTGGAGGAGAAAACGAGTTTACGCGGTGTTTGTTGATCTGATAATAAAGGGACAGAGCAAAAAATCAGATTCAAATATTAAACCAAACTTTAAGGATGAGTTAACACATTTTAACCACAGACTATGGACTATACAGTCAATGATTTAATCATTAGTTCAACTTCCGTGTTTACGTTAGGACTCATACATGCAGTTCCGCCTAAATCCAGGGGTGGCGCTGTGAGGGAAGGTTTTACATGGGAGCTTCCGGTTTACGGGCAAAATAAATAAATAAATAAAACAAAAAATAAATAAATAAAGGATTTTTTTTAGACTGGTTAGAATGTAAATCATGATCTAAACATGATCTAAATACGTCACATTGATCCAGGAAAAACTTTTCAAAGCACTTTAAAAAAAAAAAAGCAAAACAGCTTAAGTGCTTCTTGAGTTGCTTTATTAAACACATGAATACAGCAACGAATAGTAACATGAAGTAACAAGAATAATTATGTCATCTTTTGCCGATTTTAAATAATCTGTAGTATATATTGAGGAGGTTTCATAACCCTTTTTCCAAAATATATACATACATTATCAATATATATAAAAAGGTGGATCTCTCAAACTTGAGTCTTTTCTTCTTAAGTCATAATTGTTAAATGATCATTTAAGTAGTGTCAGACCTCCCCGGGTATCTTCATCTTCTCAAAGTTTATCAGCCCCCCTTTCTCTTTGTTTGTAAGACAAAAAATACTGGTGCTTTATTGCATGAGCTGTGGATGGGGAAAAAAATTAAATAGTGAAACCAACCTTATTTTAGAATCAAGCACAATTTCAGCTTGATAAATAAAATAAAACATTCACACATAGAACCCAAACCAAAATAAAACAAAGAAATAGAATCATCACAAAAAAGACACTGTGTTTTGGCTGTGGAAAATATGGCATTTCTCAAAAGGCATTTTACTCATCACCAAATCCCCAACAATTATATTAACATTATCATCGTTATCATCATTGTCGTTTTGGTCAGGCTGGTGCATTGATGGGATCCTTACCTGGGTAAAATTCTCTTTACATCATCTTCTTATTTCACAGGTTCACAAAACAAACCTTCAGTGACCAAAGGTCGTGACTTCGTTATCAAATTTTCTAAAAAAAAAAGTTTAGTCTGAAAAATAAGAAGTCTGTCCCCCAGTTGGTAGGCTCAGTTTTTGTAGCTCTTTAGTACGGTAGCTTCTGCTTAGGGAACAAACAAACACACACATTAACACAGACATTAGTATTTGTCAGCAGAAAAACTGGAGGTGAAGGTAAGAAAAACAACTGTTATCGTCTGATCTTACCTGTGTTGATTTTCTTTTTCCTGTGAAAAAATAGATGACAATCAGTTCCTGGGGTCAACACACGACATAAACAAAACTAAAAGATGCAGTTACATTACACAAAGTGAGAAACATATCTGTTACAGTCTCATCAAGGGCCAAGGATGACACTGAAATACTTAAATTTCAGTGAATAAAAACCTATGAAGACTAAACTTTTAGATCTTCAACAGCACCTTACATTCACCAAGACTTAACCAAATCATTTAACTGTCAGAGGATCTCCTCTCTCACCTGGGCACAGGTGTGACTTCAGCTTGTAAAGGATGACCACCAAAAAGAAGTCAACAACAAGAAACACTGTCCAAAAGTTTTGTCCTGAGGATGGAGATATTCAGTCATTTTGCTGTTCTCATGTAATAACTCTCAGTGTTACACAGTAATTAATTGAACTGANAGAAAAACTGGAGGTGAAGGTAAGAAAAACAACTGTTATCGTCTGATCTTACCTGTGTTGATTTTCTTTTTCCTGTGAAAAAATAGATGACAATCAGTTCCTGGGGTCAACACACGACATAAACAAAACTAAAAGATGCAGTTACATTACACAAAGTGAGAAACATATCTGTTACAGTCTCATCAAGGGCCAAGGATGACACTGAAATACTTAAATTTCAGTGAATAAAAACCTATGAAGACTAAACTTTTAGATCTTCAACAGCACCTTACATTCACCAAGACTTAACCAAATCATTTAACTGTCAGAGGATCTCCTCTCTCACCTGGGCACAGGTGTGACTTCAGCTTGTAAAGGATGACCACCAAAAAGAAGTCAACAACAAGAAACACTGTCCAAAAGTTTTGTCCTGAGGATGGAGATATTCAGTCATTTTGCTGTTCTCATGTAATAACTCTCAGTGTTACACAGTAATTAATTGAACTGAGTCTCACCTGTTACTTCCAGGATGAAGCTCACATTTATCGGCTCTCTCAGGGACTGATGGGAGACGCTGCATGTAAACTGTCTCCCTGAGTCCCTGGACAAAGCCTTGAGGTAGAAGAAAGCTGAACGCGTGTAGGTGTTGTCGTGATTGTTTCTGTGGCTGGAGTGCACATAGTTGTGAGGAACTTTAACACGAGGCGCACCGTCCCTCTGATCTGACAGATCCTCACTGTACCAAACCACCTCCACATCCAGAGGGTAGTACTTTTCTGCCCAACAAATCACCTTCATCTCCTCATCCTCCTGTAGATAGAGAGTGGGTCCAACACTGAGGAAGACTTCGGGAGGCTCTGAGGGAAAAAGCGAGAAATATTAATACACAGATATTGATCTCCAATATGTGATCTTAGTCACATATTTGACTGTAGAGTCAGCATTTTTGAGTCTCCCTCACCTTCAATTTGCAGATGAACGTCCATAGTGGTGGACACTGGATTCACAGACACAGAGCAGAAGTATTTTCCTTCACTGCTCAGATCAGTTTTGGGTACTGTCAGGGAGGCGTCTCCGTTACTGATGCCACTCAGCTCGACCCCGCTCCCCACAGTCTGTCCTGTGTGAGCACTGTGACTGAAGAGTGTGATTTTCTGTCCATGATGATACCTGAACCACTCCACAGTCACCTGTGGAGCTTTGTGGTCAACAGCAAACTGACAGTGGAGCTTTGGTTCAGACTTTAGACCAGTTTTCACTGACGGAGACAAGGTCTTTGTGATCATGGCCACTATGGGAACAATAAAAACAGAAAACATGTTTTTTAGAGGGCTGCAGTGTGATATACTTGATCAAGGGAGATGTTGTAGATTTAATATGTTGAAGTACTTTAATGTTTACATCTAGCTAGAATGTAAAAGATCTGAGTTAAATCATTAACTGAAAAATGCCTTTAGTTGACGTTACCTGTTGTTGTAAGTATCTCTTTGTCCTCAATCGTCTTCCAGCTGTGGAAGTCATGTTTTCCAGTGGGCGGCTGATCAGATGGTTGTCTGAGGAAGCCTATGACTGTGAACTGGACATGTCTGAGGGTACAGGTGTACCAGCGGCTGTACTCCTGCTCCCCTTTAACTGGCCAGCGGACATGGATTCCCTCTGTACTATACCGACGAATCTCACACTCCATCTGCTCTGCTTCCACGTCTTTCACAAACCGCCGCAGGTCCAGCTTTGATCCTACAGAACAAGGAAAGACTCAGAAGAATTCAACAGTTTGTAGTCTGGTTTACCTTCAGGCTGCAGGTCTCACCTGTGACCAGGAACGTGATGCTGTCTGGGTTGAGAGGAGCATCACCTTTCTGACCAAACTGTAGCAGAGCCTCTCTGTGGATGAGCTCTGTCTCAATGAGGTTTGTTACATTCTTATAAACCTTAGTACTGATGTACACATGCTCATCGATGAACTGACAGGGCAGCTGTGACACCTGGTGGACGCACAACACACCTGGAGGAGGCACAAAGCCAGTCAATGTGAAGTCTTATCCTGAAGCATAGTCAAGAATGATTGGATTTATTACATGTTTTATTTCTCTGAATTCTATTGTTGTACAGTATTAAATTTAAGTTTATTTAACAGTACAGTTCACTAAGTCGACTCTTATATTTGCTGTACCTGAATTTAGAGTTGTGCTGAATTCTACAGCAGCTACAGTGTGTTACAGAATATACACATTACAACAATGCAACTAACAAAACAGTGTGTTACAGGTATGTACTTGTTACCAGCAGTATAGAGTGGAGTAATATATTTTCACTTGAGTCTTGTATGCAAACAAAGACGTCACAATATTCCCTAAGTCAAACAGTAACTCACCTAAAAGCAGGTGCAGGTGAATAAGTATCTTTACAAAGAAGTCCATGATAGTTTAATGACTTCTGACCTGTTAATACGCTGAGTCGCTTACTGTTGGAGGTTTACTTTCACTTTCATTTATGTAACTAAAGTCACCTCTATCAGATCCAAGATATAAAATTTCACAAACTTTAATGTTTAATTATACGCCAACTCTGAGAAACATGAACGATCCCACGACTTTTCATTTCTGCGGTTTCTCGAAACCGAAACTAACTATAAACGGAGCTTTCAATTAATAGATGAAACACAAAAACCGGTATTGTTTCTTCATGTTCTCTACGAACCATTAAGCTGAACTTTAAAACGGAGTTGAAAATATCTTTGAAGCGGCAAAGGTTTACAGGTTTATGGTTCCGTGTTTTCAACCAGTCTGTGTTTACAGCAGGCTGCAAACGTGCAGTACTGTTTATATCCAGGGGAGGCGCTGTGGTGACTGACAAACAGGTGAGAGCCTCCGGGTTCTGCGACTTCTTGATAAACAGACAAGTGCAGTTTTTGAAGATTATAAAAAACGTGTCTACATATATTTCATCTTATATTGCTTCTGAAAAAAGGAAATGGGATACTTGCTCCAAACTTGGAACATTTTTATAAATCTTTTTGCTGGACATTGCTTCTTGACCTGCATCATAAAAACTCAAAAATGTTCTTTTTAAAATTTAGTCTTATTTTGTACACCACTGCCCCAATTCATACATAGTTAGGAATAACATTACAACAAAATGAATATTGAATTACAAAACTAATCTGTTATTCTACTAAATAAATAAAATCCAAAACCTGATAATGTCATTGATTTGTCTCTTACACATTTTTGAGGTTTAGGTTTTAAGAGGTTAAATACCTTTGTTCTGAATCCACAGTATCAAAAATGTTGCCAAACATATGGGGTGTTTTTATTTTATTTTTCTTTTTTATTAAACTTTATTTCAAAAAATCTGTATCACCCAACACTGCCAAAAAGAGGTCCCAAATATTGAAACACCATCACAATACAAAAACAAAACCATGAAAAATATTAAATCATTAAATTAGGACCAACCAAATTAAATTAAATGAAACACACTCAGGAACACAAATTAAAAAAAAAAGTAATAAGCTCATTCATTGGATTAAATTCAGTGTATTCAACCAATTTCATCATTGATCCCCAGATATTGGAAGAAAAATCAAACACTTACAATCTTTAGTTTCAAACAATATAAAAGTAAGAATTGAACTGAGATAAGTTATTGTTAGTGGTGCTGTGGTTAGACCATAGACTGTAGAATGGACAGCATGGCTCTGCATTTCACCATGGTATGACTTTGGAGCCAAAAGAACCATTACAGGTGCCGCCGTTGTGCAGCCAGAGTCTGTGCAGTAGAGAATCTGAGTGGATAGGTAACAAAAATATGTATGTATGTATTTATTTATGCATTTATGTATTTATTTATTGAGTGAGTGAGTGAGTTAGTTAGTTAGTCAGTCAGTCAGTCAGTCAGTCAGTCAGTCAGTCAGTCAGTCAGTTAGTTAGTTGGCTAAATTTCTGTTTGGCCCTCTTTCCTTAAGTTTCTTATCAGATTGAAAAAAAAACCTACTGAAAAGTGTCAAGTGTCAATCATCATAAAATGTGACTTAAAACCCATTTTTTAAAGACTAATAACTAATGTTAAAAAAAATTCTCAGAAAAAAACAGGACTTGAACACAATGCAGACAAATAAAATCTTCATACCACCAAAGCGTAAGGTTGTGAGCAATATTTCTACAAGCTGTAATAATTTTTTTAAGTTTTACCATCTCTGATCAGGGAATAAATGAGGAGACACAGTTTTGGACCTATACCGCAGCCGCAGCCACCAGGGGGAGCAGTTTTTGTGAAGACCTCAGTTAGAGCCAACTGTAAAGGTATCCATGATTTTTACAGCCTCTAGGTGAGACAAGGTATCTTAGATGGATGCATTTTGATTCTTCATGTCATGTCCCAAAAGTTTATAATTTGCTTCGACATGAAGTGACAGATGAACTGAACCATGAAGATCAATTCTCAACCCCGTTGGTCTGCTTTGTCTTTGGAAGCTGTTCAGTACGGCTGACTCTGCTCAGAAAACACAAACACACATTAGCAAAAACAGAATGATTTTTCAGACTTCAATCAGGAGATGAAAGATAAAGCAAAGTTGTTTTCATTCGTTCTTACCCGGGGTGACCTTGTTCTCCCTGTAAAAAAATAAACAACAACTGAGAAAAACACTTTTTATGAACAAAAGCTAAATGATCATTTTTATCATTCAGGATTCTGTGTTGTCTGCCTCTAAATCTTATGACAACATCACAGTGGATCAACTAGTTCCAAAAAAAACTGAATGCTGCATAGAAAAGTGATCAGCTGTAATCTGTAATCCATCCTTAACGCAGTGCCAAAATCTTTTTTTTTTTTTTTTTTAAATCATCCTTTAAATGGTAAGGGTATCTCTATACTCACGTGAACACCGGGGAAGCATCAGCTTGTACAGGACAACTATCAAAAAGGCATCAACAGCGACAAACAGCACCCAGAAATGTAAATGTTTCCCTTAAAAGCAGAAAATTTATGTTAAGTGCCAGTAACATTCATCTGCTGCCCTCGTAAGGGGACTCCCAGATAAAATATATCTCACCTGTCACAGTCAGGATGAAGCTCACATCCATCGGCTCACCCAGGGACCGATGAGAGACTCTGCATGTAAACTGTCTCCCTGAGTCCCTGAACGAGGCCTTAAGGAAGAAGACAGCTGATCGCGTGTAGGTGTTATCTTGGCTGCTTTTATGGCTGGTGTACCGATACGAGTGAGGATCTTTAGACAGAGGAACGCCGACCTTCTGATCTGTCAGGTCCTGACTGTACCAAAACACCTCAACTTCTAGAGGGTAGTAATATTTTGCTGTACAAATCACTTTCATCTCCTCATCCTCCTGCAGATAGAGAGTGGGTTCAACATTGAGGACGACCTGAGGAGATGCTGTGGAAAAGAGTGTGCATTATGAGTTTACCACCACAGCCCACAAGTGTTTAAGGCTGACAGTCATTGCACAATACACTGCCTGGCCAATAAACAGGTCACCTGGGTTTCACTAAGCAAAAAGGTACAAGCCTCTTCTTACAGTGCCTACTGTACAAGCCTGTGGGGGCAGTGCTGTGATCTGGTTGCTGCAGTTGCTCAGGTCTTGGTTCAGCAACATTATGATCCCAAAAAATGAGGTCAGCTGACTACCTGAATATACTGAATGACCAGGTTATTCTATCAATTGATTTTTTCTTCCCTAATGGCACGGGCATATTCCAAGATGTCAATGCCAGGATTCATGGGGCTCAAATAGTGAACGAGTGGTTCAAGAAGCATGAGATATCTTTTTCACACATGGATTGTCCACCACAGAGTCCAGACCTTAACCCCAGTGAGAATCTTTGGGATGTTCTGGAGAAGACTTTGTGCAGTGGTCAGACTCTCCCATCATCAATACAAGATCTTGGTGAAACATTAATGCAACACTTGATGGAAATAAATCTTGTAACTTTGCAGAAGCTTATTGAAAAAATGCCACAGTGAATGCGTGCTGTAATCAAAGTTAAAGGCAGTCCAAGGAAATATTAGAGTGTATGACCTTTTTTTGCCAGGCAGTGTGTAAAGGTCAGGTTACATATTCTGGAGTTAAAGTAAAATTTGAAGTGTACTAAATAATTTGCGACAGCTTGACTTGACTCTGAAAAAAGATGTGAGTTATTTAAATAATTAGCAAGTCAAATATATCAATATATTTAAATTGATATGAACAGCCAAAGTGAAGTCAGATATTTGAGAATTTAAAGTCTCTTCTTTGAGTCTCCCTCACCTTCAATTTGCAGACGAATGTCCAAGGTGGTGGACACTGGATTCACAGACACAGAGCAGAAGTACATCCCTTCACTGCTAAAATCAGTTTTAGGAACTGTCAAGGAAGCGTCTCCGTTACTGATGCCACTCAGCTCAACCCCGCTCCCCACAGTCTGTCCTGTGTGAGCACTGTGACTGAAGAGTGTGATTTTCTGTCCATGATGATACCTGAACCACTCCACAGTCACCTGTGGAGCTTTGTGGTCAACAGCAAACTGACAGTGGAGCTTTGGTTCAGACTTTAGACCAGTTTTCACTGACAGAGACAAGGTCTTTGTGATCATGGCCACTATGGGAAAAAATAAAGATAGAGAAATATCTTTTTTAGAGGATTTAAAAAGACGTGAGACCAGATTTCATCACCAGATCAGATATACCTGTTGTTGTGAGGATCTCGCCGTCCTTGATTGTCGGGTAGCTGTGGTGGTCTGGCTTTCCTGGGGGTGGCTGGTCAGATGTCTGTCTGAGGAAGCTGGTGACAGCAAACAGGTCTTTAACGTGTCTGAGGTTACAGATGTACCAGCGACTGTACTCCTGCTCCCCCTTGTACGGCCAGCGGACATGGTTTCCTTTTGTACTGAATCGCCAAATCTCACACTCTATTTGCTCTGCCTCGGCTCCCTCTAAGTACTGCCGCAGCTCCAGCTTAGATCCTGAAGCACATATCATAAATCAGTAATGAACCACAGTAATCCACAGTCAGGTCATTTTTTAGGCTGCGACTCTTACCAGTGACAAGAAAAGTGATTTGTGGATCATCAGGAGTGTTTCCTTTCATACCAAACTGCAGGACAGCCTGTCTGTGGACGAGCTGAACGTCACTTTTGCCTTCATTATTCACAATTACTTGTGGATCGCTGAATCGACAGAACAGCTGTGAGACCACTGACACCTGACTGAGGCACAGCACACCTGTGGGAGACAGAGTGAATCACAGAGATCAATGCTGAATTAAATACATTACTGTACAATAAAATGCATTATCATAACATGTTTTCATGCTGTTAGTAAGTTTAGAAAACCAACTGTGCAGCTCTCATAATTATGGAGTTTATCCAATTAACTGTCATCAACCCTCATATTGGCTTTAGATTTACTCTGCACTGTCAGTTCTGACTGCTTTTAAAGTACAAGGTGTAAAAATTCCTCCAAATGTTTTTGTTTCTCTTTTTCAATGAAGATGTTTCCAATATATTCACATATATTTAAATATTACATTTGTAATCTATGGTTATGGTATGATAGACCTTATTTACATAAAAGTATACCTCTTTTTGCTTAAGAGCAGAGATTTTATTTTTTTTATTTTTTTTATTAGGCTACTGGGGTTATCATCAGAGATGCATATGTTGATGTAATATCACAGACAGGTAAGTTTAAGCAGGATATTGTTTTGAAAGAATTTCAATTTTCTTAATGACAGCAAGATCCTAAAAAAAATCGTAGACAACACACATAGTTTGACAAAAATAATAACTGATTTAATGTAAATACCATAGTGTGGATCTATTTTCAAGCAATTCTATGACAGAAAACCAAACTTATGACAAAATGACTTTTGAAATAGGGTCAAACTGACCCGAGGTTAACAAGATCATTCGTAATATTGTTTCATTTTGCTTGTATAGCATTTGTATTGCGCAGAATAGTACTGGGTTATAGCACTGAGCAGAAAGAAGCAACAGAATAACATTTTCTACTTTATTAAGATTATAGCAGAATGTTCCAGCATTTATATTGTGTGACAGGAAAGTTTAAAACCGATGAAAACTGGGCCACGTTATAAGAGTGGTGTGATACTAAATTGCACAATCATTTCACTTTTACTGAACATATTCAACGTGCATGAAAGATTGAAAAAACAGCACAATTACGACAAAACTTACCTTTACAGAGAGTTAAGTAAAACAGAAACCTTGACAAGAAACACATTGCTCTCTGTTTGCAAGTAGAAGTCTCTCGGACCACCACATTAAGAGCTCTTTAGTTGATGACACTTTCACTTTCCTTTCACTGGTTCAGGAAACAAGTTTGTAGTGTAACAGATGCAGTACCGATAATGTCCATTAGCGGCGCTGTGGGGGCGTAACAGGACCCGAGAACATCCGGTCTCTCTTGGTTGTAGTTTTTGATGCCGGACGTGCTTCATACGAATTTGTTGACATGCTGCAGAGAGACTACAGCTGAAAACATGATGAAAAACTGAACTAAAGAGGCAGAGTTTCTGTAAACTGGACAGGATTTGTGTTTCAAAGGAGCAGAATTAATGATTAGATATAAACTGGACTATAACCAGAGCTATGACTTTGACGATGAACAAAGGTAAATTTCTCAACCTTCACTCCTTTAATGATTCACACATTCAGTTTCATTATTTTGCTTGTTTGACATGTGCCACATTCAGTACACACTACTTACGGTATATTTTGAAGCTGTCAGGTTTTGAGAGCATGAATCAGCACTGCAGGTCCAAGGCAAGTTTTAATAACTGCACCTCCTCACTTATACACACGAGAAAGAGCCAGAGTTAGTGCAAACTACTTAAGTACAAACTATTCAATTTTACAAAAGAAAAGTTTGAATGGAGGTCAGATATGCAGATGTGCCTCTTTATTTCTGTTAAAATATGTTAAAAAATTCAATCAACAAATTTATTTACTCAAAGAGGAACGTTACACGTACAATAAACCGCATATACTCTAGGTGTACTTTTTTTTTTTTTTTTTTTTTAATTAGGGTGAGGCAAGTAATCGCAAATGAGGTAAATAGATAAACGGCTTCCTGCAATATTCTAATCGCAGACAGGCCAAAAGATTTTTTTTTTACCTCAAATGTGTACGAACAGATACTTTTTATTCTTATTATTACTTTTGTTTTATTTTATTTTATTTTTTTTGCGATAGATGTTTACTACTTTTCCAAGACAAACAATCAAAGTGGTGAAAAGTGGCCAAATCAGCAAGAGGTAGAAATAAAGTAAGTTTAAGGTGGCAAAAATGATCAGAAAGCAAAATACAATAGGAAAGAAAACTTTGAGGATAGTCAGAAAGTAGCAAATAATGGTCAAAAGTGACTAAAATGGGCAAAAAGCGGTCACTAGTAGCAAAAATAAATAAATAAATAATAATTCATTGGTTGCTGTTTTTTTTGTGATCATTGTCAATGTTCATTTTTAAAAATGTTTGGGGAACCTTAAAATAATTGCACAATAAAAAGCTTTTGCAATATGGGAAAAAATGTGATTTTTTTTTTTCAAAATTGTTCAGCCCTCATTGTTATTAAAGGTGTGTGAGGAACATATAGAACACAAAAGATAAATAAAATAATTTCGTGAATAAATCATTAAACAGTTTTAAGTAATATAAATATTCAAAGTAATTATTAAAATGTAAAATGTAATTAACACTCATTTATTCATCCCAGTTTTTATTTGTATTTATCATGAATGAACATTAAAACACAGTAATAATCTGTTATCATCCCTCCAGATTGGGCCGTTCTTCAGGGAGCGTTCCTCCTGGCCAATAAACTGTGTCATCCCTCATCCCTGTCTTCACTTCAGAAGGCTGAGTGGAGCAGAGTGGGGGATCCAGTCCTGAAGACAATCAAAGAAATCTGCTCACAGAGTGAACATCCGACCACCTCAGCAGTCGGCCTCACAAAGACGGTGATCTGTGCTGTGTGGCTGAAGCTGTTGAGCAAAGAGGCCGGAGAGGATGTGGAGACGTCCTGGAGGGAAAACCCTTTCTTCCCTCTGCAGAACAGCATCCCTGACGTCAACCACGTCGTCCTGCTGGAGGTGGTTAAGTCGACCCAAGCTGCTCAGATATTTGCCCAGTTCCTGTGGTGTTTTCCTCAGCCCCAGGTCTTGACTGAGCTGGAGAAGCTGGTGCAACACGTGAAGAGCAGCCCAACCACTGAGGAGGATGTGCGACTCTTTTTGGAAGTGTGGTGGGAGCTGTGGAAAGGTCGTGATGAGCAGAAAGCTGGTGATATAGAAGATGTATTTGCCGGCCAATTTGCTCGTCTCTCGTCTGAGTCTTTATGTTTGACTCATCAGGCCCCCAAGAGATTAAAGCTCGACCCAGCAGATCTAACAGAACCATCTCAGAATAACGATATCCTGCACGTTCTGCTTCATGCTCTCAAAGATGTTAAACACCATATTTCTGTAGCAGATCTTTGCCTCCAGGCTCTATCTGTTTCACTTGATGCTCTTTACACAACTTTTCTTATCAGCCAAGAAGACGCACTTCCAATAAGAGAGAAGTTGCAGGTTCTATCTAAAGCTGTCAGCATCAGGGAAAAGAATGATGGGAAACTGAGTCCTGAGCTTGTTCGGGAGGCTCAGAGGAACCTGCAGGCGTCTCACTCTCCTTCTCAGTTTCACTCCAGCAGGATGAAGTTTGGTGAAGCCTCAAAGGTTGTAACAGAAGTTGCTCAGTTTTGGCAAAACGCTGGGCTCCTGAAAGTGACTGAGTCTTGTTACTCAGCGTTCAGGCTGGAGCAAAGTGTCCAGAGAGTGCTGACAGCTCTACATGGAGCAGAAGAGCCTGAGGTGAACACACTCAGAGCTCTGCTGGAGTCTCTCACCTTCCCCGCTGTAGAGATCAAACCAGAAGTGGCGTCCAGGGTCGCAGCAGTGATCATCACTCACCGTCTGGATGGTTATCAGGACTTTGCGGTGCTGTTCGCCAGTGAGACAAGTTGGGCTGCTTGTGGTGATCACTGGATGGACTGCCTCCAGAAGAACCAAGCAGCCTTCCAGCAAACGCACGCCCTCACCAAACTCACCTCTACGCTCATGAGCAAACTCCAGAGTCCCAGCACAAACGTGAGCCAGTGCAGGAAGCTGATGAAAGTCATTGCAGATATATTTTCTGCTCTTTCCTTAAAAGACAAGAATGAAGCGATTCATGGGATCTTGGGGCTGTCCAGCAGAGGGTTCTTTGGGTGCCATGTTCCCTCCGCTGTGACAGACGGGTTTGAACAGGAGCTCAACATGGCCTTCAACTGCATCATCCAAGGAGGAGCAGCAACATCACACAGCAACCTGAACACAGCCGTCTCTTTAGTGGCGAGAGTGGCGTATCAGAATCCAGAGGCGGCGCTGAGGTCGTGTTGTCACTCTGCTGTGTCCAATAAAGGAGCGTTCTCACTGATGGCTGCGATCCTGCAGAAGCTGCCGGGACTCCGAGGACAGAAAGGAGGAAACGACAAAGCTCTAAGTAATGACGAGGAAAGAAAAGAGTCAGAGGAGAGGATGGATGAAGGGAGTGATGCTACAAGCGGGCCTAGTCTGCTCTGCTTCTGTCTGCAGGACATCATCAGCTCCAAATCTCTGTCCGCTAACGAAAAGGAGCAGTTCCTCAAGTTTTTGGGCCTGCTGATGAAGCCTGGTGAGAGCGATGAAGGAGAGGAAAGAAAGGAGAGCTTTTTGTCACCTCAGGAGGTTGTAAATGTCTTTGTCCTGCCTCATCTCTCCACGCTGGGTGAGTTTTCTGCAGCATGTAAGACTCTGTATTGTGTGACTGTATGAACAAATGAATAAATAAACTAAGCTAGTTTGAGTTATCCACAAAAGTAATTTTTTAGCTATTTGACCATGTCTAATCTTGCTCCATGAACTACAGAGTTGGTTGATGATAGGTGACATTGTTCACATCATATGCAGTAAACTGATCCACTGTTACGAGCAGATTTACCTTTTGTTTAGCTATGTGTCATTTTAAACCAATTTGTCTAAATATAATTTGTCTACTTCTCCCTCAGGTAAAAGCTCCTTTGACTTAGAGCTGAGTCTGCAGCTCCTGAACACAGCTCTGTCTGTGGACGTCCAGGAAGCTGCTCCTTCTCACTGGCTGACAGACTGCTCTCCTTTCCCTCTTCTTTACATCCTCGCACAGCTGCTCGACCAGACACTCAGGTGTGTGAAGTGACTGTTTTTTAAATCTTGTTCAAAATCGTTTCTTTGTTTTCTTCCTGAATTAACAAGATATTTATTTCAGAATTGTGAGAAAAGATGCGTTGAGCTAATCCTGGGAAAGATTAGAACACATCTCAACACTTGAAAAACGTTAAGATGCCAGAAAAAAGTCAACAAATAATAAAAAAAAACCATCTACATATCTCCCAATAACTTCAATTTATCTGAAACCTGAAGCCTTTATATTTTTCCATATTTCCAAAACCCCTAACTATAGATGTTAGGGCTAAACAAGTTTCAAATATAATCTAATTACGATCATTTTTTCCTGTATCACAGTTGCGATTATCATGTAATTATTGTTACATTCCCCATCTTATGTGTTGTTGATATCAACTGCTGTATTACAGGGGATGATGTTTTCTTTCCTTGTTTTTGACCAGAAAAATGAACATGGGTGAGAGAAGTAGGAGTCTTGTTCAATAAAATTCACAAAAGAAACAGTTTGTATTTACATCTAAAAAAATAGAGTATCATGAAAAAAGTCAATATTTTCATTCACTCATTTCAGAAAGTGAAATCCAGAATATGAAACATGAAACCAGATATTATATGGAGTCATTTTACTCCGTGGATTATTTCAAGCCTTTTTCTTGAAATTTAATGATCATGACTTGCTGATGATGAAAACCCCAAATTCATTGAAATGTTACAAAATATTAATGAAAAAGGATATTTCAAACAGAAATGTCCTGAAATATTTTGCTACTGTCTGACCATTTTTCCAGTTTTTCACTGATTTAAAAAAAAAATCCTTTTTACCCATTTTTTTCAGTTTTTGACCATTTTTGCTAACTTAATTTTATTTTTTGTTTCTACTTCTTATTGTTTTTATGCTTTTCCCCACTTAGCTTGTTGTTCTTACAAAGGTAGTTTTCAACAGCTTAGCTCTTTGGTTGAGCTGGTTGAGTAACTCTAGTGTAAAGCATAAAACATTTACTGCAAAAATTGTATCTGATATTCTGACACATTTGAGGTTGAAGAAATATTGCACTGTCTGCACTTAGAATATTGTAGTAGGCCATATTGTGATTTAATCTAATTTGAAATTAATTGTCCAGCCCTTTTAATAAATATTCAAAGTAATTTAGTTGTTAAATCACCCTGGTTTCCACTCTTGATGTGCAGGTGTTGGGACCAGCCACCAGAGGATGCTGCCAGCCTCTGGTCCATGGACACCAGAGATCTGCTGGTCTCCTTGCTGACCTCTGTGGGGCAGGTGATGGGTGAAGAGGTGGCTGCTCACCCCAGCAGCTGGTCTAGAGCTTTGTTCTGGCTCTACGACAAGGTGGAGGGTCTGGACTGGACTGTTCGCTTCCACCTGAAGCCTGTGTGGGGCGAACACTTCAAAAACGAGGTCCCCTCTGCTCTGCTGAGCGTCTGTGAGCTACCTGAGCAGGTGAGAATGTTTGAATTGCCAGTAGCTCTTACTGATTTATCAACTGTAATAGAAGCATGTCAATGTTTTTAATCTGTTTTTAACTATTTCTGTAAGCGATTTCTGTCAGATTCAGTCACCAAGTTTAGACAAACATCCTTATTCCATCATCACAGACTGATGAAATCAAAGCTCACCTGACCCTCAGGTGTCTCTTGATATCAGATGATAAGTGGTCAGTTTTCTGCTGTGTTACAAGCTGTGTGACCATCTGCAAACTACTTCTGATAAAGGAGAATTTTCTCCTCAAGGGGGCAATATGGGAAAATATGTCAGGATGTTTTTATGGCAAGATCAGGAGCTGGATTTTACCGGGATTGTTTTTCATATTCAGGCTCTTTTGACCTGAGAAACACATTTTTAGACCCAAATATTTCTGATGTCACATTCTGAGGTATTTTTCTGCTCCATTTCGTAACTTTGATCTGGTCTTAAGTGTAAAACATTCATTTACAGACATCAGCTGTAAGAGTTGTTGAGCTTCTGCAGAATTTACAGAGCTTTAGCTTTATACAAATAGCCTATGCAGAGTCCTAATGTAGTTAAGTGAGACATAAATAGATAGTCTTTGGTTTTGTATGTGTTCTGAATGTAAATATTGACATAATTTAGGACATGATTTATTCCAGTGTTATACATTGTAAGATGAAAGCTGGGGGCCATATGAAAGTGGAATTAAACTGAGTAAAACCCTGAAACTACTCTGATAAAGCTCTCGTGTTTGGAATAAAAGAAACTGTAAATAGTTACTGATAAGCCGTGTGAACTTTGTGCTTTAAACTCTGACCAGGCACTGAACCAGGAAACTGGATAAATAAAATATTTGTTGGTACAAGCTGGGGCAGAAAATGAGTTACTGAATAATCCTGAAGGGGATTTCACCAGTTTAAGAGCAGTTTTTTTTATCTTTTGTTTGTTCTATCAATGAAAAAAAGGTTTCACACTTCATTTATGCCTCAAAATTATTTGATATTCAAATAGTTTTCTTCTACCTGGGTCTTTGTCTGGTGGATATGGGGGAAAAGTGGGTTTGGTAGGTTTGGTCATCCATCTCAAGCACTTGTGCCAAAAACACATAAAGTCAATCATTAAGTCACAATTTATCATTGACAAAAGAAAATTAAACTGTTATTTTGCACAAAAAACTCTCCTGATTTTGCAGCCCATGTCCGCCTCATGCTGAAAACTAACAAATAGGGCAACAGATTTAAAGAAAACTTCTTTTTTGATTCAGTGAATTAAGTAGAGCATTTTGAAATATCATAGTGTTCATGTATAAATTTCTGTTTCTATTCTTTCATCTCTTCTTCTCTCATCTATCCTCTACAGGACTGGACCGGTCTGGACCTGCCTCAGTACGGCCCAGGAACAGGTCTGCTGGCCTGGATGGAGTGTTGCTCTCTCTCAGACTCTCTGCTGTCCACCATGTTGACTCATCTCTCTCTGGACCAGCGCCGCACCGACCACGTCAACATGTTCAGTAAAGGTCTTTTGGTGGCTCTGACCCAGGCTCTGCCCTGGTGCTCGGTCTCACAGTGGAGCCGCCTGCTGAGAGTCCTGAAGGAGCTGATCACGTCAGGACGCCTCCACGTCCCCTTCTCACTGGAGTACGTGGACTATCTGCCTCTCCTGGATCTGAGGAGTTTCTCCTGTGAGCTCCGCCTCTCCGTCCTCCTGCTCCGGGTCTTCCAGCTGCTCTGCGGGTCAAGCTGCTCCGACTGGCTGCCAGCAGACGGCTGGGCACACGTTGGTCGGTTATACGCCTACGCTGTGAGGGAGATGATGAACTCAGTGAGGTCAAAGCTGCCTCTGCCTTCTTCTGGAGCCCTGAATGTCTCTGAAGCAACGTCACCTATAACCCCAAAATCCCCAAAAATGACCAAAGACTCTGAGAAAAACCTCAGAGCAGCAGAGGACTCTCCTCTGAACATGGAGGCAGAGACAGCCCTCAGCCAGGAAGTCCTGTTTGTCCTCAGCCAGCTCTTCTGTCACGTTCAGCACATCCAGGTACGAGTGTCTGTCATCAATAACACCAACATGAGACACTCTGATAGTTCAGGAGGATGAATCCACTTTTAGGGGCTGGATCATTGAAACAGAGCCTTGCTTAGTCAAAAGTTATCTGCTTTATTTGATATGTCAACACTCCTAAATCCAGATTGTTTACATTTTTCTGTTCCAGGTGATGATGCCCGGAGGTCAGAGTGAACCTTTGTTCCTCTGCTGTCTGGAGATCCTCAGCCACTACGAGGCCGTCATGTCGGCCTTCCCCCTCAGCAGCAGCCCGCTGGAGAGCGAGAACACGCGTCACTTCTTCTCCACCATCACCGACAACCTGGTGAACGTGGAGATGAAGGCTGTGCTGAAGCAGAAAATCGCCCAGCTGGTGTCAACGGCTGCATGAGGAAATAGTTTTTCACATTGATTGCATAAATCTGATTTCCTGCTTTTGATTTCATGGGATGCACTTAGATAAAAATAAAATTATTGCAAACAGATGAATGAATAAAAGCCTTATTTTTCACAGCTGACATCTGTCTGTGGCTGCTGGATTTATTTTATCTCTGTACAGGTTCATAAACAGCTTCCTGAGATACCAAACTATATTGGAGGTAATTTGGGATTTACTTTAAGAAACAAAGTGAGACAAAGTTTTGGCCACCAGAAAAAGGTCATACACTATAATATTTGGTTGGACCACCTTAAGCTTTAATTACAGCACTCATTCACTGTGGCATTTTTTCAATAAGCTTCTGCAATGTTATAAGATTTATTTCCAAAGTCATCCCATCCCAAAGATTCTTAATGTGGTTAAGGTCTGGACTCTGCGGTGGCTGATCCATGTGTGAAAAAGATGTCTCATGCTCCCTGAACCACTCTTTCACAATTTGAGCCCCATGAATCCTGACATTGTCATCTTGGAAAATGTCTGAGAAGAACAAATCCATTGATGGAATAACTTGCTCATTCAATATATTCAGGTAGTCAGCTGATCTCATTCTTTGGACACATGATGTTGCTGAACCTAGACCTCAGCAACTGCAGCAACCAGACCATAGCACTGCCCCCACAGGCTTGTACAGTAGGCACTAGGCATGATAGGTGCATCACTTCACCTGCCTCTCTTCTTACCCTGATGCACCCATCACTCTGGAGCTGGGAAAAATCTGGACTCATCAGGCCACATTCCTCCAGAGTCCAATCTTTTTGCTCCCTAGCAACTAAATGTTTAAATGATTGGTGATCACTATCAATCAGGATTTTTTCCCCCATTACATTTCTTCCTGGTAGACGAGTGAAAGTCAACAAACAGTGCAGTTACAGGAATCACAAAAAATATTCAGCATTTTTCTTTTATTCATACAAAAACACCATGTACCAAAGATAAATCAGCAGCACACTCAGTAAAACAAATTTTAAAAGTTTTTTTTACACAAAGCAACAGCCAATAGAAAAACTACCACAATCTCATTTTAGAGTAAAAAAAGATGTAGTGCAAAAAATGCCACAAAAAACTTAGACCTCTGCTTGATTCTGTGCTCAGACATGAAAGTTTGGAAGAAATATTCCAAGAACTGGAAAGAAAAATGAGTGTATTAGAGGAAAATAAAACGACTAAGAGAGTCAAGTTATCAATTTAAGACATTTGAAATAGTGCAAATTTTCAGGATTATGCAAGCTCAGCCTTCAAAAGTTTTTTTGAATTGCTTGTTCACATGTTCCTCAGTGTGACATTAACTGTGTCAGGTGAGAGGAGGGATAGTGAGTTAAGAGGGGGTTGAGTCTCAGGAGGCAAAACAAGTCAGAAGCCAGAGCTTAATGTTCACTACATGATGGAGGAAAAAGCCACAGAGGTGATGAGAGGTTTTGCATTAGCATCAGTGCTAAGAGTAAAAGGAGACAGCTTCACAACACACTCACACTCCAAATTTTCTCATATTTGTGTAATCCTTTTATATATTATAGATTTATTTGTCTCTTTTCTGTAACATGATGCATTATTTGCCTAACACCTGTCAAATGTAACTGACGTCTGTAAACCAGCCCAAATGTTCATCACTTAGCAGAAAAACTCAGAGTAAAATCTTGATTAAACTTCTGTTCACTCAAACAACCCTCTGAGAAAATTCCAGGAGACTTGTGCATTTATCATCTTGATTTCTACCCTTTTCCCTCCAGCAGTGATCCTGACTCTCTGCCCAAAATATCCCATAAAGAAGCCACATCTCAGTCTGTCTTCACTCCATTTTTCCCTCCATCTCATCTCCCTTTCCTCTGTCGTAAGTACAGTCTGTTTGCTTTCTTCAGCAGCAGAATGAACCAGTAGATCTGAGGAGCCAAGATCATTAGGTTACCCATGTTGCATTGCCGTGGCAGATGAAAGGGCACCCGATGTAGGGGGATCCCAAACTGCCGGCCATACATCCAGTACATGAAGGGGAAGATGAGGATTCGACAGGTGAAGAAGGTCAGGAGGACCATGAGGCCATTGATTCTGTGCAGGCGGGTGTGATCGAGGCCAAGCTGGTGATCGAAGGATGGAGCAGCAATAAGAAAAGCATCAGGGTTACAGTTTACTCTGCAAAAGTGTGGGAAGGAGGGAAACTAAAAGACACTATCAAAGGTTGCTGGTATCACAGGATCAAGTGCTTTACCTGGATGAGAATCTTTCCCAAGGAGACAAAAGGCGTGCTGAACTCTGTGGTGAACAAGCAGCCAATGAAGAAATCCCCCAGCCCTCTTCTGAAGAACTGAAGATCAGAAAAAGAAACATTAGAATTAGGGATGGGCAATTAAGTGCAAATTAGACTGAATCACAATGTGACCAACTGCAGTATTTTAATAGTTGACAGAGCAATGATTCTTAAACCTGAGTTAGATTACTAGATGAACTTCCCAGTAGATGTTTTATGCTCTGCACCAGTGTTACTCAACAATGCTCAACCAATGAGCCAATGAATTGTTGAAACAGATCTAAGTGGTGAAAATGACAGTAGGCAGTAATAAAATAAGTTTAAGGTGGTAAAAAAAGGTCAAGAAGCAGCAAAAATTGGCAAAAAATTGTAGAAAACTTAAGGAACACTAAGAAAGCAGCAAAAAATTGTCCAAAAGTGGTGAAAAAAGAGTGAAAAGTGACTGAAATGACAAAAAACGAACAAAAATGGGCAAGAACATTCTACTTGGGAAATAGTCAGAAGGTAGCAGCAATGGGGGAAAAAGTGACAAAAAGCCGTGAAAAGTGGTAAAAAACAGCCAAAGGCAACAAAAATGGCAAGAAAGATGGGATAAAAAAGTGGTCCAAAAGTGGTGGGGGGAAAAAGAGTGAAAAGTGATTCAAATGGGCAAAAAGCAGTCATGGGTAGCAAAAAGGAAATGGTTTGGGTTGTTTTTTGCCATAATTAATGTTTATGTTAATGTCCAACAATATGTTTGTTTAAAAACCCATAGGATGGAGGACCTAGAAATAACTGCACAAATTAATAGCAAGTGCAATATGGGAAAAATAATCACAATTACATTACTTTTCTAAATCGTTCAGCCCCATATGAAGACAGAAAAATCTAACTTTACTCAGGATTGTTCTGTGATCTGTGTGACGCTCACCAGAGTGATGGGCAGGAAAATGAGAAGCAGCACCATGTGATGAAGCACCAACATCCAGTCCTTCCTGAGGAACGCCTTCACAGTGAGAGCGGAGTGGCTGAAGCTCTGACCTCTGACCCTCTGAGTGTGGTAGTGGCTCAGGTACATGGCGAAGATGTCGTAGGCCATGTAGGGAGCCCCGAACAAAGTGAACCTGTTGGTCAGCCAGTGACTGCACGCAGAGAGAGAAATGATTAATGTAAACACAGTTAATCTTCTTCACAGTAATAAAAACTCTCACCTGTCAGTCATGACATCTCTGCAGGTCGTCACCACGCGCACTCCAGCAGCAGTCGCCAGAGATGCATGAATGGCAGAGACCAGCCTGAAGAAACACAGTCAGGTAGAAGGAAAATCCCCTTCAGTCATTATAAGTATAAAACATGTTTTTATTACAGCTTTTAAATGAGAAATGCAGCTCAAAGTCTTAGACGACAGGAAAGACAAGTGTGTCAGGCCCAAATTCAAATGTTTAAGCCAACTGCACCAAACTCCATTGAAAAAAACACTTATTTATTGTTACCTGATAGAATACAAATTTTTGTTTTAAAACTTTTTGAAAAGCCAAATTTAACTTTAATTAAGTTCTTCATGTTGATTTGATGTTAGACAATAGTTCAATTCAAACAAAACTTTACCATGAGTTTGATATAAGGAACAAAGGTCTGTGGAGAATAACAGATGATTTTTCTTTTCATCTGTCGAATTTCATCTTCAATTCAAAATTAGACTCATTGGCCAGACGTGTTCACAACAAACTTGACTATATTCATAATATTAAAATTCAGGATAAATAAAACTTTTTAGTAATACAACTCTTAGTCAAATATGCTTGTTCCCTTAAAGTTGAACTGCATACTACATTTCTATATTAATGTTTGTAATTAATGGCAAATTAAAAAGTGCAAAAGTGCAGTGTTAAAATTCAAGATAAATGAACGAAAAGTACAATCCTGATAAAAATGATCAATTCATTATGACTAAAAAGTGACGGTAAAACAAAGTAACTTAAAAAAGGAGTTAAACAGAGGCTCATAAGTTTATAACAGAGGATCTTTAATGACCATTAGAGCTGTTCAGATGTTGATACTCTGTTATTTTACCTTAAGAAGTTTGATAAACATTTGCCTAAATACGTTTGTATCAGTCCTCAGTCAAAAGTTAAAGTAGACGTATTCAACATGGACAAAACTGAGCAAATCTTACAATTATGTGCACACACTTAAGGCCCCCACCCTGCATTAGTCTGGGCTGGGCCCCCAATTAAGAAAAGTCTGGATGTGCCCCTGCTTACAGGAGGAAATAGAACTCAATAACTTTATTTTGAAAAATGTTTCGTTTTGTCACATGAAAGCCGAATTTACCAGAAATGTATTTGAGATAACATTACGGATGCTGAGCTCTGTAAAGTGGTAGAATAAAAATAAATAAACCAGCTGAGATTACACTGCCTCTTTCCCTAAAGCTGTTTGGTGTCGGTGCAGACCCACGCGCAGTGACCCGACGCGCAGTGGGTCTGTCCCGTGGGGTGCGCGGCTCGTGTGGGTGCTGCTGACCTTTCACTGACGGACACAACATCAGCATCGCTCCAGGTTGTGAAAGAGCGTCTCAGAAGTTTCCTAAAAGTGTAGAAAAGACCCGGAAACAGCACAGATCCACAGGCTACAGCCGCCGACGACATGCTCCCTGTCCCGGAGCCTCCTCCTTCCGCAGCCTCAGCGATCAGAACATGGAGGAGGAGGAAAGATCAGGTGCTACAGATAAGACTGACTGACTGAATTACAGACAGACAGGTGCTAATACAACAAGGCAAAAATAAGGAACACCCGCAGCAAAAGGTCGACATTGGAGATTTTGTAATGTGACCAAACTTCCTCGTCATCGGGATTAGTTTGACTTAAAGTGACAGGATTGGTTAAAGGAGAGGTGCGTTAAAATGACCTCATGAGTCACCTCTCTATCTTATCTTCATCTGTTTTACCACTGGTGTCATTTATTTAAGGGATAAGTGTTGTGTGAATTAGAATATCAACAAGGTGAGACAAGACCATAACATCAAGCATATATCACCATATATATTCACTATATTTTTTCCATTTAATACCTGGCAATTAGAGAAAAGATAACACAAAATAATGATTAGAAGATTATTTTATTGAATTAAAAGGGATTTTGAAACTTGGTATTGATCTGATTGCAAACTTTGGTATAGATCCGGTACCAAGTAAATACAGGGCCAGTATCACCAATATCAATACTGATATCAATACTTTTTTTCATATAAAAGAAGTGAGTCCAAGTATTACCCATGCATTAAAACTAATGCCTCTGTTAAACAATAAGGGTAAAATATATACATATGTTTTTTTCAGCCAGAAAACAATTACATGCTTGGATTTTTCTGCTTTGTTGTACCCAGTAAATTAAAATGTTCACGGATATTAACAATTATCATTGTCCAGCATTAAATGTATGGTTTTGATCTAACAGGTTGAGCATGCTGGTAGATTAACTATTGCAAAAGCATGATCATATTTAGAAAATGTGCAATGTATGAAATGCTTTGTTCAAGCTGCTGTCTCTTTAAAGCTCCCTGTTCCACTAACCCCCTGTGCTCTGATTGGCCAGCCCTCTGGAGGCCTGTCAGTGGCAGACCTCAGTGTTTGAGACCTATCCAGATCCTAATGCAATGAACTAATCATTGCAGCAAGTCTTGTAAAGATCTTTTTGCTGCTTTTTTTTTTCTTTTTTTCTTTTTTTTTTTTAAAGCAAACTATTTTGATCAGTATGAATACAGGTCTGCACACATTTGGTCCGAACATTTAGCAATATTCCTTTACATCCATGTTGAGAATGTGGGAAAGCAGAATACCTCCTCTGTAACAGCTGATCTGCAGCTTGTAGAGCCTGCTGGCATTTTCTTTCATTCAATAATTCCTTGAACCCGTACCAAAAAACATGGGGTTGGATATATGATATGAAAAAAATTATATGCCTAGTTTTTCTGGTCATCCCTCATTACCCCTTAAAACATGTTTTACATACATTGCTTAAATTCTGCTTGGCCAAAAAAAAGTTGCCACCAAAAAAGGGCACACACTCTAATATTTTGTTGGACTGCATTTATATTTAATAACAGAACACATTTACTGTGACACTGTACAGATAAGCTTAGATAAACAACCTCAGATCACAGCACTGCCTCCACAGGCTTGTACAGTAGGCGCTAGGAATGATGGGTGCATCACTTTACCAGCCTCTCTTCTTACCCTGATGCGCCCATCACTCTGGAACAGGGTAAACAGAGCAAACTGAAGCCTTTTTTTCCTTAAAGCTACAGCTGTTTAATTCTAATCCCTTGAGTTCCTTCCACATTGTGTGTTTGGAAATGCTCTTACTTTTTACTGTCAAACATACTCCTGAGTTCTACTGTTGTTTTTCTTCAATTTTATTCAGTCAAATGTTTAAGTGATCAGCAATCATAATCTCCCAGGATTTTTTTTCCAACCGCATTTCTCCATGGAAGACAATGGTTCCCCACTATCCTTCCATTTTTTAATAATGTGTCGACCAGTTCTTAATCCAATTTTAGTAGTTTCTGCAGTCTCCTTAGATGTTTTCTTTGCTTGATACATCCCAATGATTTGACCCACCTTAAACAGACTAACATCTTTTTCACAACCACAGGATGTGTGAAACAAGAAGTTACTCATCACATCAGCTGGGGTTCATAACTTGGTGCCAGCTGAAAGATAATCACCCATATTTATCCAATAGGAGGCTCGTCCCTATTTGCTTAGTTTAATCCAGGTGACAACTTTTTTTTGGCCAGGCAGTGTATTTATACACAATAAATAGATCAAGCAGGTATAACGCTCACAATAATAGCAATAATCTTTACTCAAGCTGCTATGTTTTGTCTGAAGTCTATTGAGGCTCTATCATAAAAGAGTAAATAAATAATTTCTTGATCTTCTTGATCTTTGATATTGAGAGTCTACATTTTTTCCACCATCCCCAGAAGCTGTCTCACTTGATCCTCGTCTCCTGTTTCAGTATCAAACACAACATGCCGGTGGCCACATTTCAGCAGCACCTGCTGCAGAGGCTCTCCTGTCTTCTCTACATGTTTCTGTATCGTCGTTCCCCTCAACTCCTCCCCGTAGGTGAACAACACCACAGTTCTTCTCCACACGTCGTCCCCTAAAACACTGACAAATTCCTCCAGAACTCGCCTGTCTCTTTGTTTGAACGAGTCCACTGGTATCGCCAGCAGGAAGGTCACTTTGCTCCTCTCCGGGCAGAGGGAAAGGCTCCGGCGTATCTCTGCTTTCACCTCCCTTCCATTAGCCAAACAGAACTGGCTCCATCCAGGAGTGTCCACCACCGTCACAGTCCGTCCTAAGACTGTCCCACAGCCAGCAGAGCACCTGGTGGTCCGACCACACTGACGAATCTGAAACTCTTCACAGTCCAGGATGATGTTACCAGCTGAGCTCTTCCCTGACTTCCTCCTCCCCAGCAGGACAAAGGTGAGAGGAAGCCCAGAACGAACTGAGAATACAACAAGACAGCAAGTTTAGAATCTGTCATAGTGATTAAAACACATGATAACGAATCCATCACTGAGACGAACAGGAAACATCACCTGATGCCTGATACGTGTTTTGTCTTGACACACCATCACGTTCATCATGCTGGTTTATCTTTTCTTCTTCTTCTTGTCTTCTTCGCCTGCTCCTCTCCCGTCTGCCCAGATCTCGTCTCAGCTTGCTGCTCTCCATCATCCTCTGGATCTTCTCAAAGAGCTCTATGACCTGGGTCCCTGAGGAGCTGGGATGGTTGGTCATCACATGGTACCTGTTGGCGCATCGATCCAGGAGCCATTGGAGAGTCTGTCCCTGCTGCTGTATGTGCTCCTGGATGGACACGGCTCCTGTAACAGAAAAAACTCTATTCATTGAGTTCAAATTTACTAAACAGAGGCAAAGATGAGATGTCAGACATGAGTGAAGGATCCCAGCTTCACCTAATTTGTCTCCGTGTGTGAAGAGGACCATGGCTCGGTGCCAGATGGGGGTCTGGAGCAGTCTGAGCTGGGCCTGCATGACCCTCAGCTTCTCTTTGTCAAAAAGAGACGTGGTGGTCAGCACTATCAGGATGGCGTGGAGCTCTGGGTCACAGAGAGTCAGACCTCTGCAGATCTCCTGAGACACCCTGTCTGGAGTCAGGCAGTGGGAGGGCCAGCCTGGAGTATCAACCACCGTCACCTGACAGATGGTCAAAGTATAAATCTTAAGTCATCTAAAGCAGGGTGACCATGTTCGAAACACCCAAAAGAACGACCCCTGACCCGGCCTCTACCAGTCCCTGTTGGCTGTCAGGGAACAGTCAAAGGCCCAAAGTGAATTTCAGGCACTCCTACTGAGAAAAACCTTTTTTTTTTGGGAATAGTTCTATGTTCCCAAAATCTTTATTTTTTTTTTTAATGCAAGTGAATTAAGGGTACCTTGACCAGTCAGTATTGACTCTCAGGGTACAGGGAAGTGCCCCAGAGTGAATTTTGGACAAGCCTTCAAGGAAATATCAACTTTTTGATTCTGGGAACAGTGAAGTTTTCCAAAATGAAAACATTTTGTTTTGAAAGAGGATTTTTTTTTAATCCCAAGAAGATTTGGGGTATCTCTGCCAGTCAGTATTAACTGTCATCAAAATTTGTCATTGGAAATTTGTCAGGTCATTTTTGGGGCACTTTGGTAACAAGGCCACAACCATCTTTGGGCCAGTTCTCCTTGTGTTTTTGGTATGAAGTTCCCCCAAATGAAGAGAAATTATCCCAAATCAGAGTGGGCGGGGCCTGGAGAGGCCAATTTGTATATTGATGGTGAAAGTGCCCCAAAATGAAGGGAAGTCAATTTGAGGCAAATTAGAGGTGTGACTATAGAGTTAATCCATGGTGATCGCCATCTAGTGGTGGCCCAGTGGTGTCACAAGCCAAATGCCCCATTCTGAAATAAAGTTTTCCAAATTTAGTTTATTTCAGGTCACCTTAGGGGCACCCAGTGTCTGAAAGTGAAAAAGTATCCCAAATTTAGTGCCTCTGATTCATTTTGAGTAACTTTTCACATAAAGTATATATAAACTTACCTAAGTAGTATACTGAAAAAGAAGCATCCCCTCAGGCCACGTCAGGCTTTAAAAAGCAGCTGATCAGGCACATAGAGGCATCACAGTGGCTATGCCCATTTATTACACAGTGTATGTTAAAAGAACAGGATTAAACTTGTTTATTTACTTGTTTTCCGTAGATGGTGCTGTCCTCTCTGCAGCTGCGCATCATGTTTTTGGTAAAGGCCGCTCGTCCCAGGATGGTTCTCCCTGCTGAGCTCTTTCCACTTTGTTTCTCTCCCAGAAGCAAAATGACCATCCGGCCTGAGTGGCTCATCTCCAGACCTGACAAACATTCATGATCACTCGCTCCTTATACTCTGAAATAAAGACGACACCCCCTGTAGTTTTTAATGACAGAAATAACTCACCACCTGTTGTAGCCATGTACAGTTTCCTGTGTTGCTGATCTTCAGGGAGAGTGAGGGTCAAAGAGCCCGCTCTTCAAGCATCTCCTCTTATATTATTCTCCTCTCTGAGTTTGCTTCCTCCTTATCAGAGCCACTCCGCCTGTGGCAAATATTCAATCCAAGATAAATGCTTCATGTCTTCAGTAACGCCTGGTTCAGGCAGTGTCATTTAATGAGTAATAGGTTCAAAGGTCACAACAGAGAAGTTCCAGAGAAATGAAAACACTGAGTCAGGCTGAGCACACATGAGGTGAGGTTATAAAACAGACTGATAACACACACAGCGGCAGAACAATCAGGTTTAAAACTGTGATCGTACAAGTACTGATGATTGTATTTATAGTCTCATTAAGGAAAGAGAAAGCATCGCTTCACTGCAAAAACTGAAATCTAAGCAAGTCATTATGTCTTATTTGTAGATGAAATTGTCTTGATTGTCTTGATTTGAGCCATATTCAGCAGACCAGTTAATAAAAATGTCTCATTTCAAGTTTTTTTAAGACAAAAATGAGGCCTGAATTGCTTGTAGCAAGTCAAAAAAAATCTGCCAATGGAATAAAATAAATGTCTTCATGCAATAAACTTTTATCTCATCCCATTGGCAGATTTTTTGTACTTAATACAAGCAATTCAAATCTCACTTTTGTCTTTATAAAACTTAAATAAGACATTTTTATGACCTGGTCTGGCGAATGTGGCCCAAATCAAGAATAACAAGACACATTTTACCAAAAATAAGACATAATGACTTGCTTAGATTTCAGTTTTTGGGGTGCTTATCTGTGTCTTCTGATTTTGCTGCTGGAGCACTGAACTCTGTTTCACAATAAGATCCTGTTAGCTATCAAACAAACTTAAGATTCAGCCTTTTAGTTCTCAGGGTGTCAATATTTTAAAAGTTGTGCAACCAGTTGTCTAAAAAAACTTTAATCTATATCAAAATGATCCAGATTTGGAAAACCCAGTTTTTGCTATCCAGGATTAAGTAATACATCTTATGAATTGGATCACCCTGATCCAGATAAAGAGTTTATAAGATTAACACACCCAGATTACCAGTGCGCTAAATGGGACAATGTGGTCGAGCAGCTCTGTAAAGATCAACTGGTGGAAGAGTCAAGTCTTTCTTATTTTGAGGCAAAACATAAAAAATGATAAAAACATCCACTTCTATTTATAATTTCTTTTCTGATCCCTCATCTGAGCCACAATAAATAAAAACTAAGTATACGACAGCAAATACATCATGAGTATTCTGAAAGTGTCTCCATTAATAAAAAAGGGCTAAATGTCAGGAAGAGAGACTAACTGGACATTCTTTGAAATGGTACACAGTGTAGAATCACAGAAAAATGAATATATTTTGATTTAGTTATTGAAATCGGTTGGAGGAATTATTTCATGAGGAGACAATCCTTTTTTATTTTACTTCGTTATACTGAAAGGAGTAATTAATCGGTAGCCTCTTTATTTACTTGACCACTGTAACAGTTAAACAAGTCAAGTACAAATTATGAATTAAAGATTGTACACTAAATGACACAAATGTTTCATTATGTGACCATGTCAAAGCTTTACTAAATTTTCTTGCTCCTGAAATCCACCTAGCCCCTGGGGACCCCTCACAGGGCAAAATTTGTGGGAAAATGAACTTTTTTCAACAAATGTAGAGGCTAAAGTAAGATAAAAAGGGAGATCTTTTTAAGCTGTAAATCATGTCGAGACAGAATAAAGACAATAAAAAAACGACACGCCCACTTTCATTATTTCCTAGTTGAGAAAACATCTGTCTGAAAGCCTATTTTGGCACTCAGATGCAAAAAACAACTGTATCCAAAGCTAAGAAAGACTGAGCAGCAGAAAATAAAGACAAAGACTCAAAGTAAAACCACCGTTTTAAGTTTTATTCATATATATATATTTATATATATATTCATGTGTTTGACTGCCACTGCTAAAAAGTGTGACTCATCACATTATCACCTGTAAGCATAAATAATCACTTTTTCTCTCTCTCTTGAAACGTGGGAAATAAAACCGACTGAAAACAGTTATGGGTCAATTTTCAGCACCATTGAATAGTACATTCTCTATATTGCATCAGAATATAAAAATATACAGATATAGTGTGTTTTTATTTGTCTTTAAAACATTCTTTCCGTGTTGTTCAATGGCATGAAACAAGAGAGGAAGAAAAGACCTCATGCTGACGATGAGCTTTGTTTTCACCGTTGTCGCCTCACAGCTCCACTGCAGGTCTGAACGAGACGCCTCATTCATCCATTCACAGCACTTTGAAAACATCAGTAGCAGCCACACGTGGGACAAACAAATTAAATAAAACACATGTCAGAGGCGCCCTGTTCCAAACACGTGAGGCTCACAGTGCCACCGGCCCCCCCCCTGACCACGTTCAGAAGAAGAAAAGTGATGAAGACGCCGACGGAGACGTGGGGAGTGTTGCAGTGCGAGCAGGCCGGTGGGCTGTAAGCTCATAAAGCAGTCTGATGCTGACGTCATAACCCCGCCCACCCCTCATCCAAAACAAAACATAAAAACATAAAATCAAAGCAGAAAAAAATCAAAAATTGCAACATGTCAGTTTCGACGATTCGAGGCAAACGAGAAGAGTTGAAGAAAACGAAGCGAAGGCGCGGTCGGGATGACAGTTCGGTTTGCAGTGCATAGAGAGGGACGTCTGAGATGGAGATTCACCGTTGTGTCCGTCATGTGGGATTATTGCCCTGTGTCAGCCTCACCCACTCATACACACAACACACGCACAAAACACACACACACACCTCTGCCCAGAAAGAGCACAACATGAGAGACAGACAGAGAGAGAGACAGAGAGAGAGAGAGAGAGAGAGAGAGAGAGAGAGAGAGAGCAGGGTCGGTTGGTTGATCAGGTTCCTGTGGTTTCCAGAGGCTCCAGGCTGGTGGGGTGTGTGTGTGTGTGTGAGAGAGTGTGTGTGAGTTTCTGTGAGTGTGTGTTTGTGTGATATTAGTCCAAATACAAGTCCAGAACAAGCCCGTCTCCACAAACACTTTAATTTCATTCCTGTCCGTCCATCAGTCAGAGCCGCCGTCCTCCAGGAAGCTTCTCGTCCAGCTCGTAGAAGAGGACGTAACCGTCGCTGCTGCACACGTGTGAGGAGGACATTGGTGTTACTCTGAAGGAGGAGAATGGATGAGAGGAAGAGAGTTGAACAATAGACAAATGCCTTCACACTAAAATCAACAGACTGAATAAAAAAAGGCTTTTTTTTTTATCACGATGGAGGTGCAGACACATACCTGGAGTCGTTGAAGGTGTACCATTCTCCGTTGGAGGGGTTGCGACAGTAGGCCGTGTAGTGACCTCCTGTGGTGGTGCCTGAGTGGTTGGACACTGCATACAGGTTGTACACGGCGTTTACTGCAAAGAAACAAAAACAAACTTGACTGTTACTCCTATTTCCTCAAACACCTGGAGGGGAAACTTTAAAGCAAGACTAGAGAGCCAGTTGAGTCTAAACTTAGAATTAAAAAAAGCTAAAACTCAGAACCAACCATTACATCTTGGTGTAGTTCACAGTTTTGTCTTTATTTCAGTTTACTTTTCAGAAAATGACACCAGAGAATAAAGTTTTATTGATAAATCCACAAACTGATAAATTAAGTTCTTTGACTGAATAATGAAATTCTTTCTTAAATGTATCATAGTTAAGAGAAAAACACCTAACTCCACTTCCTGCCTACACTTCTAAAATTATGAATAGGAAATTTAAAGTTCAGGGTCGTGGTGTGAGTAGCTACACACAGTTTTTCTTGTGAAATGCTGATAAGTTGAAGCAGGTGAGCTGACTGTAGAGCTCAAAGATCAAGAGCCCCCTCTGCTGGCTGAGTGTAGCTTTAGTTGTAAACCTGCCTCTTCTGCTTTAACAGAACATGGGACTTTAGAAATTAAATACAAATCACTTAATTTTTCTTAAACATGCTTTTTGTTATGATAGTTCTCATCCCACTCTTTGATTTTAATAAGACAGGATGTGATGTCATGGTTTGTAACTCTGTCAATTCCTGCATCAGTTTATCAGAGCACAGGAGGAAGGATGAGAGAGAATTTAATACCAAAAAAAACACTTGAATAAAAATTGTTGAGCTTTCAGCAGGGCTTGAGTGGTTTGTGGAATGAAAACGAAAACCAGAAACTTGCGAATGTTTTGTGTAAATCAGTGGAAACCATTTAATACCATATGTTTTTGGTTCTTAAATTGTCTATTGCATCACCATCCAAAGCTTTCAGACACTCTTATGAGTCAGATCTCTGTCCCTCCTGAGTCTGAGGATCATACTTACTGCTGCTTTGGGAAGCAAACTCCCGCAGGTCGAGATCTGTCACAGGAAAGTTCACAAAGGTGGACAGTTTTCCGGTTCTTTGTCCCTCAGAGAAACGTTTTAGGTCTTAGAGGGAGAGGGAGTCAAGGAGAAACTGAAGCTCTCAGTACGCTCAGGTAACTCAGGTGTAATGGTTAAACATATTTAACAGTCCATTGACAATTGTCTTTTAATGATGTCTATAGATTGTCCCAAACCCACACACTCTCATTATCACACATGCTCATGTCAAGAGGAAAAGGATACGTAGCACTAAGATCTTAGGGAACTTCTGTATCGTGAATTTCTTCGCACAAACTCTCCTGACTTCACACCTGGAGCACATCTGTGGAGACAAAACACAGACTGTGAGTTCAGAGTGTGCTGGCCAACAGATTCACCCAGGACTCCAGAAACACAGACTCCAAGCAGGTGCAGAGGTTTAAATCATCTCCTCTGCTTCATGGACATTATCTCATCACTCTGGGTTAAAACAGCAGACGCTCAAAGCTAAGAACTGTTTATAAACATCAATAATTGGCTGAACATCACATTTAGGAAAGAGAAAAGCTTGTTTTTAATAATAACTACAAAAATCAAGCACATTTTAATTTGTTCTATCTTCCAGGAGTAAAGCACACCTGTGTTGCGTCACACTGAGGTGGAGGAAGGCTGTCTTGATTTTGAAGTTGTTTTGGCTAAAACTAAGGGTGTAATAAATAATCAGTAGAAGCAAAAAGAGGAAGGAGGGGCCGGGGAAGGTGAAGAGAAAGGTGAGCTGTGTTTTTCTCTTTCCGTCCATGCAACGAGCCCATCACATGATGAAATCACAGCACAACATCCAGAGAGCACCTGAATCTGATTACAACAAAGACCCAGCAGCACTTCTTCTCCTCCGTCTGAGTGATTTATCTTTAAGGTTTCTGAGATCAAACAGAGTTTTGCTCTTTGATAGTGAAGCTGAAGAAAAAAACATACTATGGCTCTGTGCAGAAATATTCTGAAGTTAAAATTTAAAAAACCTGTGACTGGAGTCAGAAACAACAACATGAACGAAGAACCTCAGTTTGGTTTAACCACAGATGTTGGTCACACTGAAGCATCTTAGTATGTTTATGCTGAACAAACCTTTTTGATTCAGAGATTCCTTTACAACACCCCAGTCTTAAAAACCTGTAATACTGGTGTTTCAGCTCACATCCTGGTGTGAAGTTAAGTTAAGAAGTTATCACACAGTGAGAGCTTCACACACTCATACACACTGACAGAAATCCCATCTCAGCCCTGTCACACTTCTGTTGCTTCTACTGATCCCACTGTGGTATTTTCACAGAGTGATCTGAATCTGTGTCACCTTCTCTTAAACGCTAGATTTGAAGAGCGGTGATTCATCCTGAACAACTGCAGCGGACTAAAACTACGTGTTTATTGGGAGAAACTGCAACAAATGGACTCACATCTTCAGAAATCACTCAGATCAAACCCTGAAATAAGTTTAGAGAGGAGAAGATTCAAACAGTCTGGGTTGTGTTGCTTCTTACCGGCTTCTCGTCTCCGTCAAGGATGTCTTCTTTGGTGAAGAGCCGCATGCAATCCATCAGGCTCACCTCACAGTAGCCCGTCTGCAAACCAACCAGAGATGTGTTCAAGATAGAGAGCACAAACACACTCACACACGCAAAGCAGAGCACACACATTTCAGATCGTTATGAGAAATTTAAAAAATTACAAAAAGAATCATCTCTGCACATGCAACACTGCCCAATAATTCATCAGTGACTGTGTTTATCTGTGTGTGTGTGTGTGTGTGTGTGTGTTTTCTAACCTTGGCGATAGGTAGAGACAGATCCCAGAAAGGGTCAAAGACGGTGGAACAGAAACCACAGTGTCTGCAGGTCAGAGAGCTCTTCAGCTGTCCCACAAACAGGTCTGCAAAAAACAACAAGAGTCAGACCAAAAAGAACAAAACAAAGAGAAAAAAAAAGAAATATTCTGCTTTTTCTGGTTTATTCAGATCGTTCAGCTCCATCTGTTGTTCCCTGTTCAGTCTAGACACAACTTGGAGACTGAAAATAAAAATCACTTTGAAAACAATTTAACTGATTCTATCACAAAGATGGAGTGAATCAGATCCTAAAAACCACATTAACATTGATCCTGACGCTTTCACACTCACCCACTATCTTACTGTCTTCTCTCTCCAGATACTTGCTCCACATCTTCCTCCCCTTCTCTTCATCCCTGAATGTGGAGAACCTGTGAGACTTTAGACTGTTAGGACAGGAGACGGACACACAGACGAGGACAAACTGACCATCACAGTCAGCTGCTTTCATCTCTGACTGCTCTGACTCCTTTCTTACTCTTTCTTTCTTTAACTGCTCACACAGCGACAGGGTGAGGCTTTTTCTAATGGTAAATCTGTTTTTAAGGTATTAAGATGCAGAGTAAAGCATAGATTTCAATAATTATAGGCAAAGCTGAGTTGACCGTGGCTGTTTGTAAGTTAACCAAAGTCAGATTGAGTTGGCATTTTAATCATAGCGACCTCTGCTGTTTAACCTCAAAACTCTTGTTACAAAGTTTCTGTTTGAAAACTTTCTCAAGAGCTAATTTCTGTAGATGTTTTTGAATAAGCAGGGAGATCCTAACCTGCAGAAATGTGTGAGATGCTGTGGATACAGACTTCATGTTGGATGGAAGAGAAAATTTAGAGGTCGTTTGAGAATCAGTTCACAGCTGCTTTCAGTGTGAAAACTTCACTATTTGCACTGCTAAAACTGAAATGTCATGTGTATTTTCAATAAAAAATTGACATATTTGACTTAAAATCAGCCATGGTAACTTGAAAAGTCTAGAAAATGTTTCTATTGTAACAATAATCTTTTTCATTTCAAAATACTTGCGACAAAAATGATGCTGGAATTGTTCATGAACGTGAAAAAATCCACCAAAATCATGTCCCTTGAAATAAGAATGTTTTAATGAAAGAAACTAAATTGTAAATTTGTAGATAGACCCAATTGGCAGGGTTTTTTTTCTCTTCACAAATTGTGTCACTTTATCTTTTAATGTCTTGAATTAAGACACTTTTATAGACTTGTCAGGTAAACGTGGCTCGTATTGAGTCCAATAAGACAATCGGTATGATAGAAAAGATATAAAATCTTGCTGAGATTTTAGTTTTTGTATTGTACTGATGAAATTTCTGTCCTGCTAGAAATCTCACCAGGAGCAGATGTGATTGGCTCCAGTGCACTGAACCACAAACAATATGATGGAGCCAAAACTTTCTGACTTCAAAATCAGATGGGGGGGCTCAAAAACCAGGCTGAACTTCTTTCAAGAAATTTTGTTGTTCTTTGATGGAAGATATTTTTACTTTAATGGAAGATTTTTTTTAACTTTTTTTTATTTGAACTTTTCCTTCCTGGATAAAGATAAATGTGTTTTTTACTGAACATAATTACGACACTAAGTTCTTGCTGAGTTTGTGCAGCACAGAAAGATATTAGTACAGGCACTGACACATAAACAACAACACGTAAACAAACATATGAACACAGTCTATGAGGCAGATAACTTACGGCAGGTGGTCGAAGTCCTCCATGGTGCCTCTCGGCCTCACAGTGACCCTGTTGACCTCGTTGTGAAGACCGTCGAGGAGAAACCGCAGGAACTCCTGAGCGTCCTGTTGGCTGCAGGACACGGAGACGGGAGAAATATCAGCATGTTTTAGTATCAGACTTCAAAAAGTCATGTTATTTTTGTTTGGCAGCCAGGCTCAGTGCTCCTGGGGACGTCTGCCAGATACAAATATCTGAGTGAGGGAGAGATACACAGCTCACCTGTATCTGACAAATCTGGGAGCATATCTCTGGATCTGAGTTCTGAATTCAGACGGGCTGACTGCCTCGCTGCTGGACGACGTCCACATGGTCTGAATTATCTTGGCAAATTCTGGTACAACACAAGTAATGAAGTTACTCACACTGAGGGACATTGAAGCAAACAACTTGTGTGTGATATGAGGAGGGAGGGGTGATGCCAACTTAGACGAGGCTGAAAATCTCCAACTGCCAACAACTCGACGCTGCCTTATTTACTCAAAATGTGTCAGATTTTGATTCATCTGTTTAACAAACACAAAGCAGTGTTACACACATTCTCTCTGAGGAGCCGTCTAATCCAGAGGAGCGGGACTGAGTGTGTTGCAGTGTGTGTTTTGGACTCCAGGGGGCCCGAGCGTCACGTCTCTCACCTTGCATGAGGGCTGTGTTGGTGCGGCTGTTGTTGTTAAGGTCTCTGCGGTGCGAGTTGTGCAGGCAGTAGTCTCGCAGGCTTTGTGTGTTGCTGAGACACTGCAGGATACTGTTCATGAAACACTGCGGAAAGAAAAGAACAACACACACAGTTTGATATCAGTCTCTATTCTGTCGGTTAGAGGATTTATTTGTGGACCGTAGCGTTAAATCACTTGTTTTCATTTAGATTTCATCACCTCCCTGAAAATTCAAACATCCAATGAGTGAAAAGCATAATTCATTTTGTTTAATCACAATAAAATATTTCTCTCTTCATGATTAGAATTTACATTTATTTACACGATGATGAACTGATCCACCAGTTTTTTTAAAATCTACTTGAGCTGTTTTTTCTTTGACTGTTAGCCCTACTGCTTTGACTTTGTACTCTCCATGTGAGACTTCAACAGGAGAGTTTCTTGAAGACTTATGCAAACAACTGTTAGCTTTGGCTGTGCAAAATGACTTAAAACACAGTGAAAAACACTTAGTCTGACCTGGTCTAAAGGTTGAAATAAATGCATTAAGAGACACCACCAAAGCTCAAAAAGCTGGCCTAATATTGTCCAAAGATGACAAAATTGACACACAAATACCTTTAAGCTCACTCAGATGATACCAAATGATTTTTAATTTATTTGAACAAGACAAAAATTAGTTTTGAAAACAAAAAAAAAAGAATTTGATTTATGCTAAGTGTAGCTTAGCATAAACACTGATAATGAAGAGAAACATGTATCCTTTTTTCACCTCATTGTGATTAATTAAAAACTGTACATGAAATTTAAGATTCAAATGAACTGAATTTAAAGATTTCAGGTAGCTCAGCTTAGCATTGGCAATTAGTCTGGATGTGAGGTGAATAAAGTGACTAAACCCAAGTATTGGCACTTTGGAAGTCCAAAACGTAACACATATCCTGTTGGTGTGACCTGATAAAAGGGGGATTGAGTAGGCATGCAGTAATCTGCTTTGTAACTGAGCTTAGCATACATTTCTGAGAGGTAAAAAAAGGTGAAAGAGGTGAAAAAAAATTCTACCAGATAATGTGTTGTCTCATATGGGTTCAAGAACAAAAATAAGTAGATTACAATAAGTTGTGTTGGGATCTGAAATGATTTTCCAGCTTTAATGTTTGAAGTGGTAAGAACTCAAACAGAAAAGATGTTTCTCTCTCTTTATCTGACTGAAGTTTTTTGGTTCTTCTCTTAAACTGAAAAGCTTCACCTGATTATACAACATCAGTTTACTGAAATCAAAAACACCTTCAGCAAATCTGAAAATGTCCTTCTGAATCTGAACAGCTTTGAAAACACAGTAAAGAGCTTTTGTGTAAATATTGATGATGCTGAAGTGTGGCACACATGCAGACATGATGTCAAAGACAGCGCTGTGTTTACTCTGCTCCCTCCACGTGTCCACATCAGACATGTGCGATCTGTTGAGATTAAACCAGTCTGAGGGAGAGAGCGAGTCTGCTCTGGTCCATAGTTCAGAGCTCTCTGATTAGGTTACTGTCCACACACACACACACACACACACACACGCATTTATTTTAGGAGCTGCTCTCCAGCCTGTTGCCTGGTAGACTGATACACTTTAGTGATGCCTCAACAAAATGCCGACAGTGTGAACACAAAATGGATTATGGGAATTTGATAAAGACTCCCTCCTCCAATGGGAGAACAAAGGTCATAATCAACAAGAAAACAGACAAATAATGAAAACTGCATTGTCATATGTTCTGTAAACATGAACACAACTTAGACTGTAATGTGTGTTAACATGACTTGAATTAATTATAGAGATCTATGCATAATTTCCTTATGTTGTCCTTTTAACTTCTTGTTGTGCGCAAGAAACACTCACTGTAACTTATCACTGTATGTTCACCTTCTATGTATAGCTGTTTGGTAACAAGAGGGCGTCTTTATAGACAGAGATTTTAGTAAAATCATGTCACATTTGACAACCGTATGGATCGGTAGTCGAAGAATCCAGCTGCTAAACTGAACAATCTACGGTTTCCATTTGTCAATGTTTACTGCATCATGAAAAGAAATGTACAGTCAGGGAGATCATGATGTCAAGCATCTGAATTATACATTAGACAGGCTGCAGTTTGTCCCCCCGTGTCCTCAACATTTACATATTGTTGTTGAAACAGCAAATGAAGCAGAGAGGCAATATGTACCAACTTCTTTTGAAATATGTTGCTGTCATCAAATCTAAAACTTTCTTTTTCAAAAACAATCATATTTTCTGTGCTCATGCTCAAACATGAAGTTTCAATGTTTGGAAATTCATCACATTCTCTGTCTAATTTTGTGTGTGTGTGGGGGGGGGGGGGTAAACATGCAGAGAGACATGCACAAGGTGAAGCTATGTGAGTGTTTGAGCTAGAAGACAGTTTCATACTTGTTTAATCTTTCTAAAGTCATCTTTCATACCTTCTGGTGTTCTGCTTCCTAAGGGCCTCAACTGTTCAAAGTCATGAACCAACCAGATTTTAGTTTTAGCTTCAAACTACAGCAACCAATCATCTCCCTCTCAAATTTTTTCTTTTTTAATCTTTGTAACTTTGCTGGTGGTTTTAATTATTTTTGTTGTGTATTTCTGCTTTTACTTTCATTGTGAAGTGTCCTTGGGTGTTGAGAGAGGTGCTTTTAAAAAAAATGTATTAAAGGTAAATCTGTTTTCCTCTGTTGCAACCTTCATCCACTCTATTCCACTTCAATCCATCTCATGAAGTTTTTCAGTGTTTTTGCTCCTTCATCTTGGTCTGAGCTACAAAGTCATTTAAAATTGGATCACTTTGTTAGTCTTGATGATTTTAAAACTAGGATTAAGGATCATCTGATGAGCCGGTGCACTTGTTTTACTGCTGAATGCTCCTAATCTCTTAACCTACGTACTGTTTGTTTGATGCTGTCTATTGTTCTGTCCGTATGTGAAACTTTTTGTGCTGCTGTCTTGGCCAGGACTCCATTGCAAAAGAGATCATTGATCTCAATGGGAATATTCCTGGTAAAATAAAGGTAAAATAAAAAAAATATATACCTCCAGCTGGCACCCAGACCCCATGTTGGGAGGGCCCTATACTGGTCCGACTGACATCACGACACATTTGTGGGAGGATGACCAAAGACTTTGCATGTTTGTTGTATTATGAACTTGCAAACAAATAACCTTTCACTTGTGATAAAACAGCTCCTGACTGTTGGCACCAGGAATCAATCCAACAAAACATCCTGCACTGAGGACTTTGGCCTCTGTACACAGGGCACCAGCTAGAACCTAAGCTAAACCAGCGCTTCATCACTTTCTGTTGCTCTCAACATTTTACAGAGTCTCAACTTTTTGTGCACAGAGTTGTAAAAATGTTAAAAGCTTTACTCACAGTGTTTCCAAGGTTCTTCAGTCCCACCAGGCCTTGAGCGTTCTTTGAATTCTGAAAGACAGAGATAGAAAAACAAAGTTAGGTAAGTTAAGCTGTGTCTTTGTTTGTTTTGCACTCATGTAACTTTGAGAACACTCGTTATCGTCATCATTAAGTCAAGGACAAAGTGAGGGCTTGTGTATTTTTCCTGAACTTCCACTAAAACAACACTTTCCTCCCTTCTTCTCAGCAGGATTAGTATTTTTATGATCTCAGAGTAAAGCTGGACACAGATATGATCTCCTACTGGTGTTGAAGATGAGGAGTGTGTGACTAAGGATGACAGACGGGAGGTTTATTTATCCCCACAGAGGAACTTGTTTTTGTCATCTCACACAGTCACTTCCTCTCCTGGTAATCGCTCCCAGATGGCAAAGATCTGATCAACAACACAGGACAGCACAGATTCGTTGCACCTCGAGGAGTTTCAGTGCCGCGGCTTTAGATGCTGGAAGTTCTCCGGGCAACAAACCACCAAACAGACATTTTAATCTGAGAGCAACACAACAGATGGCCGAGCATATTAACATGATTTCTAAACCTTCTAATGATATGAATGCTTTACAGAACTTATGTCATCAGTTGCTGCGGTTAAATTTTATTACATAAGTTGAGCCGTTATATAACTGAGTGGCTGGAAGGAGGAAGAGTTAACAAAGAAGACGGGGGCGGATAAGAAATACACTCCTGCCCTCACCGAGGAGCGCAGGCAGCTGACGACTGCAGTCAGGAAAATAAATAGATTGATGGATACGAGAGGGATGATAATAAAAAACAGATTCTGATGGTTTGGAAATCATTTTAAGCCTAGATTTAGATGAGAACAGTGAGAAGATAACATATCTGATGCTGAAAGTTGGTTTAAATATGATACATACACAGACACATTTCAAAAAAGCATAAAGGAAGACAAATATACTGAAAAGGTTTAATGAAAAACAGCAGGAGGACCATATCAAAACCTAGGAGGTTAATTATCAACGCGTTAGTCACGTGAGGGGGCATGAGGGAAACTCTAGTGAGGCAGAGTCTCTCAAAAGGAAAGATGGGAAGAGGTTTGCCACTTTGTGAGAGGCTGAGCGAACAAATAATTCAACAGTTAACGAATAATGTTCATTAGAGTATATGGATTTTCATCATCTACAGAACAAAAACTAGAGAAATCGCTGAACAGAGGGATTAGGTCTAAAAACTATGGACCCTCAGACAGCACTGCACTGAAAAACAGACATGACTCTGTGGTGGAAATCACCGCATGGGTTCAAAATACAGTTTCAGGAAACCAGATAAAAACAAAATCCAGAAACAGCAGAGACTTCCTCACTTCAAACTCTTTTAGGATGGACTGAGGTGGCATGAAAAACTGGTGATTTAATATCTAATGGCCTTGTTTTGGAAGTCATGGTAGCTCATTTACTTCAAAGAGGATGAACCATCCAGATTACTGTTGGTGTGAAGTTCAAAAGCCAGAATGATCATTCGGGAAATTCAAACGTTTCTACGGCCTGGATCGATTTAAGAAAGAACAATTGAAAAAGATTATTTGGGGACTTATCTGCCTTTACTTTGATAAGACATGAGAGAACAACAAGAAATGTGGGTAGAAAGAGGAAAATGAAATGCCCCAAATCAAACAGAGGCCAGAAATCAAAGACTGGAGCCTTACAGAGCACCTGCTCCAACCAACTGAGCCAAACCAGCACCAGTAATTAAACAGTAACTCATTCTGCCTTCCTGACAATAACTATCAGAAAGGACCTTACATATTTCAACAAGACAATGCCAATGCAAGTGTTACAACAACTTGGCTCTGTAGTAGAAGGGTCCGGGTGCAGTTTGCAGGAATGTTAGACAGCATAACAACAAATGAGACTCTGATCTGTTTATCCTTTTGAAAACCTCAAAACACTTATCTCCTTCATTCTCAAAAAGTAAATAGAGTTTTGTTTAGAGAGGAGATGATGCAAAGCAAACATAAAGAAGTCCTTAAACAGAAAATTAAAAACATGGTTCCTTGACCTTATGTTTTCTAGGTGTAGAGAAACTGCTTTAACAGCTGTCACCTGATCTCTGTGTAGGTTGAAATCTACCTCACTCCCCTGTTACCCTTCACCTGTGGAGGGAGAGAGGCTTTCCAGCTCCGCTAGGAAAATTCAACAAGTGCTGTGACACTAACAGTTTAAAAAGTGAAAGGTGGATATTTCCATGTATATTTTTCATACTATTATCATACTGTGTGAGCTCAGTTTGTATGTTTATTGGTGACTCTGCTGCTGCTGCTGCTGCGACAGGAAAAGCTTTGACGGTTACATAAATAACCTCTGCTATCTGGCTCTCACTCAGGGGCAAAAATCTACAGTTTAATTAACTCCAGCTTATCTAAATCCTCCTTTCTTTGAATTTCACTGTGAATGGAGCACTTGATTAGCCACGGCCATTTAACATAAACCCACACACACACACACACTGGCTCACACTCTCCCTGTTGTGTGTGCAGCTCGATGAGCACAATGTGGATGTCTGCAGTATGACAGGATGCAGGAAAAATCCTCGCCTGTCACCTTAAATGATACATCTTCACACACACATACAGACAGACAGACAGGCACACACATACACACTCACACATAAACACACACACACACACACACACCGCTGGAATGTGTATGTCTGACTTTGCTGCACTCTGCTGAGTAATGCCACGGCTGGCACCAAAAATAGCAGCTTTGCTTTTAATAACACCCGCTCGCCCGCCCCTGATTGGCCAAGCCCTGGGCCCGGCTCGGCAGACGTCAACGCGACGACCAACAACGTAGCGGCTCTGTCTCCGTAGCAACGCTATTCTTATTTTTCGCAGGATGGGGAAAGCTGGAGGACGTGGTGACACGGCGGTGACAGGGCTGAGTGTGTGTGTGTTTCTGTCTGTGTGTGTGTGTGACTCAGTGAAGATCAGATGTGACTTTTGGACTGAGGCTGCAAACAAATGACGCTGTGTTCTCATATCCAAACTTCCTTCATTATTAACAACAACAACAACAACGTTAGTTCAGTTTTTATTTCAAGATTTGAGTCTTTTTACAGGACTCATGGGGCACAAGATGTCTTCATTAAAGAGGGGGTATTCTGCCTCCTCGTTGTTATTCTGCGTTGTAATCATCGATATGATGTAACAACGCTGGATGTCCAGACTAAACAAGTGCAGATTTTCTAACTGTTACGATACAAATGTTGGAGAAATTCCTGCATCTGTCTGAAAACTGATCAACTATACACTAAACACATTGTAAAGATTATAGCACAAGATTTTCACCAGACTTGCTGAAATGAAGTGATCACATAAGGATCTTCTAACTGGTTCAATACACATTGAAAGATGTGGGTCTTAAACACTGAGGTCTGCTCATAGCCCCTCCACCAACAGGCCTCCACTGGGCGAGCCAATCAGATGTAAGGGGGTTTGTGGAGCTAGGTGATTTAAAGAAACAGCAGCCAAAATGAAATTGGAATTCTTGCACGAGTGCAAAGATACTGTGGGGGCACCAGAGGAACAGAATAAAGCAAAAAACAAAACACGAAGCACATTACTTGCTCGTACTGATGTTGCACATAACTGGTGAGTTTATGGCTCCACAAGAGGCTGAAAAGGACTTCAATTACATCCTGATGCCTCCAATACTATGATTCATGATTCCTTTGTAGCTTTTCATCAGTATTTATTTTGGATTCTTTCTATATTTTTATGTTTCAACTTAAAATAGAAAATCTCATAAATTTGCAATCATGTTACGAACACATCTTAAAAGGAAAATTTAGACATATTGTGTGACATTACATTGCAACACTAAAAAACCCTCAGCCCCTTTTCACACATGAGCTCAAGACATCTCCAAGACTGTTTGTCAGGCTTTTTATACTCTGCTTTTTTTCCCTAGAACTTTCCAATAACAAAAGCACATTTGAAAGTTCTCTCTCTTTCAGATGTTCTTAAAATATCCAAAACAAAACTGAATAGGAAATACCATATTTGGTCTTAGACAAAAAGTATCTTTCCTTGAAGATGTTTCTGTGTACAGAGAAGTTTCCAGAGAGAGTTTGACAACTGAAGCGAGCAGAGAAGAGAATAAAGCACAAAAAACTCAATATGAATGACATCAACACTCCGCCTCCATGCTTCAGTACATTTTTCTGACTCTTTGAAAAACAAAAACAAATCTGCAGCTTTGTCATCCAGTCAAATTTGAGTATCAAATCAGGACTTGGCATCAGCAGAAACTAAATTTAAAAAATCAGCTCAAGATCAAAGACATCCAAATGAAGACACGGTATAATCTGTATAATTTCTGTTTTCTGAGAGCGTGTTTTCTACGTCATTCATCTGAAACACCCCCTGCTGTCTGACAGACAGATGCAGTGTTAAATGTAATTATATGATCCAAGTCATTAAAGCCTCATTTTAAAGGCAGTGTGTCATCCAGGATCTCTTAGTGTGTGTGTGTGTGTGACGATGGAAGAAATTACAGGCTGTGATCCCGGCCTGCAGCGTGATCGTAATGACAGCTAATTCTGTCTGCAGATTCAGCTGACGATCTCTCATAAAAGCATTTTAAAGCAGCATGCTGGATTAAAGGAGACACTGACAGGATTTATTCTATTTGCAGATGCAAAAATGAAAGAAAATAAAATGTGTTTACCAAACACTGCTCTCAAACACAGATGAGAAAAAGTTCCTCCACTTGTTGTGTTGAATTTTAGACCCGCAAGGTTTCTATCTTAGCGGGGAAGTCATACCGTTAATGTACTGTTTTTTCTTCATTGACTTTATACATGTCAATGAATAATTCATAAAGACTTGTTTTCTATATGGTTTTTGCTTAATTAGCTATAAATATTTTATGTTATAGAAGGATCTGAAAGGCCTGTGGTTATACACTGGAAAAAAGCTTCCTTCAGTTTTGATTATGTCGCTTTATGTGCTGTAACTTCTGCAAGATCTTTAAGGTGCATCTCATCTCTTGAATCTTTCCAACCCTTACTTGAAGGTTATGCAAGTAATAGAGTCCTGCAAATAGAAAAGGTAGTAAAGGTGTTGAAATTCAGTCAAAGCTGATTCAAAGGTTCATCCAAGAACCAAGAAAAGAGTCACAAAAAATTCTCAGATTGAAGTTTTGCAGATTCAGCATCTTTATGAGTCCGTGCAAAGGCTATTTACAATAGGAATCAGGTGACCTAAATTGTATTAGATATATTGAGTTTAAATGAGATTTACTTTAATGTCCTTGAAGAAAACATGAAGTTCAGTGTTACTCAATTCATCATGCAGAAGCCAAACCTGGGCTCTCCATGCACTGATCTTACCTGAAAGATGAATTAAATCAAATTAAAAAAACAAATGCCAGACAAGAACTGATGCAGTTTGAAGAAGTAAAGGCAAAATTCCTAAAATGGAGCAAATCTGCACATTTAGACATCAACGGTTTCACTAGCAAAACAGCACTATTTACAATAAAAGTCTTACTACAGCTCTTATTCCCTCACACCAAATTCTATTATCATAACACCTTCAAAGTAATACGACAAGACAATCTTCTTGAAATTTCAAAATAAAAGCATTGCAAATGTTTAAATTAAAAAGAAATATCAGAGGAAACTCTTTGCTGAACTAGAGACACTGGTTCTTTGTAATGGATCACTTATTTACCAATGTTCGGCTGAAATGTAACATTATAAGGATTATTTACTTATTCTCCAGCTTACATAACAGAGTTACTCATCAGTCCATTGGAATAATTTCCACTCACAGTTGTGAATGAGCGTAACATCAGCAGATAGAGTCATCACTGTGTGCGAGCGAAGGATTGATGTTACCAGAGGACAGGAGGAATAAAGTGAGAGGGATAAATCAAACCAGTATCAGAGGAAACACGCATCCACTGTTCATATTCCCAGTCGCTCAGCACGAGCAGGCTGACACACAAAAGAAGTGGCTCAGGGGGATAACGGTATAAATGCTTCCTTTGCAAATGTCAGCAGCAGCTGGAGCGGTGCGTTCAGAAACCCTGCTCCCTGCTGGAGCTCAGGAGCCACATTAAAAAGCATTCCAGAGGACAGGTTGAATAAAAGACAGCGGAAATGGCCTTTTGGCGTGAGCCCAGCTTGGCAGGGGGAGAATCTGTCAGCCCAATCAGCTCAGTGAAGTCGAACTGAGGGGTGGAGAGGAAGAGAAAGGTGAGAAGAGGGGGGGGGGAGCCTTTTCTCTTCAACAAACACTGAACAAAAAGGCAACAACAAATTCAGTGAAGGTGTCATTCAGGCTTCTCTCGGGGGGATGTTATAGATACTTATGTGGTCAGATACATGATTAAACTTAGACTATTTAAAGATGAACCATAAAAGTGCTTTGAGCTCTGTTTGCTCTGCAGTCAGTTAAGACAGGATTATTTTTTTAGTTAGTTTTACCACCATTCATGATGTAACACTCACTGAACAGTAAGATAAAACTGTTCTCTGACCACTTTGAGGAGAAACTCTAAAACTGGTGTTAATTTTTGACAGAAATAGTCACTTGTTTTCTGTGAGGGTCCCTGGAGTATCTAAGATCAACTCAGATACAAGAAGCAGGGAATACAGCTGGATGATTTCCAAGAATAATTAAATTACAATTTTACCCTTTGCTGCAACGGTGATTTGATGTACGATCATTGTTAGGTCTCCATCTTATGTGTTGTTGATATCAATTGCTATATTCAGTGGGATGATGTTTTTTTGTTGTTTTGTTTTTTTTAAGACAAGTTCTGTTATAAAACATATATGAGGGAGAAAACTAAGATTTTTTGTAAAAATAAAAAAATACAATCCCAAGAAGAAACTCTATGTGCATATTCAGCTACATCTCAAATAACTAGAGTATCATGGGAGAGTTGAATATTTTTGGTTACTTATTTCAGAAAGTGAAACCCTCATATTATAGCGACTCATAACGCATAGAGTGAATTATTTCAAGCCTTAATTTCTTGAAATATTGATGATTATGCCTTCAGATAATGAAACCCCCAAATTCATTGTTTTAGAAAATTAGAATATTACATAAGATGAATTTTAGAAAAATGAGTTTTTAAACAGAAATATCAGGCCTCTGAAAAGTTTTGCTACTTTTTGACCATTTTCCACATCTTTACCTAATTTCCACCCTTCTTCACCCATTTTTGCAGCTTTTTGAACATTTTTGCCACCTTAGCAAGGAAAACATGGGAAAAAAAGGTCTTTCTTGTTGTTTTCTGCAATTTTCTTGAGTTCTCAAATTTTGATAGTAAGTCATATCTGAGTCAAAGGATTAGGAATAATCACAGCTGCATAGTTTATCTTGTCTGCATGTTTAGACAGAAGTATAATTAAGGCTCAAACCACACAAAAGGGGACAAGGAGTTTTGATATTGTGAGCAAAAATGTTTGGGGTTCTTATTTAATCTGTAAGACTGTTGCTGTCAGTGTTTTTGATATAATAAACACTGAGCTTAGTTTTTGTGTCCTAGAGAAGGCAGCAGCTCAAAGTAAACAACATAAACTTTAATGATTGAACGGCGTCAAGGCTGAAGAAAAAATCACAGACTTTATTTAGAGCTGTGAAGTTTCTCCAAAGGGTCCTTGACCATTTAATTTAAGTTTCTTCAATGAGAAGTCAAACATTTCAGGAGTCTAGATAAAGTTTACAATCCTCTAAGGCCTGACAGAAATTCATCCTTATATCTCAGTATAAAAGAGCTGGCTGCCCCTCAAGAACACGTTCCTGTTTTGTTATTCCTCATGATTTTTACTCAAAAAACAGCCCTGCATCATTTGTTAAAACTGAAATGCATGAATACTCGTCTGCTTTGGGCTCCTGCTGCTTTCAGATGAAGCTGACACTCTCCAGTGAAGCAGACAGAGTGATATTAAAACACAATATTCATGCCCACCTGTGGGAACCTGAAAGCTGGATGACTAATATCTGATGGAGTACTGGCACCGCTCTGAAAACGTGCCTCCAACTCCAAAGCAATAACAAGCCCCCTCCTTTCCTCCCTCCTGCTGCTTCTGCTGCTGCTGTCTCTGGGGCTGTAAACTAAACTTCACACCCGCAGCAGCAGCAGCAGGAGCAGGATGCCCGGGTCCACCTGGCAGAGCAGACCCTGTTTGCTGATTGGCTGGCACCGCAGCGGGAGAGAGAGAGAGTGAGAGAACAGACTGTTCTGACCTGTCTCTCTTCTTGGCAGACCATAATAAACAAGCTCTCTCTCTCCCCTCTGTATGAGTTACCTCTGTGTCTCCCATGTGAACAGAAGTGACACCTGAGTGTGTGTTTGTGAGTGTGTGTGTGTGTGTGTGTGTGTGGGCCTGTAGACACACAAAGAGCTCTGAGAGATGATATGGAAACAGAGACAGTCTATGTATCCTCCAGAAAGAAATGATCCTCATGCTTCAGTCAAAACTTCACTTATTTAAAACATTTGTGGGATTTTTATCACAACTTATTGTGAAATATAAACTATTATGCAATATCTGCTTTATCAAGTTTATGAAGTTTTTATCTCCTTATCTCTCTATATTTAATTTTACTACAGTCATGTGGAGCAGCGGAAACTATAAATGTTGCTCACTGTTAATAAATGATCTGACTCCAGAGTCAGGCGGTTTTCTTTCACACGTTTTTAGGACAACATGTTAAATTAGAAACAAATACAGATACTTGGGCTTTGGTTTTAGCCAATACTGATTTTAATTTTCCTTTTTTTTGTTGTTGTTGTTTTAAAAATGAAATAATATATATTTATTTAAACTGCCTGGATTATTATTTATATGAGATTATAAGTGTGTAAATGCGTTCTCAGCAGTGGATTTGTGAGGACCTATAACTTGCACTTAACATCAAACTTCTCCTGGCTGATTTTCTGTTTCTCCTACAGCTTCTACAACTCCCCCTGAAGCCATTTCTGAGAACTGACACACACTGAACTTATGAGTTGTTTCTTCAAGATCCCAGCATGAGGCCAGACCTCCTTCTGGAGCTGGCACTGAAGGATTTCAGCCTGATGTTGGGCGGTGACGACTGTCTGGTTCCTCTCACTGAGCTCTTTAAAGTTACCTGTAACACCTTCCTGTTTTTCTTGGAGAAGTTTTTCTCTTTTTCAGCGCTGAGCTCCTCCTGGCTGGTTTCAAGCATCTTATTTCAGCTCCTTGTCCTCTTGTTCAAAACATTTCTGGAGGTTGAGTTGATGTTTGAGCTCTTACAGTGCCTCTTTAGCTTAGAGATGCTGGTATCCCATGCTGGGTGCAGTTTATTCTCCAGTTTTCCCTACATCGCTGAATAATCCTCTCTCAACATCACATACAGAAGCTCCTTTGTGGACATGTTCTCGATGGTCTCCGTGAAATCAGCGAAAGGATCAGAAGATTCTTCATGCTGCTCTCCTGAATCTCTGTTGGTGTGGGATTCTCCTTCCATCAACGCTTTCCTTTCTTGTCTGAGCCTTTTTTCTTTTTTTTTCCAACAATACTCTTGTACAAAGACGTTTTATTGGGTCTTCTTGATTACTTGAATAATGTCTTCAGTAATGGTCAGATTCTTCGCATTTCTGCATATCATTTTTGTCACGGCTGATTAGCGCTGGGAGGTTATGTTTTTTTCCCCCACTCAATTCTTTTACGCTCTTTGGGTGCCATTTTGATTTCAATTGTGATTTTCAATTCACTTTTTTAACGCTCGTGAAGAAATTGGATGATGATGTCTACAGATTATATCAGGAATCATATTTCCTCAGAAAACTCACATCATATGCAAATTTAACATTTAACATTAGCAGCAATACATTTGAACCAGCTTACTCTCTTAAATTGAAGCATTTAAATCTGAAAAAATTAATTGGTTTTGACCAAAAAATTTAAATAAAAAATTGTAAAAACAAAAACCCTATATTTATGTGAATCGATTTCATCCCCATCAACTGCAAAACCTTGGAAGGAAGAAGGAGCGCTGAAGCAGAACAGAAATGTCGACAAACAGCAAAAACTGCAATTTTACGACATATCTAATGTTACCTTTAATAGCTGTTCAGTTAAACAGCATGCTCATGCTTTAACACGCCAATGAGACAAGTTTTAAGCTCTGGCCAACATCCTCTCTTACGTAAACGTTATCTGCATATGATATTGTATCATGCAGGCCTCACTGATTCAGATTTGTCATGCAAAACCCTGCAGTACCACTGTACATGGCGGCATGGAAACACAGCACACCTGCAAACACACATTCACATGCAAACAAACAAAGAGAGCCATCCTCCGGCCGACTTTCTGAGAAACTTAAACAAACATGACCTCTGATTCAACGAACTCTGCGTCTCATTAGATCTGAGGCTGAGAGAAGACACCCTCCACCCAGCAGGTTAGCACTAAAACCCAACACTGCGGACACCAGCTGGAGACAGAGAGCGGAAAGAAAAGCACTGGATCCCTCTGAGAGAGCACCTTCACACACCTGCAGTGGTGTGTGTTCCTCTACCAGGAAAGCCTCAGTCAGAGGTAGAGAAGTAAACTGGGAGCTAACAGGCTGGTGTTTTTTGAGTGAACTCTGGGCCCCCTCACAACATGCTGCGCTGAAAACAAGCAGACACACGTGTGTCACAGTCTTCACTCAGATTACTTCAATTAAATCCCCAAATGTGTAATCTTCATCTAAGAAATCACAACAAATCACTCCCACAGAAGATGATAAACTCAAACAGGCCTCTGATATTTGAGTGTTAAAAATGTCTGATGCACATGACTGTTGTGACTTTTTATTTGGAAATACTTCAGCAGTTGTCAAGTAGTTTGATTGCAAAGACTAAATAGTTCAAGCATTACACCCCCACATTTATGAGTATATATCTGAGTTTTATAAAGCAGCTGGTGCAGTCAGGCAAATAAACACGGAGTTAAAAATGTAAACATTCAGATTCCTGAAACGCTCATCGGAGGATAAATCATCAGATGAGTTACAGTCACATAATCCAAACTGAGACGTGTGTGTCTCTATTCTGAAACAGTCTCAAGAATGAAGAGGATTTTCTTCTTCTTTGTTTTTCCTCCCTTAGACACAAAAATAAGATACTGTTCCACTGCAAATTGTGCAATACTAAACTCAAGATTAAAAAGGCTACAGAAGCACAAGGCGTACAGAAATAAGGTGAAAAGATCTACATTTTCAGGAGCTTTGTTCATTATTCGGAGTTGCTACAGAAATAAAACATGGAGTGACACATGTATGAGAAGAATCCTATCAACAACCTGTCGTCTTACAAAGCTAAGTGTTGAAAACCAGAGCTAATCGAAATTCAAGCTGCAGATACACCAGAAACCTCATTAACATTCATGAAAAAAGCAGCTCTTCCAGCAGAAATAAACATGTACAGCTGATGGACCAAATACCTGATTATTGTCACTCTGTCGCTGTTTTGTGCTTGATGAAATACAAAAATTGAATAGTGATTTGCATTTTTCCATGTAAATCACAATCTAAAATGTGTTATCTTCGTCTGGAGAGTGTTGAGATAGATCTAACATCTGGTTAATCCAGCAACTTCCAGCACACTTCATATTTATGTCAGAAACAATATCTAACAGCATTAGTTTAATCATCATAACAGAATTTATCTAAAGGGACTGTAGGGACTTTGTAAGTGATCTTGAACAAGTCTCACTTCTCAATATTTGACTGGTTGTAATCTATAACTTAATATGAGATATACATACAGACAGGATATACAACATTATCCAGCAAGTCACAGAGAACAGAGATCTGTGTTTTTTCTCCGCTGAAAACAATTCATGTGATTTGTTAAGTTGCAATAATGGAAACAGGAGCTGGACTGACAGAAACAGAGCAAAACAAAGCATAAGAGGAGTGTGATAGAGCACAGCCTTATGGATAAAACATGAGCTAAGGGCTAAAACAGGGGTGAAGCTGTTTATGATAATGTTCATTCTATGTCGCAGTTATTCTGCAGTGATATTTTCAAATCTGAGGGTCCATACATAAAAAGAAGAGTCAGGTTACGTTTTCTCTGCTTGGTAGATGAGCACTGGTAGGACATAACCAGGATTCACCAACATAACTCAACATGTCTCCGAGCACCAGGCTGTGAGTAGCGCTAAACTACGCTTCAAACTGAGCTCATAAAGTTTGCTTAACAATAGCCTGATGGTTAACTAAAACTTAGTCAGAACCAAACCAAATCTCAAGAGTTTAGATGACATTCCCTCTTGGTCATACTGACACAAAACCTTAAGTTCCAGCAATTGTTGTCACATTTTAAACAACGGTGCTGCGTAACTGTTGATAAGTACATTTCCTCATTGCGTTGTATTTTGTAAAAAGCTGTCTTGAACAAAGGAAAGAAGAGACAAAAGAAGATCTGCCCTCGACTCATTTTCCAAAACAAACCAAAACTAACTCATGCCTTCATCACAACAGTGGGGAGCAAAGGCTCATGGGGAGCAGAGTCTTTATCAGAAGCGCTAACGCTAGCTTTCCAGAAACTCCTCACGGCTGGTTTAAATCTAGTTAGTGTTTTAGGTTTGATCCTCTGTGACTTTGGATGGGACAACACGTTTTTGCTAAGGGAAAAATTAACTTGTGGGGCTGCCTACAGAGTCTGCACACATTATTCGTTCAATGAGTCTATCGCTAGATCAGATTTGTGCAATTTATATTATTCATTGACACATTTGAGATCACTCATTTATTGCAGATTCTCACTGTAACAAATTAACATCTCAAACATCTCCCTACAGTTAATATCAAATCCATAACTTCAATGTTGAATATCAAAGACACCTGAAGACTCTTCACTCTAAAATGATGAAAAATGTTTATTTTTTATTTTCTGTAAATCACCAAAATGATTCAGTCTGAGCTTCAACGCTGAGGTTTGAATTGTGAGACATCTGCAGCAGAGAAACCTTTAACCTCCCATCTGTCTGTGCAGAAATATGTGCACATTCACAGATAACAACACACACGCCCCGATGGCCGCTCACCTGCCCACACACCTGCACTAATCCACATGTGCACACACTCACACACACACATATGCAGAAAACACAGAGCAGCAGAGGACGAAGCGAGAGTAGGGAAGGAGAAAGAGAGGACGGGAGGAGCAGGTGGACAGTAACAACAAAACACAAAGCATGCCAAGCTGCAAGGCCTGGCCAGCACTCAAGTGTATTCTAATGTGATTTCTCATTACATAACAGAAAGCTGGCACACAGCAGCGGCTCCGCTCTGCTCCACACTGTAGCTTAGGAACACACACATAGACATCTGCAGCTACAAGTCGTCTCTCTTTGTCTTCTTGTATCTGGATGAAAACATCTCACAACTTAGCCTTTAAATCTCTCTTTAAACAATTAAACACCTGTCACATTTACCTTCTTTTGTCTGCACCTGATTTGCACAATAAGATCACCTCTAGGTCAAAGGATACACATCAGATCTCTCTATCTCTAACAATAAGTACTCAACTAGTGAGCAAGATGTTTGAGGTATCAGCTAATCATTGTCCAATCAATTTTAAATAAAATGAAGATGTAATAAAAAGATAAAATGAAGAGTTGAATAAGCAGATCAAGGATGTAATAGAAAAAACCTTTTAATTAATAAACTCCTCTGGTGTGGCAGAATTCAAAAGTATAACAGCATTTACAAACACCTGCCTTTTTTCCAGGAGTTTTCCCAGTGATGTTATATTTCTTTATTTCAGGTGATTTTCTACCATGCACAAGAAATAATATTCCACCCTGAACCTGTGATATTATCCAACCTCGGTTATAAAACAGTCTGTATAATCTCAGCTTATAACAACAACTTTTAATTGGGAGTGTGTTCCCCTGTGCAGAGGCTGACCCAGCTGTATTGTGTAATCAGACCTACATTAATCTGTCCATATGGAAACAGCCAGAGGCACATCCTAGATACCCCAGCGCATTAAGACGGCCCTGTTAGAAGAGGTTTGTTCTTTATTGTTCCCATTAGAGGGAGGCCTGTGCTGGGATACATAAAGGGCAGTATGGTAAGAGCAGCTGTAGTCTATGAGGGGGGATTAAAGGTGGTTATATAACTAGTGACCTGCCAGTGCAGGCCTACTGATCCAAGCACAGCGGAGCACGGCGGCTTAAAAGAGAGGCTTACCTCTGCAAATGACTCAATTCAATGGGAAACTGACATCATCCATGACAAGATACATAACTCTGTCAGGACATAAACCTCTGTCCTGTTTGCACTGAGGACTTCAAACATCACAAACCTGCCTCTGCTTATGCTCACATCTACACATGTGATGTGAGCATTAAAACAGCATCTTATGTGGGGTTAGAGATTAAATATTGCTGTTTGTTTGACTACACACTGTTTGGAAGCATCCTCTAGTGACATAATAACTTGGTGACCAATTTTCTACATAGCTGAACACGGGTTCACTGCATCTGCGTGTGTTATACAAGCCTGATTTCATAGTACATACCAGACCGTTCACATGGCAGCTGGAACAGGTCAATGAGAAGTAAAGCAGCGCTTCCAGATCTGAAATCTGGTGTCTCCTTTTTTTTTGTTTTTCTTTTTGTTTTTTGTAGCTGAGGTTTGGTTGGTATTCTCGCTGAGGCTGATGTGGCGGTGCCTCTTACCTTGGCTTGGTTTATAAGAAGCCCTACGAAGGTGGACACCAGCATGGAGCCGGACATGCTGCCTTTTCTCCGCATCTCCTGCTTCAGGAAGGGGAAGGCGGCTGCAGGAGGCTCCTCGGGCACGGTGACCGTGTAGGACTGTCGCATGCTCGGCATGCTGGTGGTTAGATGGAGCGAGCGATGAGGCTTATTCAGAGGAAGAGTGGAGGCTTTCTGTGCGCTCCTGCGCTCCGGCTGCTGCTGCTGCTGCTGGCTCTCTCGCAGGAATCGGACGTTTCACTCCGTTTGTGATAGGCTCTCTGCTGGATGTCAGTCATTCATTCATATAACGGCAGCAAGCCTACAAATCACGAATCTTTCCTCTAAAATACTCTACCTACACTCTCAGTGCAGAATGTGAAGCACGAGGCACGCGTAAAACTAACAAGCGACTACTTTTACGCCAAATTACGTCTAAAAAGGTTTCAATTTCTCTCTCATTCTCTGCAGGTGCAAGCAGCCTGTGTATCCAGGTAATGAACGTTAGGAATAAATGTTGCCTGGATCTCCTCTCACTCCTTTTAACAGCTCAGAAGCTCCGCCTCTTTTGGCTACATCAAGTCAGCCTACATCAAACGTCAGCGCCCGCCCCCCGCCGCGTTCATTACGTCACGTTTCATCCCTCTCCACGCTCCTGTGACACTTTGAAGGACTGAGGTCCACGGAGACCACTCATCTGATCCTCATCGGGACAGAACAGCAGCCCACACTCTTTTCTATGTTTAATTCATCTGAGTGCAGCAGCACTTTGAGCAGAAACATGAATGAAACAAAGAGAAGGAGCAGCCTCACCTCACAGGGCTCTGTGCGGCTCTTAAATTAGACTCTTCTGTCCTAAAAAGGGGTCATTAATGAGGTTTCCTGTGTTTCACAGCACATAAACAATGGGGGCTTAGTGCTTATTAGTTTCAGTCTGTTGCAATAAGAGGATGAAGGAGACTTACTGCAATAAACCTGCAGTTTGACAACACAGGCACAGACAGTAACACTTCTCAAGAAAGAAACAACATCCGGTGTGTAGAGCCCAACAAACTGAGTAACAATGAGATTTATTTTAATTATTTTAACTTACAGAAACACACATTAGTATTTCATCATAGCCTGCCCCTTTATTTGCTATAACAAGTGAATCCCCCCCCACACACACAATATTAGGATTCTAATTTGCATAACCACTTGTTCATCATCACTACGTTTGTTACTGAGTAACCCCTCCTAGGCAAAAAGACATTAAAGAGACTGTGAGGACTTTTTCAATTATCTTAAAAAAATCTTACTTCCATATGCCTGATCATAACCCACAATTAAATTAGTCCAACTAAAATGAATAATGTCTAAACTCTATTTCTCAGTTTCCTGACTGGATCTGATAGAACTGGACGGATTACTACATGTTACAGTCCCCATGAAAACACCACGCTGGCTGACAGAGTTCAGCAGGGAGAAGAGAAAAATGTGTTTTTCTCTGCTGAATAGGAGTCCTTGTATTTATTTTGTAGTAATTTTGTAGCCAATAAAAGGAACAGAAAGAGCAGAAGAAAGCTGTTAGCTATCAGTAAAATGGTGAGCCAGGTTACAGGTTAGAGTCGGTAGATGAGCACTGATGGGACATAACCAGGATTCACTAATGTTCCTGACACATCTCACGCATTGCATCCTGGAGAAAACGTTGTCTTAAACAAAGAAAAGTACAATTAGGAAGATATAATTCATTTGCTACAAACCACAAATTCCTTGGTAAAACTCACATCCTCTGACAAAGGGTGCAAGTGCTCATGGGAATGGAGTCTCCATCACGTAAAATACCAGCTTTTCCAGAGTCCTCACATTTTCTTGATGTACTGTGTTTAAGATGAGGAGTTGTGGGGTTTTGATAGTCTTTGGATGATGATGGACTAAATCCTGACGGAATATGCCTTTATTCAGACAGGCTAGAACAGAGACTAGAGTTTTAAAAAAGTTGAAAGTTTGAGGGCTATATGTCCCACGGGAAGTCTCATCAGCGCTCCTTTGTAACCACAAAATAAGTTCTTTGTGTGTTTAAAACATCTTTCACTTTATTTGATAAGTCCAATCAGGTTGTCCCTGGTGTTACTTTTATTGTTTAGGGTCAAAAATCCTTATTTTGGGATTTTGGCAAATGAGAATTCAGTATTTACAAGTTTTAACTTCAGATCACAGTGTTCTAGTGAAAAAAGGGTCAATGAAAACTGGTCAATGTGACACACAGACCTTTATATGTCGCCATTGCTCACTCTGTCAAAGCAGGTCAAGACGCTTTCTATTTCTGTAACTTGCTGGAAATGGTTTCTTAACACTTAAATGTAAAATAAATAATAATACAAAAAGATGTGTTGTTTGAAAATCCAATGAGGTCTTGGGGTTATCCTCAAGGGCAAGTACAAAGTGGTCTCTCCTTCTCTAAACATCTCTTGTTGATTGCTGTAGCACTGGAAAAAAAGTAAAATATTTGGAGAAAAAATTGTTTTTAAGTGTCACAGCAGTGACCAGATGATGCATAGAGTGATATAATCAGGATCAGCCAGGAGCTCTTTGCAATGTGTTGAGTCAGTACATCTTTTTTTAGCAAATGACAGTTTAATTATAACACCGATCAAAACAGACATATATTGAAATATTAGCCTCTACATCTCCGTCTGTTGCCTCTGAGAACTTTCTGAACAGCTAACTAGTGAGGAAGATGACAGGATGTGTTGTTTGTAACCTCTCAATCAGTTCCTAAACCTCACAAAGATGGAGATAAGGCAGCAGACTCCTTATTCCCGTAACATCTTTTTATCTTTCTCTCCACTGAAACCTGCCTCATCATTTATTGACTCTGTGCACAAATAAAGCTGAGTTTGAGTAAACGTAATGTGCAAGTCTTGTCTTGTCTTTCTGTGTAAATAAATAATCAGCTGATATTCATTCCTGTTTTTATCCAAAGGATTGATTTTCATTTTGGGTTCAGAATGTGAGTCATTCCTTCCAAGAACATGTGTGTGTGTGTGTGTGTGTGTGTGTGTGTGTGTGTGTGTGTGTGAGCAGGGAAGAAGTGCAACATGTCCCTGAGCGGAGATCTCATGACCCAGGCTAAAGCGTGTGTACACAACAAATATTCTAGGCACATACCATCACTAGGCTAAATGCCTGTGTGTGTGTGTGTGTGTGTGTGTGTGTGTGTGTGTGTGTGTGTGTTAAGGAGAGAGAGATTGTGTGGTCGTCCAAATCCTTGATGTGAAAAACTCCAACGAGAAAGGAGAGGGCAGAGTCAGTGTTTGCTTTAAGATATCTGCTGGTCTAAAGTGGGACAAATGTCATCTCTTCGCTGAGTTACCACACAGATGATGCTAAGCTGTGTTATCACATGAGTCTAAAACTCTTCACCAAGGTGTTTGAATGAAACTGATTTCCAACAGTACACCTCTTTAAAGGACTGCTGATACTGTTTCAATAGCAGACTTGGACGCCTGTTCTGTGTTCCTGTGCGGTACATGGCATTCCTGAACTAGCACTGATGCTACATCCCCTCATCCACACAGTGGAGTGCGGGTGAGCTCAAGGTGGAGTGTGGGAGAGGTCGAGTACAGAGTGAAGCCTTCAGTGTCATGTTCCAGTACAGAATGAAGTCTTCTGTTCAGGTGATGCAGGACCGGATATCAAGGTCTGATCTCTGAATGAGAGGGGGGAGATAAGTGCAGGCGAGAGGGGCAGGCAGTTCTCTGAAACCCTGGAGGTGTTTTTTAATAAACTGTACATTTCTAAACATATTTATCAAAATACTCTCAATAAGAGTGCTCTCCTATCTTTAAAAGTCACAAAACGGATGTGAGGTGCAGTGAAGATGCTGCAATATGCCACCACCTTGTCCACAAATCTCTACCAAAGATTCAAACTGATAAACTGAAGCTCTGCCTTTTACATGGCAAAGATTAAAGCTGGCCTTCAAATCACTCCAGGCTTTCCTTTTCTTTCTGTATCAAACCAATGCACCACATTGAGTCAGACAGTCTGAAAATACAGTTTACTCAACAGAAAGTCCAGACACAAAATCCTGAGGAGCAAAATTCAGAGTTACACCGCGGCAGCTCTAGGGTTTGCCTCCTCTGTGTGGTTTTGTTTGTGTTCAGTCGAGGAGAGGCATCTCGGCATCTTAACAAACAGCTGGTGGGATAACACTGCACTCTGCCTCATGTTTAAGACTCACACATGAATAAAACCTGAACAGGGAGAGTGTGAAGCTTTTAGGAGGCAGACGACACACTGGGCTAAAGCACTTTATTTATCCTCAAAGTGGAGAAAGTTTCAATAATGAATCAGTCTACAGAAAGTGAGAGTGCATTAAAGTTTGAGCTATAGTTGCTCACAGTGTTTAACGTTTATTTTTAGAAATCCTGAGACTTCTACAAATGTTTCACAACTGATAGGAACAACGGCCAAAGCCAGGAAAATAACCAGAGGTGAAATACATGGCAGATATCTCCTCAGCTGTGTTAGTAAAGAACAGTCCAATATCATATTGACCCAGTTCATGACAAAACTATCTCAAATCAAGATTTATGTAAGAAGGAAGCATAACTGAAATGAAAATCTGTTTTACAAAATATCCAGGTACAGACTGGCTGCAACACACCAACCCCAGACATACAAACACAGGTAAACATGTCCTGGGTCACAAAACAGGAAGTCATCAGTNCCCAGAGAGGCCAGGTCCCGGCTCAGGTCACTCTGGGATACAGATTTTCTTCGGCTGAGCTGCTGGGATGCTGAGATGCTGGAGGCCACCGGTGAAGAGTAGAGGTAGCTGATCTGGGCCGAGGACGAGGAGGAGTAGGAGCTGGGGCTGGTGTAGGTCGACCCTCCGCTCAGCCCCGACCCGCCGTAGCTCTTGGCGGGGGTTCTGCTCAGGCTTTTGCTCCGGCGGCTGCTGCTGCTGCTGCTGCTGCCGAGGATGTCTGTGCGTGGGATGGTGCGTCCCCGGTCGGGGTCGGGGTCTGAGGAGGTGCTGTAGTTGCGGCTTCTGGCTGCAGAGCTGCTAAGGTAGCTGGAGGAGGAGTAACCTGAGGACGAGGTGGAGGAGGAGGAGGGAGACTTGTAGGAGGACACTCTGTCCCGCTCGCCGTAGGAGCTAAGGCCCGGGCTCAGGGAGCTGTAGGAGCTGTAGTGGCTGGTGTAGGAGGGGCCAGCGTAGCGCTTGGCGGTGGAGGAGATGCGGGACATGCTGCTGCTGCTGCTGGTTTCTCAGCCACAGGGAGGGAGAGCCTCTGGAAGACTGCATCGACTGCAGCAGCAGAAAGAGACACGAGTATTAGTTCATCAGCAACAATCAGATCAATGCAGTACGGCAACAATGTGGGCAGCAGTGAGGAGGACATCATTTATCTTTGCTTTACTCGGGACACGTCTGGCAAATCAGACTCAAAATGATTAAAGAGAGTGAGTCACCGGCTGGAAAAGTTTCTTTTTTCTGCTTTTACAATAAAAACCTGGAGCACAGACTGATTTGTGCTGGGAACAGAGTGAAATACAGAGTCTTCTTCTTTTACATCAAGGCTAGAAGTGACAAAAAAAATGCTTCAATTCTAACAAAATGAATGTTAAATAAAGGTTTTAATTATTCCCACTTAGACTCTTTAATGTGCCTGTCAGTTCAACCAGGGTGACTATCGTCTGAAATAAAGTCTCTGCGATAAAAAACAGACAACTGATTCAACAATGGATTACTGAACTTGATAATGAGGTTTTTGACTTCTAATTATCATACACTGTAGAACCATGAACTGATAAAACTCAGCATTTTTATATCCAGTCTGAGTCATTGCTCTGCAGAAGTTCAATCATAGGCTGGTTTGTACGTTATTTCTCATGTCAGATGACGTTCACACTTCACTGATGTTTTAGAGCCGAGACAGTCTCAACTGAAGGTGTTAAGTCTGTAAAACTTCGCTGTTTTGTCACATTATTTCAAAAAGGTGGCATGATTTGGGGGATGAAGAGAAGCTGAGGGTTTGTATGACAGCTCTGGTTTATACTTGTGCTTTTCATTTCTACAAGTGGAGACAAATTCACTTGCACAATAACAAACGATCCATAAATTAATGTGTGCAGTTGCTGGTTTCTCCTCTCTATGTCCCTGTTATTTAACACTTCCTGTACAGAAATCATCACCCTATAATAAAACTTTCTCAAATGTTATTTACATTTATTTTGCTTTTAGTCAGCTAACAGGAGTGAACGGCCAAAAACAATTTCTGCAAAATTATTTCTCTTAGTCTGCTTTATCAAGAGTTTTTCTTGGTAAAAATGTTCTTAGACATAATATAAAGCTCTTTTATCCAACAAAATTATCAGATAGATATCAAAGAAATCAAAAGGCCCGTGTTCATGGCTGTATTTTGCTTCCCATAGGGGTGAACCAAGCACTTGTTACAAGCTGTTTTATGACTAGACATGGACCTTTTGAGCTTTTTTAAGACCCTCAATATGTAAAAATAAGGCCCTGATTTGGAAATGCAAGCCTTCAACCCTGTTCATAAAAAAACAAACAAACGAATAAATAAATAACTGCATCATTATTTCAATGTAAGGCTGAACTCTGACTGTTTCAGTCACAGATGTCAACCCCAGATCATCAAGAAGAACCTATAATAAAAGGAAAATCTTAAAATAAAAACTCGAGAAGTGGAAATGCAAAGCAGAGGGTAGAAAACCCCTACTATGACACTACTATGGATGGAAAAAATGTTGAAAAGAATGGGTTTATAATTCATGAAACTAAACAAATACACTTTTCTTGCACCTTTAGCAGATTTTTTAATCCTTACAAACAACTCAGTCATCATTTTTGTCTTTTAATATTTAGAAATGAGTCATTTTTCTGGACTTGTCAGGTGCATGTGGCTCATATTAAGACAATAAGACATAAAAATTGTATTTATTTCCTTATGCCTACATTTATGTTTGCCTGCAGATTTTTTTCTGTTTGATTTCTTAAGTTATGTTAATGATTTATGGAACTGATTTGACCACTGAGCTGCCAGCAGAAACACACTATCTTTCCAAACATTAAAGCTTCATCTTTTGTCCTTTTAACAAACTTTTTACACATCCCATTTCCTGTACATTACCACATTAAATTCCAACAGAATGCGCTGATGTTTTTTTGCTCTTTAATGTGTTTTTTCTGAACTTTAAAGCAGCCATCAGCTTCCATTCAGGGCCCTACATTATAAAAAGTCCTTACAATATTGCGCATTATTTGGATCATCTATAAGAGTGAAGATATTTCTTTTTTTCAGTGGAGTACACATTGAAGAAGTGAGTGACTGCATTAGCCCACTGAGAAGGAGGAATTTTTCCACTTTGAAGCCACAAAATAAGGAATTAGTTTATTTATCACTCAGGAAGTCTGAGTGCTGTTGAAAACACTCTGTGAAGTAATGTTAATGTCTTCCTTCCTCCACTTTAGAGCTGCAAACAGACCTCATTTTGAAAAGTGTGAACTTAGTCACTGAAAATAACTATAAATCAGTCTTGTCACTGATGGTCCTGTTAATGTTTGTATGGTTTTAGTCCAGTTTTAAGAGCAGTCAGTTTAAAGTCACCTGAAAACTTCTCTCTGCAGCTTTAAATTAAGATCAATTTAAAAAGAGGAGATGAAATCCCCTCTGACTGTTTTGACATATTTAATTACACCTCCCCTCTCTTTCAGGACACCTGCCCACCTCTCCCTCCCTCCCTCTCTCTTTCTCCCTACACTTTTCTTCTCCCACAGCTAAAACAGGAGTCCTACAGGGCGTCAGAGGAAAAACCTGCAGGCAGCAGCACGGTGTGTTCCCGAGACCTGGCGCAAAGAGAGAGGCTCTCGTTCACATGCGCAGCAACGTCTGAATAAATAAAAGTATCTGGTGTTGTTGATCCGTGTTGAGTTCAATGTGTGAGGCTCCTATTTCTTTAATCTCTCCCTCCTCCTTCTGGGCACTCTGCCTCTTTTCTGAGTGCATCTTCTTCTCCTCAGTGTAATTTCCCCTCCTTCAGGTCTCTAACACTTTCTACCCCCCCCTCTCCCTCCTTCTCTCTCGCTCTCTCTCTCTCTTTCTGTGACTGTTTCTCTATCAATAATTCAGCATATGGATCTGGAGTAGGCAGACTGGAAACAGGCCAACACACACTGGTGTCCAAAACACACAGCGTTGGGCCAGGCAGCTGTGGTCATTCAGTGAAGGAGTGCTTAGCGTAGCCAGCTGGGCCGGCAGCAGAAAGAGGTCGCTAACAAAGACTGAGAGGTGTGAGAGGTTTGTTTCTATGATCCAATAGGAGCAAAGTTTGGAGCGGTTTTGCAGATTTGAAACTTACATCTGCAGTTTTCTGATCCCAATCTTTACTCCTCATTGCAGTTTGAACAGATATTCCAGCCAGGAAGAGACAGAGTTTTGACGATGTGGTTGGAAAGTATCCTGTATAAACCAAGAGGACATTACCCATTGGTTTGTGGATTGTGAGTTTAGCATTTTGGCCACAGACGTATTGGTTTTCTGTTGCAAGAGTTGGGCCAAAGGAGGAGAGGGCAGTGCTGGAGCAAAAAACTTGACAGTATGAGGTTGGAAACATTAAAGTGATACAAGCCAAAGATTCAGCAGTTCCTCTATTCACTGGGAAACGAGCAGGTAAAGCACTGTGCTGTTAACAAAGTGAGAGTCCGTCCACAGTGGTTTGTTTATAGATTTTCTCATAAATGAGATTAAAAAGTTTGTGAAACAAGGCACCGTAGTTAAATTTCCCTCACTGTAAGGCCGGACCCATGACTTCTTGTAGCAATGTCATGAAATTAAATCCAAACGAAATTTCCATAAGTACAGGAGCACATACCAATCAGGGGGAAGGGGGTTTGTGGGTCAGGTGGACAAGACCTCCTTTCTCCCCCCCACAGGAGTCCCCCCCCCACAACTGCAGCCAAAGCCAGCAACTGCATGTGTCTCTTTGTTTTTGTCACCTTTACAGGGCCCAAGCCCTACTTTGACATTGAAATAAAAACAAGAATCAAAAGAAGACTGCAAATTACGCTATTTAGGCGATGACACCATTTAACAACTCTTGGCCAGCCAAAAGAGGGAGCTTTTTCATGTTTTCATTTCAGCTAGTAATGAAGAAAAACTGTGGGGTAAAAAAAAAAATGTTAAAAGCACTTTTTTGTCCACAGAGGGAGCCAAAACTGACTCAAACTGACAGTTCCATACAGGAGCTTTAAAATGAAATGTATTTTAATGTGGGGCTTTACTGAGAGTTTAAAGTAAGTGTATATGTGTCCCAGCTGGCAGCTGCTCATAGCTTTGCTTCACTGTTAAAGCTCTTGCCAGCTTTTCCAAAGGCATGCCAACCATCACCTACTGCACGTACTCAGCCTACTGTTCAGAGGAACCTCATACAACCCTGTTTAGATAACATGACGAACTATTTCTTTGAATGATATGTAGAGATGCCTTTCATTTGTCATGATTTTGTGTGAGGCAGGGTAGAGCATTCATTCTTATGAGAGAGCTCACGCAGCAAATTACAATGATGATGAAATGATCTGAGTCACCGGGAGTCACAGCACGGACACAGCTCTTTACTTTTGACTTTAAAATCTTAACACCTGTCTGTCCTTTAACTGCTCATCCTCGACCCTCAGTTAACCCCGACTCAAACTCTCTGTTTCTCCACAGCAGTGTGTCAGCCACAGACGAGCTGCAGAGAGTGAAGTGAAAACAAGCCGATCACACCCGTGGGAGTTCCACCACCACCACCAAGGATTAGGAAGATGATCAAACTCTGGATTTCACTTCTGAGAGGAGATGTCTCCACGGAAACAACAAGACAGGCACGACTACAAGCTCGCGCACACACACACACAGACTCCAGCTACTCTGCATTTTCGACCTCCCTTGAGGTTTTACTAACCAGTAGTTACCATAGCTACTGAGGCAACAAGCTGCATTTGTTTGCTTGCTACCAACGCATGAAGGATTAAAAAGCTGTAGCAGCAGGTGTAACACACGGCCAGTTTATGCTCACTGCAGCCCTGTTGACTGGAGGCTGCATTAACTGCTCTGGACTCCTCTCCCCACAGTATAAAAAGGAGGTAAAGTAGCTCAGCCAGACAGCCACTGAGCTGCTGGAAAATTAAAGCAGGGAAAATTTAATAAGCAACTAGGAGGAAGAGAAAGTGAAAGTGTAGATGTGACCTGAGCTCAACTTAACATTTTCAGGCCTTTCAGCTCTTTGTTTTGGTTACTCTCTCTCATCTTTCAACATTTTAAAGGTCTGACATTTACCTGATGACTAATGTGAGAAAGAAGAAAAATCTCACTTTGAAGGATCTGAAACAATATGTATGTTTATCTGATGACTCACTCCTTAAACTGATGATCAACTTCTCACAGAGCCCTGCAGTTTTTAGTGTTCCTTCTAGTTTGTTCTGAAAGCTCTGCTCAAATGTTTTTGTTCCATCTTTCTAATGAGTCGGTGATTCAGATCTCTTACGGCACATATTGTCCTCCCTCCCTTCCTCTCAGCCTGTTCGAGAACAGAGCCGATCTTAAGTGCAGAGACAGAGAGTGTGATGACGCAGGATGCCGCGGCCGCCGAGCCCTGAGGTGACACTGCATGAGTGAGACGTCAGTGCGCTCTGTGTGAGTGTAGGTGTGTATCTGTGTGTGTGTGTGTGTGTGTGTGTGTGTGTGTGTGTGTGAGGAGATGTACTGTAGGCTGCAGCTCACAGATTAATTCTTCAATTCATAATGAGAACAAGTTGAAATTTTGTTTCACACTTTGACTGTTAGGCTTATAGATGCTCCAATCACACACTCCAGTTTCAGAGAGCACTTTGCCTCTGAAAGCTGTAAGATTGCTGTCATACATACTTTTATTTTGAAAAGAAAAACACTTCCAGATACTTACTCTTCATCATAAAGTCACAGGGGTCAATCAAAACTACTGCAAGAATGATAAACATAAACAAATGCTCCATGCACAAATGTACACCTGAAGAGGAATCATCTCTAATGTTTTTCATCCCACAGGTTTGAACTGACCCTGCACCAATTTTTAGCTGCTTGTGAAGCATCATTACGTCCGTAAAGTTTAGTGAAGGTTTGACAGCACAGACATCAAACCAGCCCTTATAAAATCACCAGTTATTAGTACATCTTTTTAATATATAAAATGTTAATCTTTAATCTTTAATCTCATGTTAAGGTAAAGGATATAAAGATGATTTGGCATCTTTTTGGCATAGATTTGTCAGAATTTATTTTTTTACTTTGTGAGAGAAAGTTGCTGCTTGTGATGTTAGGGTTATTTTCTACCTTTAAATGATGAGTACATCCCCTGCAGCCCTTATGATAGAGGTTTTTCAGCTTACTGCTGAGGGAATACTTCACTAGCAGCTGTTTCTTTATTACTCTACCTCCACTGATACCGTCATTATCCTGGCTTAGTCACAACAGAGATCTTCAACAGAGAAACACTTTCTGTTTGCCTGGTTTGATTTTGATATTGTACCCTATTTATGTTTGTATTTTTATAATTGCAGATACAAGCTGCAACTGTAGATAGTTTTCAATTTTGGGAAACACTTTTTAAGACTCTTAATGGAGCCACAAAATCATGCACAACAATACAGAAAAAAATAATATTTTTGTTTAACTTCTTGTAGAAACTGCTGTATTGGACATAATACATGTCGCATTTGTTTGACAAGTCCACAAAAAGACAATACAAGCCAAAGTTTGGGCCTGCATTATTTGCTTTAAGTAAAGGTAAATCAGCCAATGAAATAAGAAAAACTGTAGTTAAGATTTTTGAAAACAAAAATATTTCCATTTCATGAAACTCAAAAAGTACTTATTTTTCATACTTAAGTTCCGATATCTTTGACTCGTCACCTAAAATCCAGGCATCATTTGGGGCTTGTAACATCTTTAAAAAAGATGCCTTTCTGTACTTGTTGAATGAATCTAGATTAAATGAGTTCTTGGTTTCAACTCTTTGCGGTGTAAATCCTGTGATGACATGAATCTACTTTGATTCACAGCTTTACAACCTTCACTATAAAACCTACTAATCCGCATTAGTCCCATCCACATATACAGCATAAACAGCAGTAGCAGTGCATCCAAACAGCGATGTGGTGTTGATTCAGTGTTGTTCTCATAAGGAAGTGAGTCAGAAATCAACACAGGGTCTATTCGGAGGTCTGTGAGCTGAGCTGGGTTTGGCGTGGTCTTACAGGCAGCTATATTTACCCTGAAATGTGAGCAGATAAGAGACTGCTGATGTCTGTGAGGGCCACGCTGACGCCTCTGCCCTCCCTCTCTGTTTGGTGCCACTACATGCCAAGCTGGTTCATATTAAACCCAGACTCCTGGACCTCAATTAGCGTCTCTGACAGACCCCAGAGGGAGCTTCTACAGCCTTTCATAACCACAGGTTTGACTCCATACTGCACCTCACCCACAGCTGAGTGGGGAGCAGCACAGAACAGGAGAAAAGGTAACAGGGGGAAATGAACTACAGTGCTTACACAGCGTTTCCTCCCAAAGGTGTGTGAGATATCAAGGCACCTGTAGAGGAGGAGCTCATTGACATTTATCACGACCACCATCTGTTGGTGACTCACCGGAGAGGCCATAAAGGCGGCAGTGACCTCAGAGGGGGCAGCGTCTGCAGTGATTGATGCTGTAGCCTCTGCAGCTGACTGCTATAATCCTTTATTCATTGAACCAATCATTCGCTCAATTAGGTACCATTATTATTTAAAACAGCCATCAATCTGTGCCAGAGCCAAACAGTGACGCAGGGAAATATAGCAAACACACAGCAGGGACCTCGAGCAACAATGAGTGGTCAAAGCTTTATCTCCTACTGGTGGATTAAATCAAAGTTGAAATATTCAAATTTCCAAAAAGCCAGGTGGAAATTCAGTAGTTATTTATTATTAATGGAGCCACTATAAAGCCAATTGTGCAGTGTTACCAGGCCACAACTCCTGATCGACACAAGCTGATACCAAATAATAAAAAAAAAAAAAAGTAGTTTTGGTAGTGTCCACTTGGGTCTGGCTACAAAATCCCCATTGGGTCGCATGTTAAAACGTCAGCTGATCCAAACTAAGATGTTAAAACAGACAGGTGGACATGTTGTGCCTGGTCTCTTGGACTTGGCAGGAGACTAAAAGCCACCTCAGCCTGGGCCTAATAGGGATGGCTACTTTTCACCTTTGAACTGATGCCCGGTAACGATGCCCAGCACCTGGGAATCTGTACCAATACTCAACGGTTTTCAGTACTTTTGTGTGCCTTTGTCTGGTATTAAATGTTAGATGGTTTTATGATAGAATCTCAGAATATTTCAATTTAACATACTTATTCCTTGATGTTTAAACTTTCATGAATACATTAAAACAAAATTCAACTGTTTGCACAGTAACATCGGAGTTATTTCAAAAATTTCCTCAACATGAAAACCCTTAACTAAAATTAACTACAACTTAATAAATTAATTACAACTATGCAGTGTTTTCTCTTAATAATGCACAAATTTAAACCCAGCTCTATTTACTCCATGCCCATGTCCAGCATGAAAGTTTCCCACTCTTCCACTCTCTCACAATCACCAAAGTACCAAAACACGGTACTGATTGATTCTACATGACTCAGTACTCAGTACTACTGATGGGATTTGGCCAGTACCTATGAAAGGACTGAACTCAGTACCCATCCCTACCTCCTCAGTTGCTTTAAAGCACGTCCTCAGAAACCTGTGGCATCATAGCGTCTTTGTCAATGATCTGTTCAGTCTATTATTATCACATTATATCTCTATCTACAAGACATCACAACAGAACTCATATGACTCAGCGGTTCCCAAAATAAGGATAAAGTCCTGATCAGGGGCGGAAAATCTCTGGTAGGAGGGTCAAAAAATGACTATCTACAATAGCATATTTCATCAAGTATCACCAAAAGTAAACAAAAATAGGGGATCTAAAATGTATCTATGAATGTGAACGTCCAAAATGTAAAATTCACAGTCATTTTTCTGTCTTTTGAATGTTTAGAAACAAACAGGAAGAATAAAAACGAAAATTCAGCGAGTGCTAAAGGCCTTTTTAAAAAAACATATTTGATCACTCATCATTGAGAAACCCCACACAGTCCCATTATGATGCACAAGTAGTTTAGGCCATGGACGTACAGATTATGTACCAAAAAGCTTTGCTGACAGCTTTCAAGTTCACAGTTTCCCAAACGTAGTCTCTCCTGCCTCCAAAAACCAAGATGGTGGCAGTCAAATTGACCAACTGCAGGTTTCAAACCAGCAAACCAAACGGGCAACGTCACCAGATTTACTTTACCCACTCATGTAAAGTTTATAATGTAAACTTACCTGCTTTGTATGAAGCGTTGTGTGTCAGTCCCTGCAGACTGTGACGTCTCTGGGGCAGCTCATCCTACTGTTGCTACCCCACAGTGTACACACACTCACAGGGGCTCTGATCACACCTGTGGAAACACAGTTATGTTACATGAGATGCCATTAAATGAAAAGAACATTAAAACAGAAACATTAAAGTGCATACACTTTTATTTTTAGATAGCTGTCATCAGACCGAAGCATATCTAGTTTGTATGCTGTCATTTAAAAAACCTCACAGTGAGATTTGTTTTGGGGCGCACAGGTGTAGAGTTGGACAAACAAGGCAGAAGCGCAGAACAGTCACATGCAGCCTGAAGTGAGAGCAGAGGCAGAGCCAGTCAACACATTCTCTGGATTTCATGTCTAACCATGAAAGTTTGATGATGCTGCCTTCAGCTCGTGTTATCAAATCTGGAAAAGTTGCTCAGATCTAAAGCTGGATGGAGAGAAAGTTGATACTGATATTTCAGCCTGTGGTTCTCTCTGCGCCTGTTTTAAGCTCTTATTTCGAAACTACAACCATCAACGTCATATTTTCACCACAGAATGTAACAAGCAAATAAACAGATGAGGTTCCCTACCCCGTAGAGTTTGTTTGCTGCTCTGGTACTGTTAAACTCCCAAACTGTCTTGAACGCTACCCTCTGTCTCCTATCATCGTCCTCTTATAAGAGACAGGTGCTCAAACAGCCTGAACACACGCACACACTCGACCTAGAAGTAGGTACCTGAAGGCAGAAAACAGGAGGAGGAGTGGAGGTTGGGTCAGGCTGGTTAGCGGCTCACCCTGGTTGTTCTGAGCAGCCAGGCCAACAGACAGAAAGCAGCGGGGCAGCGCAGCTACACAGGAGGCTGTGGCCCCGGAGTGTGAGAGGATAGTATGAGCACAGCCATCCAAAATGCCACAGATCAAGTTACAGAGGCGGTAAATATAGCAGACGCCTCTGACCTCTGCAGGTCACTCAACACTCACAGGCATTCCAATTTGCTCTCAGAGGACTCACATTAAGACTTTTATAAACCAAGCACGGTAAGAAACGAGTCCAACAAAGTGCTGCTTCAGCCAGCAGATCGGCTGCTTTCACTGGAATTAAAACCTGAAGAGTCCAAAGCTTCAGTGGATCGTAACTCATCTGTAGGCCTCTCCTCCAGTGATACTGCACAGCAAATGGCATCCATACATCATACACCTGACACTGTTGGCTGTCAGTACCTCTGAAGTTTAACATATAGTGACATTGGTAATCATATATTTTTGTCAAAAAATGGTCTTGATGGGGTTAAAAATTGTTTTCTCTGAAGTGGAATCATATGCTATAAAACAAACTTATACACATCTATTAATACAGATCACTTTGGTGATTTGGTGATCTGTCCATGATGTTCCTCACCAAGTACCTTATGCTAACTGGGCTAGGCTCCTTGCCCCCGCATCTATGATAGAGACTACTGTGGTAAAGATAATGGATGACTTGTAGATAAATGCAATGTAAAGCTCAAACTCCACTGAATGGCTGCGTTGGCTGGGCTGTTGAAAGACCGCTGTATTTCTCTCTCTTTTTTTTTTTTGACTGAGGTTACTTATCAATTATGCAATCAGCCTTTTACAAGGCAGTATAGCTTTAATAAAATCCAACTATGACATACAACACAGATAAGATAGCCTACGAAACGTTACAATATGGTACGAATGAGATTTGATAAGATATAATGTGATAAGAAACGGTACAATAAGATATGGTATGATAGTATACAGAACGATACGGTACAACACGATATGATACAATACGATACGATCCAGTATCGTAACACGTCATTCTGCACCGTACCGTACAATGCAATGTAGTGCAATACAATAAGATAATATACATTACAATACAATACAGAATGATACTGTTTGGTAAAGACATACACTGTACAGATATAATACAGCACAATCCAGTACCATTAATTACAATATGATGTGATATTTGATATCACAAATTTATCAATGTGATACAGTACCATACAATATACAATAACATACGACATGATACAACATTATACAATATGGAATGGTATAGTAAGGTGAAATACAGCTTGATCTGATGAGATACAATTTGATATGATACACAACGGCATGAGATGTACAATTTTCAGCAGTACATCTCAACATGTACTGTACTATATGGTTTGATTTAATACAATATGACACAATACAAAACAAAATGATGCGTGACCTTGTATGGTTTCAAAGTGTACAAATTAAACAATGCAATTTGGTATGTATACCAAATTACTACTTTATTACTTTTACTGCTTTACTTTTATTACTGTACTTGATCATAATCAAGTACCGTGTGGTTTTATTCGATATGATACGATCCAATACAACATGATCCCATTAAATGTTGTATGGTTCAATTTACAAGGATATTTCAAATAATAATGTCAGAATGAGTATATAATAAATGAGTAATCAACATAAAATTCTAATGTCAGAGATAAAAGTAAGACCCATGACAAGAACTCATAACAGACTTAAGCCCTAAAATATAAAGCGCACCAATAATAGTTAAAGTGTTGGGGCCCAAAATAATATATTTACATCACATCATGGTGGCGCCTCTGACTACTGCACCTGCACTTGTGTCTTGCAAAACCACGTGAGTTCAACATTTGCGACACAAAATGCATCAAATGACCTGCAGTGCGAGGATCAACTTGTCAGTGTTCATTTTTTCTCCATGTAGTCTCTACAGTCATGTGTTAAAATGACTACTGGTTAACGAAACAACTGCATGACCAGTAAACGAATGAGGTGAGGGTAAATAATAGCTGAGGTAAACAGTTGACGTATGACTGAAAGACAATGGAAAGACAAACGGAGCAGTGTGGTGGAGGTCTAAGAGAGAGAGAGAGAGAGAGAGAGAGAGAGAGAGAGAGAGAGAGAGAGAGAGAGAGAGAGAGAGAGAGAGGTGTAGCGTTACACATCACTGGACGGGGATGGGACGACACTGGCCAGACGAAATACTCAAACACAAACTCATCTCTACCCAGACTTAAAACGTTTATATCGAAATTAATACGCAACACAGCGAAATCTGAAAAATGACCTTGGTCAACAACCTGCGTTGGTCGTTAGAAAACAAACAACTTGCTGGCAAACTCGTAGCTGAGGCAGCAACATTGCTATGCTGTGGTCAGTAGTGATGAGCTGTTCGTGAACGAGTCGGCTCTTTTAACGGACTCCTGTGAGTTATCGAGTCGACCTGGTGTTCAATCAAATACAGAATGACTGCATGGTGTCCTAGCCTTGACAAATCTTATAATAGCATTCTTTATGTTTTTCATTTTTTTTTTATCCTGCGGAAATTCATTTGGCTATTAAACACTTGTGTTACTGCTAATTAAAGAAATCAGCTATTTCCATATAACCCACAGCTTTCATCTGAGGATGTTTTCACTGTGACCTTGAAACCACTCATGTCCTAAATTATAAGTACACTCATCTTTTTAGACAGAAGTATATCCATAAATGTCTCAACAAATTACTTTGATACTGCACACAGGCTCCTTGGGTAGAATTAAAGCGTGTTATGCAGGACAATCAACAAGACTTGGAGCTGATGTGTTAAAAATTGGATTTCTTGTGATAAGAAAATGTGCTCTCAGAACAGAAATCAAAAATCTGTAAAAATCTCTGATAAATTTGTGAGATCAAAAATCACAAATTGGGTGAAAATCACTTCTGTGTGTGTGTGTGTGTGTGTGTGTGTGTAGGTGGGTGGGTGGGGGGCATCATCTGGTTTAAGAGACAGCTAAGGGACAGTTGAGTTTTGATATTATGAGTCTGTAATGATGTCACTATGAACTGAAATAACTGATCATTTAAAAAAACCATCTGAAAAATAGCTAACAAATAGGTATGGTGTTCCCATGTTTAATTATTAAAGAAAAACAATAATAATATGATTTCTTCATTATTTTAGGCCAATGTGAAGCAATTCCACAGTCCAACTGAAGAGTGGTTTGTGATAGGACGGTTGGCTCTTATTGCTGAACTGAGTCAAATGACTCGACTCACCGTTGGAGCTCGAATTTCCATCACTGCTTGAGACATCACAGAAAAAGGCTGTTTCGCAGTCATGACCTATAAGCTCTTCTTACCGACTCCTTAATGGGTAGAATAAGGGTTTTAGAGGGAATGAAGTCTTTCCCACAATGCCAGGAGCGGTAATTAGCCAGAGTATTAACTCGGCTTCTTGCTTTACCTCTCAGGCTTTGGTGTAAGGTAGTAGACTGCAGTCACTCACCTCACAGCTGGAGCTCATCCCGGTCCATTCCGGTGGCGAAACGCCCCCCTAAAGTGTCTCCACAGCCGCTGATCTCCGCTCTTCGTACCAAGTCTGAAGATTCAGCAACGAATAATCGTTAATTTACGTTAAACGACTTCTAGAAGTAACGGTTATGTTCGCTTTAACGGTGACGTTAGCGCTGCACAGAAAGCTCGTCTCTGCGCGCGTCACCAGCTTCTCAGGGAACCGCCCCCTACACCGTCGTCATGGTGATGAACGTAAACATGAGGGACTCTTTCATTGAAAAAAATGTGATCGGACAAAAAGACGTTTGAAGGGCAAAACTCTGCATTTATTTTTCATATTTCTGTGTTGTTTTTTTCTTTTTTCAGAACAAGTAAAAAATGAAGCACCGATACATTAATTATGACCTGTGAACGAAACTAAATGATGTTTTTTTTTTCTTTTTTTTTGTACTTAAAAACTGTTGGGGGGTTATCTACAAAACTTTTAGAAATTGTGCTTTTGGATTATCAAATGGTGGCAGAAGTACCCAATATAATTAAGAGTTTGTGTAAAATGTGTATCTTGTGACAAAAAAAAAGGCTATTAATTGTTGAGCCAATGCAGTGCACTCAGGTTGATTTTGTGTCTAATAAATTGTGTACCAATGCAGAAAAAATTGCTCAAAAAGCAGTTTATGTTAATTGAAATATTATGTAAAGCTCAGAGATGAACTAAATGAAATTTTCTGGCTTATTGTTGGGATTTAGTTTAAAATTCTGGAACTCAATGATTATTAATTTCCATTAAAAATGTAATAAATGTTGAGATTTTTCTCTTTTTTTCCAGTTTTCAGGGTTGCACTCAAGCACTCAAGTAGTCGTGAAGTGTCTGCATCAAAAGTGAATGAGTCATGAAATCCTACTGCAGCATAACCATGAAAGTGATAATGTTTTAGCTCCGAGAATGAAAGAAAGTGTCACACATCAAGGAGGGAGACTGCCGTTTATTACCCACTAGTGACGCATCTTTCCCTACAAATACTAATACGAGAGAGATGACTCACTCTGATCCTTCTAATACATCATATATAGGCTCCTACAAAAAAAGTCATTAAGCTTTAATTGCCACAGAGTGTGAACAGTCCCGTGTGATATATATAGAGAGTTTTGTGGAATGATTAGCTTAAATACTGGTGTACACGTCTGAGTGAGGATGAAATTTGCACAGTTAGTTAAAAAAATGTAGAATCAAAGACAAAAAACCTTCAGGGATCCATGTAAGCCCCGGTGCATCACTTTCAGAGGCAGATGATGACTCAAGCAGAGTGTTTATCCACATACACACAGTGAAAATATCCATTAGATCATTTCAAACAGGATGTGCTGTACTGATGCTGACAGATGTCGAACAATATGTGTTGAGAATTAAACCCCCAAAAGTAAATTTACAGCTTCAGAAAGATGAATCATCTCCATTTTAGTGGATAAAACCCTAATACATCAGACAAGAGCTCCATTTTATTAAAACTCCGGTGAGGAACTTTTGGTAAGTGACAATTTCTATTAAATAATCCACAATCTTCAGTTGGCAGAAACTCTGCAAGATTTGTCATCACGTCAACAAAAACAAATTTCCATCAGATTCATTTCAAATTAATATATACTCTAAAAATTTAAACAATGAATAAATACATGGATAAAGAAATAAAGAACTTACAACATGTTCTCACAGACATTTGGTATTAACCGTCTCTGGCTGTGGGTCGTGCTACACGTTCATTCAGTTCCTTCTAACTTTGCTGTGTCTTGCTACGCCTTCCTTTTCTCTTTGTGTCACACACTATGATATTCAAGTATAGCAGATATATTTCACCTTTACACCCCTTTTTAAACCCCTAACCACTGTGAGAGGGAAATATTAAAGCACTGACTTGCCCAAGAGTCTTTTCAAGGCTGAAGACACTTTTTTTTTAAAATGATCAACAAAGTCCAAAGCAAACGGATGAAACTCTGTGATGACAGAGGATGAACTGAGAGTCAGACCTTCACAGATATTGAAAATAGACAAAACACAGTTATATCATCATGTTATGAGTACAAATAATAAAATCAAATCCTGATACAACCTGAAATGAACATTTTATGTTGTCTTCAGGTAAGACAGCTGATCAGATGACCCTCTGTTCACTGCAGACTCCGAAACACCAGGAGGTAGGATTTTAAATTTCACCCAAACTAAATAAGTTTTCTTTCTCTTCAGAGTACTTCCACATCCAGTTGTTATAAATTCTGGTAAATGTAATATTACTGCTGTACCAAATATTGCCAAAGGGTGGTGCCTCCTTGATGTTATGCTTACATATGATTAGTAAATGCAATTTAAGGTTGAGAACTGTAGAATAAGACTCCATGTGAAACTTTTGCACTCAGTTTTTTCTTAATACTCTGGTGTTGGTATTCCAGTCTGAAGATTCACATTTGATTACAGAGAACTCTTAGACGCAGAATTAACCAGGTAGTCATGTTGAAACAACATACTTGTTATCCACTATCCTGCTTGTGACACAGCTATTAACTTCAATAAATAATAATAATACCTGATCGTCTATCTAGCCCCTGAACCTGTTATTTCCCAAACTATCTTCTATCAAATGGTAACTTTGTGCCTTAAATTTTATTGTCCTCTACCTGTCCTTCCTTTTCCCTGCTGTTTTCATTTCTCTTCTTGGCTTTCCCATCACAAACAAACTCACCAACACCAAATTTATCTTTCAACGAACTGATAGAATGAAAATTATGATGCATTCGTGTGCTGTCGGACACGGCAGAAAAAATAAGCTTCCGGGTCGGAAAAAGCACACAAATCCTGCTTACATTACAACCACATCAGGATCCAATTAACATCAACCTTTTGCTCAAATATAATTTGTAGCATGGTATTTAGCTGTGGTCCACTTTGACTGACCTAGACTCATCAGAGAAATTATCCCTCAACATTAGTATTGTATTTAACCATCAATAACAAGTCAGGTGTGTGGCTTCAAAAGTATTTTAGAATTTACCAGCATCTCACACGAGTCTGGCTGTCAACTCATAAAAGAGAGGACTCCTCTGCATAAGAGCACATGGATGCAGCATTAGTGTCCTGTAGTCTAATTAGAGCAGTATCCACAGTAACGGCATTCTGATGGGGAATAACAGACCAGTGCTGTGGAGTACCGACCAATCACAGTCAAGTATTTAAGAGAAATTGTGCCATAAAGGGAATATAAACCTTGGTTTCCCAAATTAACGTGCAGGCAATTTTGGCTTCACTTGATCAAGTAAGGGGACAAAATTTTTACACATTTGGTTGTAAGCAATTTAAAATGTCATCTCAAAACTCTCAAACCACTTGTTAGTTTGTTCATCAAATACAACCACAACCAAACCCCCTTTACTCTGTAGATCCAACATGATACACACACAGTAAGGGGGAGTCCAAAGGTGGGGTTAGTGCTTTCCAAAGGCACTGGTCATGATATTAATAGTCTGCCTGGGCCTTCAAAATAAAAGCAGCTGAGTCAAAATAACCAACATGGTGATGTGTAACCCTTAAATAAAACTTTCGTTAAATGCTTCTCAGGTCTGTTTGTTTCCATGAGACTGTGCAACATCAGGAACATTCCCTCTGCTAAAATGCTTTCTGTAGGAAGTCAACAACATCAAATGCTCTACGCTCTCTACGATTAAAGTGGAGGATGTCTAATAAAATCTGTACATACTGTGTTATTATATCATGTGTTATAAGAGTTACAAGCTTAAGAGAGATCTTTGGTGGAAATATTTCTCTGCAGGAGTGAAATGTGATACACGCTTTTGTGTATGGATGAAACACTGGTGTGGACGACTGGAGGGATATTTCACTCATGAAAAGGACGAGTGGAAGGGAGAGTTACTGATAATACAAAAAAAACCCTGTAAATAAAGTGATAACGCCTGTTGAACAAGATCATAGGTGTAAAATTAAAGACATTCTCCATGATGATAAAGCTCAAAGTGAAAAAACAAGAAAAGAAAAGTTAAAATGAACAACACTGAGTGAGAGCAAGAGATGAGAATTTGTTCAATAACCTGAAATCATTAAGTCTCGAGTTTAAGAAAAAACAATCAAGTTTAAGAGAAGCTCTCAGTGCTTCTTACAATAAGAAATGCATTGCACAAAAGAGGTGCAGGGTCATGGTCAACAACAGCCCCCTTTGAAATCTGATTGGACATCCCAGAATCCCAAGCTCTGATTGGCTATTTACCCAGTTACAGGCGGAAAACATCTTCTTTAAATACTTAAAGAGAGGGTATTAAGCTTTGTCACGCTTTAAACACAGGTGTAAAGTAAGAATGCTTGAGGTTAAAGTTAAACGTGTGCAGATTTTCAAACCTGTACATATTTATATGCTAGAGAAAACCCTGAATCCATCGGTATACTGACTTAAATGATCTGTTCAGAAAATAGCAAAAGACTTTCATGGTTCATGATACAGTGTAGGGGTGGGCCTCAAACACCAAGGTTTACCTCACAGGGCTCCAGTGGTGCTGGCCAATCAGAGGGAAGGGGGTTTGTGGACCAGGGAGCCCAGGCGGAGCCTGAATTGAGAGTTTTTAAAACATCAGAGTGAAAAAAAAGGAATGTAAAGATACTACTGGGGTACCACAGGAACAAAATAAAGCAATACCCCTTTTGTACAGAATTAAAGACAGGAGCCTCATTGTGCTGCCACTCTGCTGTGTTCCCTGTCAATGCCAAGAGTAACTCAGAAATAAAAGCTGATACTTCAATCACAATTGTTAGAATGAATTGGGAAGAGTGAGAGTAAATGCTTTTAATTTCTGAATGTGTGTGTGCAAATATAACCTCACCATCCCTCTCCAAAAAGAGTCTGGACATATCTGGATTGATAAAACAGATATGGCAAATGAAAAAAAGCTGTTTTTCAAAGCTCTAACTTTGTGTGTGTGACTTCTTTGCTGATAAAAACCATCCATTGTTGAGATCACCGCCGTGACAGAGCTGATATTGCAGTACTGACGGATGAGGCCTGTAGGGGGCAGCATCTCACATGACAAACCAGCTACTCTGTGGTGAATTGTTTGGACAGGTGAGAGTGTTTGTTTTACTGACTGTACAAAAGAAGTGGACACATATTATGGGTTACAAATTAAGTGCCTAAAACCTGCATTATCTCTAGCAACCAGCAGGGGGGTGACCTAACTGGTTGCAAAAATGCTGTTCACATTAAGATTTTAAGTCAAGTTGTTAATCACCCTACTTTTCAGTTGATTTGTCATTTCTTTTGACACTTTCTCATTAATTATTTTTCTCATATTTAAGACTCTGATTGTCCCCATTGGCTTTTAGAGGGTTGCTTTTTTGTGACTCTGTAAGTACATCCCCAAACAGTGTCAGTGTGATGTGGCATCTTCTAACCTTGGCAGTTATTCATAGAAGTAGGAAAAAACATCACTTAACAATAAAATGAACTTAAAAAAACAAGTCTCATCACAAACCTCTGCATTTGAGAGTGTAGGCATGACTTTCCTGCCACATGAGCTGCTCTTCCTGATAATGTGCCCACTTTAGAGGTGCAGATGAGTGCAGCAGTGCCTCACTACTTAACAGGGTAGCTTTAGCGACAAGCGGGCAAGCCGGTGGTGCTTTGGTAAATGTTATGTACGTAGAGAAAGAGCTGCTGGCTGGTTCAGCAGGGCCCTCCTCTCCTCTGCTTAAGCTGTGGGCAGATTGCGAGTTGCTCTCTCGGCCTGTTCTCCACGCTGACAGATTGGTCCACAGACTCCAGTGGATTCCTCTTAATATAGCTGAAATAAATAAAGACAAAATCCTCTCCATACTGGCTACATCACCAGTGAGATCCTCCTCTCAGTCCACTGTCGTCATCTCTGCAGTCTTCATCATGTTTGCATCCTTTTCTGTTCGCGCTCTAACAAGTGGACCGCCATCCCCTTTTTACCGTGTACATGTTCCTGTGATTTTGTGATTTCTGTAACCAATCAACAAATAATCCAAATAATCCATCACTCAGTGAGTCCCACCTCTCAGACAATTTGATACCAGACGTTCACTTGGTCTTGGGCACCACCAGTATTTCGTCCCCGTCCTGGATGCTGTAGGAGTGCAGAGCCCGGGTGTTGTACTTCATCTCCTCAGGACCAAAGGCGCTGCACTTGTCGATGTAGTAGAGCCTCATGCTGTTGGTGGAAAGCTGCACCACAGTGGTCAGCTGCTTCTTCAGCTCAGCTACAGTCTGGTCCAGACGGATGTTCAGCTAAACAAATCAAATCATTACCATTTAATAATACCAGTGTTTTTTGTGCTTATTATATTAACATAGCAGGACAATTTCTAGCTTTCAAGAATTTTAGAGCGCTTACAGACTACTTCCTGGATTACTGAACACAAACTTCAAGGCTTCAAGAAGCATCCTAAAAAAACCCATCAGTCAGTAGGGGGCAGTGTAAGTATCACTGAATATACCTGCTGCACTTTTTCCTCACAGTGAACCTCCACCTGAGCACGGCATCGAGGTCGAAGGTCAATCTCAGCGAGCGGCTCCAGTTTCCCATACTTGGTCACCAGTGAGTGGTATCTGAGGGAGAAAAGAGCAGACAGGGCTAAAAAAAAGCCTGATCCAAACATTGACTGAGGTTGTGTCAAAACAAATTTTAGGCACACTTCACTTCTCTGACTTGTGATTATTGAAAACCTAATGGCTGAAAAACAGTACCTGAATATTATCAGCTACATGCCAGGGAGTCATAGAGGGACAAAAATAGGACAGATTTTCCTGACAGAGAGGCCCTGGGTAGATATTATTTAACTCAAATACTGATTTTGTAGAGGTCAGTCGTGATGATCCATAGTCATTTTCAGTGTTGGTTAAAAGAACTTACTTGATAACTGAGGTGCTTTGTTCTGAATTTAACGTCAAGAAGGTGTCACTAAACCCTGTTCAATGCTAATTATACAATTCTTGGAAGAGTTTTCATTCAACTTGCGTTATGTGGTTTTTCAAAAAGACTTCGATGACGTAGGTGAGACTTGACACTTATTAAAAAATGTGTGAAAAGCTTAAAATAATCTTAAGATAAGTGGATAATTTTACAGCGGTGTGGGACCTGTGTGTGATAGGTACCTGTAAGGCAGCTCCTCCTCGGGATAGTCTAAGTAGTACCTGATGAAGAACCTCTCTGCGTCCTCTCTCTCACTGTCGGTCACAACACTCCCGTTTAGCGTCGACACTGAGGGGAGGCTGTGGAGGAACACACACTCTGTTTCATGCTCTTAAGCAGCAGGTATCTATGACACTGTAAAATAAGCCTACACCTCCTCCTGTGGTACAAAAGTGATGACAAAATACTACCTTGATAAGTGCAGATAAATAGAAGCTGAGCCTTGTGTCTACAGAAAATTTGAATGGACACTTGGACATGAATCAGCATCAACAGACTAACTTAGACCAACACTTAACTAATGAGGGGGAGCTTAGGAACTTTCCTGAGTCAGAGCCTTCAGTGTTCTGGCTTCACTTGTGGGAAGTTATCATATTGTCCATCTTAAACACTATCAGAAAACAAGGACTGTAATTTTTCTTATGTCGTTTGTTCTCACTGAAAGTGAAAGTGACTCACTGTGCGATCATGAGGCTCCGTCGCTCTGCATTAGTGTAGGTCTGCAGTAAAGGAATGCCCTGCAGCCGCACCTCCTCCAGCTTAGGGAAGAAGTTCAGCTTCTCAATGTCATCCCATCGGTTAAGACCTGAAACCAAACACAGAGGTGTCATATTTTGAGAAGTCAGGACAAAGAGATGGTCATTGTTTTTAATTTCCTCAGGGTTTAAAAGCCTTTAGAGAAGACGGGACAATGGATAGAGCAGAAACAGGGCGAGAGAGTGGAGACCTCAGGTTGGGTTTGTTACCCCAAGTCACATGACCAAATCACTAGGCGACACCAACACCCCTTCGTGTTTTTAAATGATATGTATGATGTGTAATAAAAAGTAAGAATTAACCTCAAGGGATAAAATGGAGATTAATTTTTGGCACCTTTAGAGATATCAAATCTTTAAGATTGGCCATAGGCCCTCAGCTTTTATAAGAGAGTAGTCAAGGATCAGGCCAAATATTTCTGAATGTCTCTAAAATCTCACTTTTAAAGCCTGGTTCATTAAGATCATATGGCTTAAAGCACACTGAACCTGTGCAAATGAGACAAAAAGACTTTGTCTTATTCACAGAGCACCCATGAAGAGACTGATGCATTGAGTTTAATGAAACACAGCATTACCAACCAAGTGCAGTTGAAGCAAACCTGCACTCTGTGAGCATCTGCTGAGGATTATTTGTGAATATGCTTAAGTTGTGTCAATTATTCCACTTTTGGATGACCTAAGAATAATCTCTGTACCAGCATCATTTCTACTTTTACATCACTGTAATAATCAAGAGTCAAGTCAGTCACAACTCTCATGGATCAACTTCAATATAACGTCATAAAAAGTGTCTCTGCCTCATCCGGCTCATCGATTGGAGCTCTGTGAGGATGAGAGCCCTGAGTGCAGCTTCACAATCTGGCACAAAATAAGAGCAACCAGTATGGAGCTGAGAGCTTTTTGGACATCTTTGTAGTTTTTGAGTTTGACCTTCAGATTTAGCTCAAGGCAAATGCTGCACAATGCTTTGTGCTAATAGAGGTGCCAATTCATTCTTAGTGAATTCCACCCTCATAGCACAAGCTTTGATGCTAACAATCAAAATATCCCACCATTTTATTCAGTTTTTGACAGAAAAGCACAAAAAACCCTGACAAATACTTTCACTGATTCTTTTTTTGTTGGCACTTGAAAAGTTAACAAAGGATACAATTTGAAAACGTGTGATTTTTATGGGTTGTATTCAGTTACATCCGTCTTTAACACAAATTCCCCCTTGAAGATATTAAAGTAAACACTGAAGTTTGAGTTATAACGTTTGGAAACACCTTGGGACAGAAATAAAATATTGTTCTTCTTGTATGTAGGTTGGGATATGACTCACAGGCTGAAATCTCTGCTGCTTTATCATCTCTTCTGTCAAGACACTGGATTGAATTTTTCACAATCTCAGAACCCACAGAAACTTCTTTTCTTTTCCAAAAGTGAAATCATCACAGATTTTGTTTTCAAGCTCCTGATGAGATGTGACAGAGAAATCCACTGAAGACATCTGAACGCATCTTTGGATCTCACTTTTGTCCCCTCCTCTCCAAACAGAGCTCTAAAAATAGGAACAGCACTAATGCTCTCTGAAATAGAAACGAGTTCTGAGATGAAAGCTGACGTGAGTCTGCAAATAACACAAAGCTTTGAGGAAACAGTGACATGTTTGTCTGAGCTCATTGTACCAGGTTTTAACCAGTCAGTGCATATGGATGATGATACTGTGACTTTGGAGGAACATGAGAAACCCTGTAAAGTATAACACACACACACACAGACACACGCAGACCCACTGTGGATCCACTGACCTGCGTTGTTCAGGTTGATGCTGCGAAGGTTACGGAAAAGTCGCTCCAGGATGTCCTTGTTGTCCTGGATGGAGCCCAGGTTGTTGTTGGCCATCACCAGAGTGTCCATGCTGGGGAACATGGAGCCAAACTTACGGACTTCGGTCCAGTCTTTGAGGCCGTTGTCGGTGATGTGAAGCAGGCGCAGGTTGGGGCAAACTACGCTGGAGGCACTGACACTACTGTACTCATTAAGGCACAGGAACAGCTCCTCCAGCCTGCAGGACCACACACGGGAAAACAAGGATAAGGTGTGAAACACGAGAAAGAGACTGAAACAGGGGAAAACACCACTGCACTCCAGTTAGTCGAAACAACTTAAAAAAACATGGAAACTCATTGCCTTAAAAAATATCTACGTAAGCATGACTTTGAGGCTTTGTTAAAGTAAAATAGATTTTTGTGTATTCTGTAAATTTAAGATTTTTTTATTGTAATCTACTTGTACTTGAGTTCAGGCCACTTAAATTACTTTATCTATGCTACTTGATAAACTCCGTTACAGCCACCATATTCTAAAATCCCAAAAGAGGACCCCTTACCCAGCCTCTTGGAGACAAAAATACCCATAGACACGCAAAGATGACAAAGTAGCCTCATAACCAAAATGTATTTAAAACACTCTTTTTCTGTTTGAAGTGAAAAAATTTCCATAATGTAAACAAAACATGGCCAGAAGCAAATTTCTGCCAGACGAAAACAAAAATTAAAAACTGGCTTTGTTGACATTTATTTTATTTTTGCTCCCTATAACACTGAAATTATGATAAAAAGTCAACTTAATGTGATAAAAGTCAAAATTTCAAAGTTTTATCTCAAAATTTTGACTTTCGGTCTAAAAATAAGACTTTTTCCCTGAAATTTTTGCATTTTATCTCAAAATTTTGCCTTTTTTATCTTTAATTTTGAGTTTTTTATCTGACTTTTGGCTCAAAATGGACCAGCCTTTGCTGTGGAGTGTAGAGAGCAGGTCTACACCTAAGTGAAAGCCATTGACACACATGTTACATTTCAATGTGCAGCATCCACTGCTTTCCCTCACTTATGGTAACAATAACTGTTGGGTTACAAATCCCAAAAGCATTCTGGGTACAACTTTAAAGCTGTTGCTTTGCTAAGCAGTCATGTAGTTGTTGTTCTTGAAGTAAAAAGTTCCACAGCAGCCTCTTGCAAATAGATAACTAGATAGATAAATACTGGTGACTTGAGTCGAGAAGGCTGTTAAGTTTTACAGTGTGGCCGCAATAAAATAAACCCCCTAAAATTACTTTGAGTGTCCCAGACAGAGACTGAATTATGCTGAAGCTTTTATTGTCTACTCTACTTACTCAGGTATCTCTCTGGCGAGCAGCAGCACTGTGTCCCAGGACACCTGAGTGTTGTTGAGGACGAGGCGTCGAACTCGAGAAAAGGCTTCAGCACACCGCGGCTCCAGGGTCATCCCCGCCAGAGGGTTAGAGCTCAGGTTCAGGAAGTCCAGGTTGGGGATGTTGGAGACGATCTTACTGATCTGAAAATAAGAAAGAGATGCTTTAGTTTGATCATAAAATCAGCTTTGATTTGTACTCCGACATTATGGTCAAATTTTAGAACTCCACACTGCTGTATTCACTGATTGATCTGCAGACATGAAAAGGAAAAATCCAGACACACTCATCAGACCTACTTTATCTAACAAGACATTTTATCTATTTTATTGGAGAACGTGATGGAAACCTGAATGAAACTCACCTCCTGCCAGTCCTGCAGCTTGTTGTGGGACAGGTCCAGCTCCATGACGTGGGCACAGAAAGCAGCGATTTCAGCCTGGTCTCCTGCTCGACTGATGCCACAGCTGTTCAACACCAGAATACTGGGCAGGTTCAGACGATCTGAAGGTCACAGGAGAAGAAAGAGGTTCATAGGAAGAGGAGAGACGAAAAAATAGTTTTTATAATCTGGTTTCTCCTGACCTCCAGACTCACAGGTTCACAGACTTTGAGGTGCATCCTGAGTAAGAGCCTGAGTGCTCTGTGATGTCCTGTCATATTTTATGCATCTCTGAAAACGTTGGGAACATTTTAGGACAGTCTGCCCCTGAAAATGTGTCCTTCACAGCATTAGGTTTACCTTGAGAAACAGGACTGCAACAAAAGGCTTCAGCATGTGGGAAAAAAACCCCACAATGCTGCAGCTGTAATGCGATGTAAAGGATATGACCTTGGCACACTGGCTCCTCACTTTCACCTGCTTCATTCAAAAATCGATTCACTCTGATTTTACTCAGAGGATGCATACGTTTTAACATTTTGAGGTATTAAAAAACAACTGCATAGCTGCAGATTGTACTCTGTGACTTTCTCAAAATTCAGCTGAATTCAATTCAAGAATAAGGCCTTTACTTTCTTACCTTAACTTCTGTGAAAATAAGTTGTATAACAATGCTCGTTATTTATAGTTTTAAGTTAAGACACCCCAGCAGAATTTATCATTTTTTGGCTTTTTTTCAGAGAATATGAAAAACTTTTCAATCACTCATGGTTAGTGGTTGGGTGAAGCCATTAACAAACAACTGTGTTTACTCTTTTAAAATCATAATGACAACAAAAATGACCAAAATGACCCTGATCAAAAGTTTACATACCCTGGTGATTTTGGCTGATAACATGAACACAAGTTGACTCAAATGGGTTTGAATGGATACTAAAGGTAACCATCCTCACCTGTGATCTATTTGGATGAAATCAGTGTGTGTGTATAAAAGGTCAGTGAGTTTCTGAGCACCTAACAGACGCTTGCATCTTTCATCCAATGCTACACTGACATTTTTGGATTTAGAGTCATGTGGAAAGCAAAAGAATTGTCAAAAAATCTGCAAGAAAAGGTAATCCAACTGTGTAAAACAGGAAAGGGATATAAAAAGATATACAAGGAATTGAGGATGCCAATAAGCAGTGTTCAAACTCTAATCAAGAAGTGGAAAACAAATCATGATCAGGTAGACCAATAACAACTGCCAGGAAAATTGTTCTGCAAGCAAAGAAAAACCAGAAAAACGCTAAAGTGAAACAATCTGCCATTCAGAATCAAGCGTTTAGCACAGGTGTGTATCAAAGGTGACTTCCTTACTTATGCTTTAGTCCTTTAAGACATAAAGTCATAAAACACTACTCTTTGCTCCAGCTCACCTTTCAAAGGGGAACCTTGTGGAAGGACCGTGGGCACCACGACCACGCCCATCCCCGGCCCTCTGCGGCACGGAAAGTTTTCCGGGCTGTACTTCTCACTCATCACCTCCACAAAAGTACGGCCCTCGGCGTCTTCTGGTGGCTCCATGACTCTGTCCCGCTGGGCTGACCCCTCCTCAGCTGAAGCACAATGAGGGGAAAAGACAGACACTCACTGTCACAATCTTTTAAATTTCTCAAAGTTATTTCTCAAAAACATTTCTGGATGCTTAAAATGACAGTATTTCTCTTGTGGAGGTGTAGAAATGGTGGAGGGAACAGGGAGAGACATTAGATGTCCCCGACTCTTATCAGTGAACCACAGACTGTCCCATTTAAATCTCCCTGAATTTACCCTGAGGAGAGAGACACAAACTCTGATCTCTGTTCTGAACTTTTAAAAATAAAACACAAAGTGAAGAAAGTCCTTTTGACCCAACTTATCACTTCAGCTTCTATAATTAAAATGACGAGCGTCTGTGAGCTTTTTAAAGCGCTTGGTGGGCAGAGCTGCTGTTGAATCTGCTGCAGGGAAACATTAATTATGTAGTGGTTTTTGATGAAATAAATAATAAAGAGATCCTGTTACAACGTCTTATTTGACAAGAATGGGCAGCAGTAAATTGCGGTGAGGGATAATAAGCAATTTGTTACACTGAAGCAAATAAGTCATTTGCCGTGACGCCATGGATATTTTTACATACAGGAAATTAAAAGCAGAGCCAATAAAACATGCATGCTCCCTACTTTGATATAATTTCTCTGTATGACAGATGTTGAAAAGAAATAACAGCGCGTCTTACCTGGAGAGAGGTTTCCCTTGTTTCGACCACTGTCACTGCTCGCTGTCTCTGTTAACACAGTCGGCCTGTCAAAGAAACCAGCAGCACTCTTTCTCATTTCTCATCCACTGACAGATAGATTTGTGCATTAAATTCATGGTCAGCTGAAAAAAAAGGTCATTCTCTCATGTCTGTTGTGAGGATAAAAGAGAAGGCCTTTTTCTTTGTTAGTGGTGTCTTACTCCAGAGTGGCTGGTGGGGTTGACAGACGACTGCAGGAGAAATGCTGGCCCCTCTTTGATCAGACGTCAGGATTTGATCTGGACCTGCCAGAGGACCTCGGAGGGCTGTCACCACATGACACTGGAGAGTAAACAAAGCCAAAGATCACTCTGTGCTGTGTTATTCATTAACTTGAGTCAATAAAATTATTATTATTATTATTATTATTATTATTATTATTATTATTATTATTACATCTATTTATTACATGGGCTAGTTGATTGTGCTCTTTTTTATCTGTATATTTGTATACATTTATTTATTCTCATTTCTTAAAATTGGGCTTGCTCCGGGACCAGGGTAACCAAATTTCGTTCTGCCCATGTTTTACATATGTTGAATGACAATAAAACTCCTTGAATCCTTTCATCCTGTCATCCTTGAATAAAATCAAAAAGACATAAAATCGCGCTTGGAATAAAAGCTCACAGCTACTCAGAGCAGCTTTTACAGCGTACAAAAAATAAAAATGTAAGACATAAACATGAATGATGCCCCCTAAAAAAAAGAAATGTTGAAGAAGGGGGTATTGTCCTTGATTCTTTATAGTGTCCCTCTCCCCTAAGTGGCTTTACATCATTTAAAACTTTAAAAAAAAATCATACACTGGTGTTTTAGAAAACTCTCATTTCAGCCTCAGTCTGAAACACTTTGTGTTAGTTGCCGTTTCTTTAAGTCTCTCTACTTTACAAACCCCCTTCTCTCTGATTGGCCAGCCCTCTCAAGGCCTATTAAAGGAAATGATTCAGAGATTTTTACGTTTGAATATGTAGAGGTTTGAAAATCGCCACCTGTTTAGTATGAACATCCAGTATTGTTACTTAATATCCATGATTGAAATATGATAAAGTAGAACAACCCCTCTTGAAGGTCAAGTGAGACAAGCAGTAAAAAAATCTGAAACACTTACTGAGTGTAAAACTGGACAATTCAACAGGTTATGAAATTGGTTGTTGTATTATTAATGTTCATTAAAAAATGTTGGGAAAACTGTCACAAGACAATATTTGATATTTGATAAATTTATCTGGAGAATAAATTGATACTGTGAGAAGATAATATCTTGTATATGTATATATATTATCTTGAAGTGGATCATATTACTGTGTTGTTACTCAACTGTATGACCTCAGACTACATGTGTAACAGCTACAGACCAGACCTTCTGTAATGGGGTGGCAAGTTGGAGTCCCCTTGTGATGGTGAGGCTGACTTCTCTGAGGGTGATGAACACTCAGTGTGAATCCATGTTAGCTTTATTTCTGCAATGTTACCAGAAATTGAAATTATTTCTCTATTTTTCCTTGAATTCCCAAATGTAACCTGAATTCTGAAATCTTTCAGGAACTAAACATGTCACCACATTTCCAGATTTCAGGAAAATCACCAGCTAAGCTTAATTCTGCTCAAGCCCAAAGAGGATTATCTACAATAATCACATCTTCTTTGCCTTTGTAATCTTTATCCCAATTGGTGACCCAACTGAGTGGCAAATTTGAAATCTGCTGATCCAAGATTTTCTAAAAACTCAAAATTGAGAGGTTTTGAGAATGAACACTGACGAAAAGAAAGTTACTCGCTGCTTTTATACAGACTTCAACACAAAACGAGTGGTTGACTTCAACATAAGTGTCAACGCTGACAAGAAAACCATGTTGCAGGATTTCATTATGGCTAATCAATTTCCAGAAGCCACACCTAACCACCACATGGCTACATTTTTGAAATTTTTTGTCACATTATACAAATCCCAACAATGATCAGGCACACCATAAAGAGTACATTGCACACTGAATTCTTTTTAGACTCTTCATTATCTTTCCTACTTTATCTACCTGGTAAATCAAAGTCTGCTCTATTTATTGCATATTGCATCTATCTATCTATATCTATTGTGCTCCAGTTTACACTTTTTTAAAATTTGACTGCTGAATCAAACAGAACAACACTGGTGATCAATAAAGTGTTATGTTATCTTTCCTAACTGGGGTACCAAATGCCCTTTAAATTTCACGATTTTTATTTCTATTCGCTTACCACTGGATTTTAACATCAAAAAGTTTGTAAAACATAGCAGCTATCGATTTACCAGGGAGATTGTGTTAATGCGGCCTTATCCTTCCACAAAAACATGTTATTGTCACGGCAAATTAATGCCTTTTCTATATTAACTGCTACGAGTAAATCGCACTAGGTCACAGAAATTTGGGGCATAGTGTAACAGACATCAACAGACAGACGGATCATAAAAGTTACAATTTCATGGTTGCTACAGAGGTATATTTAGTAGAAGTGACGCCGAACTGATTTTTCAATACCAGTGATTAAGAAAAAGTCTGAAATTGGTGTAACTAAGCATGAAATCTGTCTGCAAAACTCACTAAACTAAAAAATTACGAGATTTCTGAATGGAGTCCGGCTCTGTCTTAAACTGAAAAGCTTGTTGCCAACCCCGCACAGATGTTAAAAACGCTTCCATTTTCAGGAAACAGCATTTATGATGTGGACAAATCAGAGAAAGTGTTTGTTTTATTTTTGCTGTGAGTGCAGACAGACTCTGACCCCCTGCAGCAGCAGCAGCTCGATGGAGCCGGAGGTGGATCACAGATGGCAGCGGTATAAATATATAAATAAACACTAATTAATCAGAAGATTGACCTGTTAAACCCAGAGACCAGGAGAAAGAATGATTATATATAAGGTTAGGGGTTTACATACCTTTAATGTCTAATTTAAATTCCCCTTGTTGATAAAAACAAACCAGCTGTCATTTTGCTCTCCAGTACATCCCGGAAGTGACGTAGCTTCATTGCCGAAAACGATATGTTGTATTTATTTATCCAATCAAAAAATATATATACTTTTTTTCATGCTGGGTTTTGATACATTTTGTTCATACTAGTGTTATTGGATAATAAAATTATTCTTTAAGATAAGTTTTGTTAAAAGACGGCGTCCCCAGAGGCGCAGGTGATTACGTCATTGTATTAAATGCTGATAACGAGATATCTTCAGTCCTGCCTGGAAACCTCACAAACAGACTCAACCTCAAAATACGGCTTAATCTGGACCAAAACTATATTCCAATAAGTCATTTGTGGACCATTTTTAGCAGGAGTCTGGTATCAAAATGAGACATCTTTGATTTAGTAAACTTCGATGATCTCCATTGGCATAAATGAACGAGATGAAAAGCGTACTCTGCCTTATAATATAGTATAAACAATAATAATTGATAGATTAATAATCATGCTCCTGTGCATGTAAGACTATGTTAAACCAAAATTTTATACACCTAAAACTTCAGATGTTTGGACCCCAATTATCTGGCCCTATTTGACAGAAATATAGTTGATTTGAAAAGGGGTTTTTAACATTAAGCAAGATTTCCATGCTGTATTTTAACCCCAAACTGACGAGACTGATAAATATCGGATTAAAATAAGGTTGGCAGCCAGTAAAAAAAAAAAAAGTCTAAAAAAAGAGGTGGCCTTAGAGGCCACCAACAAATGGGGAAGGGATCAGAATCATGGCAGAAATACATAAATGGAAAAGTTAACTTTCATATTGAATCTTTGTGTGGAAAAATTTACTGTACTGGGAAGATAAGCGACTTGCTGTGGCATACTGGCTCCTAAAAAGTAAAAAATCTCATAGGTTTCAGTTAAGATTTGTGGGCCTAGTGAGTGCCACAGATGTTGACAGGTGGTTCTTAAACAAATATTTTAATCTTTGTTTATCATTTACCCTGTTATACTCCCATGAAGACTTAAATGCATCTAAACATGTAAATAATACCAGTTTAACCCATTGACCCATTGTTGTATTTGTAGTTTGAACTTGCATTCCTGGTAACCCGTTCATCAAACACTTCAGTCATAGTGAAGCATCTGCCATAAAGTTTATGAACAAAATTTTGTTTCACTCATAGAAGATGTTTGACACACACTGAGTGAGCTGAAACTGTTTGTGAATGAGCAGATACTGAAGACAGTCTTCACTAGACATACAGTCTGTACAGTCTTTAGATATTTAGCAGAAAAACCTGGAATGTAGGAGTGTGAAACAACAGGGTCAGCTTATTTTGAATCAGATGTTAATGAAAATGAAGTGTGTAGAAGAGGAGCAACTGAATTTGACCTCAGGAGAACAAAATGTTACTGCCGTGGTTTTTAGAGTATTTTAAAAAGTGTCAATAAAGAAAACAGTGCCACCTAGAGATAAACACTCTTTGTAAATAGCAAATTCAGGAATAGGTAGATGCTGATGCCCTCTCACGCTGTTTGAGAGGAAGATATCACTCTGTTCAAGAGTGCCATCTAGTGGTTACATGTCACCCTAAGTTTTGAGTGGAGGAGTGTTTAACTTGTATTTCAAATTTCCTTAAATGCTCTCGCTGGGGGAAAACATATCAATAAAAATAAAAGCAACTTTGCTTTCATAATTTGCTGGATCTTTCATTTCTTAAATGTCAAGGAGGTTTTTCCATTGATGTTTTTCCACTTCCTAGGGTTAATTGTTTGGATTTATTTTGTTTGCTTTTGATTCCAGTTTTACTTAGATGTAAGTTGGTTGGTCTTAAACCCAGGCTGAGTCTTAACATGGAGCACATGAGCTTATACACAAGGTCAAACAGGAGCCTAAATTCATCAGCTGTTTAAAGTGAGTCCTGAGAGATTGTGCATCAGGGTCACACACATACTAAAAAAAACGCTCTTTACAGCAGAAATACAGCCTGATTTTGGTCTGAACAGTTCATTTGGCTATCAAAGCCTGCTTTGTCTCATCACTCTATTTCAAGTTCTTTATTTGATCTGTCTTTCACTTTATTTCAATTGTTTTTGAGAACTCAGACAAGCACTATAGATGTCAAACTAATTATTTTTATTATTACTATTATATTGGAAATTATTAAAACAGCTTCATAACATTAATGGGATGTAAAATCTCCTTTAAAGCATAACAGTAATGTTTGCATTGTAATTGGCAGTTTAAGAAAACAAAGTCCCAAGCCTTCATCTCTTAGCTCAGATTTATATCAGACACAAAATCAAACGACTACCAGTCTGTTTCAGCAGTTTTTTCTTTTCACCTGATTAGAAAGACATCTAGGAAAATGATGTTTCAAATTCTGAACTTTGTTTATTAAGTTCAGGGTTGTTCCAAAAGGAAAAAAGAACAGAACCATGAAAAAACATAAAGATCAAAATGACAAAAGTGTGAAAAAGGTGACACCCTCAGCTGAAACAAGAGATCAGCATTCAATTAAAACATGGTAAAAAAAAATGGAAGGTGCAAAGCTGTTTTTGTTGTGTAATATAGAATAAGTAAACATTACACTATACATTTTTCTATATTAATAGATTAGAATTCAGACTCTATGATATTGATGCAAATAGTTTGTGATTCTTTGTGGCTTGAGTTACTATATATGCATAACTTTTTGTGTTACTAATTTGTTCTTTCTCAGCTTAAAACTGTATTTAAATAAGTATTTTGTTCAGCACCAAAGCCTTTATTTTGCCGTCCAAAGACGTGAGAGAATATGTTTTATAAAGGTAAATAAATGTAAGAAGGCATGAAATAACAACAGTTCACCGATGACTTTCAAAAAAAATGGAGGTTTATTTAGGATCTTCCAGGGACCATCAAGACAACATTGGTGTTCAAGCTGCAAACAAAGAGGAAAAGATCGATGAGCCACGGTATGATCCTTAATTATGTTAATCTGTGTCTATATTAAAAATTATTCTGAATGATGAGGTGGGGAAAACAAACTGGAATACATCCATCATCCTGTAATATGTAATACTATTGCAAGATGTGGTAAAGTGTAGTTGATTGTGATTAATTCAAGGGTCTTTGTATAGTTATCCATGCTCTTAAAAGCTGTTACCTGCACAGGGGTAGATGTACTGAGTCTCAGCCTGGTCAACTGGGAAGAAAAAAGAAACAAAAAAAGACATTTAAGAAGACAAATAACAAAACTAATAGTAATTACAGTCTATTTCAGACAGATTATGTTATTTACGTGGCTGGTAGTAGTCATAGATGTGGACCACAGCTGGCTTCAGGTTCTGCACTGGCAGCTCCTGTATGAGATCTAACTGATGATTTATGGGTATGTCCTTAGGCATCTGGTGGGAGATTAACAGACGACATGATCAATAACATATCTGCACATCTATGCCCCGTTTTTTTTTTTTTTTTTCCTTAATGTGATTTCTCTCACCTCAGTAAGATAAACCATAACATGACCTTTCTTCTCTTCAACACGATCCACCAGCAGGGCGCCTTTGAGCTGTGAAAAGACCACATTCAGGTCAGTTGTCCACACCTTTCTCCTGACATTAAAGAACGCTTGGATATAAAGCTACTCACCTTCTTCAAAGACTCAGGGTCTGGGACAAATCCAGAGAGCACTTTGATATCCAGGATCACCATGTTTGTAGTCCTCTCTTCACCAAAGTATCTGTAACACAACATCAAAGATGAGTCACTTAATACTTATCCTAAACACCACAAACTGTACCTTTAAAATTACTTTTCCATTTAAGATAACTCAGAGCAAACAATCTGATTGGACAAGAGATACTACATTAGTGTTGATACAAGGTTGACATCACTGGAATGTTTCATGTGTTTTAAAGTGACTGCATAAAGGTGTGGATAACATTAGAGCTCCAAGAAAAAGAGGCAGAAACAGTAAGAGCTCCCCCTTGCATGTTGCAATAATGTCACAAAGCCCAACACCCATGTTAATAGATAAGAGTTAAACTATAAAGTCAGCTATTAATACTTCTATTGCAAACCACTACGCAACCGACCTCCACCCCAGCACCACCTTCCATGCTGTGTCTGAGTTTGATGGTATCACAGGTATTTTTACTGATGCTCTGCTCTGTACCCTCAAGCTCTTTGCTGCTGTTCTGCCTGCCTTAGATAACCATGTGTGCACATTAGAGAGAGGTGAGGTGTGATGACTCCACTTCTCTCCACAGCGAGGAGCTTCAAGAACATTTGAATCCACAAACTGAACCTTTTGCAATCAAATAATTGATCAATTTATGACAGTGGACTTCACTGATGTCATTTTTAAAAATGTGGCTCAAGTGGTAAGAGTTGGTTTGGAGGGAATTTAGTGTAATTGGGAACCAGCGCTCCTAATTCAAACTCACAGGGCCTTGGTCTTCAGGGTGACCCTGCGTCTGCCTGTCGTGCCTCCACAGAGAGCCTCAGGTTCCACCTCCACTCTGAATGTGGAGCCAGCAGTAGGTGTCGGGATGTTGTAGTGGAGAGAAATCTGGAAAACAGGTTAATAACAATGTTGTGAGAACTTCCTCACCTGTGATTGGGACAGTGGATTAACCTTGATGACATTATCAAGTTAACTCATCACGTTAAACTTTAATGACCACTCCTTCTGGGAGTTTTTGAGATCTTTAATATCTGATAAGATGGGTACAACAGAGGATTACGGCCATGTTAAAAAGAGTAAATTTATAATATAAGTCTAAAAATGTTATGAGAATAAAGTTATAGATTTACTTAAATAAAGTCATTGGTTTACGAATGTAAACTCTTTATTCTAGTCAATAGCTTGGCTATCAGAAGGGCAGCAGCCACCTGTTCCCAAAATGAGAAATATGAAGCATTTTGTGAAGTTATACTTTAGTAAAGGTTTCACAAAAAAAGAAATACTTCATCTTTTGGCACATCAGCATCACATTGCCATAAGTATAAGAACCCTGAAAAATTACTGCAAGATACTGGACTCTCTCATTTAACCCTCTTTGTGTATGCAGATGCCAGCTCTTCTGATACTATAACTTTATTCTAGTGAATCTATGACTTTAGTCTAGTAAATCTATGACTTAATGAACAAAACAGCAGGCTCTTATATAAAGTACAATTAATCTAGATATGACATTTTAGAAATAATCTTCAACGCTATAATATGTTTTGATCAGGACCAGAGGAACACACTACAGAGCTTTTAAATGGGTCAAACAAACTGGGTTTGGGAGATGAAACACACTCATTGTCTAATGTGAATGACCTCCTAGTAAACAACATGTGTATCCAAAGCACATAAAGATCAGAAGACCACACACTTCATGCTCTAGAAACCATACAGAGAAGTCCATGCCAACCAAAGGACATAGCCCTGGGAAAGAGCCTTGTCCCCTGTGACACAAAGACGTGTTTACTGACCTGGATTGAAGCACATGCAGATCCTTTGACCTCCACGCCGAACTTTCCTGCCCCGTCTTTCAGCAGCTCCTCCTGGTAGAGCAGCTTGTTGTCCTGGTTCACTTCAAACACCAGCGGACCGCTGACAGACTGGACGGTCACCATGCTGGAGCCTTGTGGACTGAAGACATGAGTGGAGTAGAGAGCCAGAGCATGAAGAGCCACCACTGTGTCCTAAAACGTGCAAATGAAAACGTCATAAATCAGTATTTTTTATGGTTCACGATAAACCTGTTTTTGGTAACTTTGTTTGCATTGTTATTGTGTCCACGAGTTTGAGAGCTACCTGAGTGGAGGAGAAGCCTCCATAATAGTTCTGCTGGGTGGTCAGCCACCTGACGACAGGGGTGGCGTATCCCAGCTCCTCATTAGAAGGAAGGACGCTGAGTAGGGCCAGCAGCACGTAGGAGCTGATCTCCACAGACAGAGAGCTGGAGGAGTCTGTCGCTGTCTGAGACCAGTGGACGAAACCTCCTGAAATCAACCACAAACAGAACGACAGGGACAAGGTGAGATACACTCACAGCGGAGAAGCCTGAGAGAATTATTTGAAGTGCCTGTAACTTATAGTTTGCGTTGTTTTTGGCACTACGGTTGTTCAGTATAAAACAGGTGTTTGCTACTAAACCTCCCCCTGCCATATTGTAATACTAACATATCTGAACTCTTCATCTATGACAAATCTGTACTTTTGTTGTATTTTTATTTAAATAAATATCTAAATTTCTAATTTCCAAGTTCTTATTTTATATGTCTAGTATTAATATTCCATTTTATCATTACATTTTTGCACTTCAATTGTTGTGAGCTGCTGTGACAAAAAAATTCCCACATGGGAGGAAAGACTATTCTATTCTATTCTATTCTATTCTATTCTATTCTATTCTAAATTTATAAAAGTCTGCTATCAGACCGTGCAGTTTATCACTTGGTCTGACCCCATACGTTGCCCCCGGTTTTAGACATTAAAATGAATAATTTGGAAACAAAACTCCTCTTGTTTGCCTCTTTAGCCCGTAAAAAGTCACTAGTATTCATTTCAGTCTGTTTCACAATCATCTGTGAGCAGTTGACCCACCACTGCGTATGGCAACCGTATCCAGGTGCCTCAGGAGTTGGCCTCGGGTTTCCATGTCTCCTGCCAGGGTGAAGACGTACGCCATCAGAGCTGTGGCGTAGGTGTTGCTGAGGTCGCCCAAGGATGATCTGAGGCAGGACAGGCCGTTTTCCACCACAGGATTCTGCATCCAGTCCAACAAATCATCATCAGAAATAAATGACTTTCTATTGTGTCTAGGCTTAAAACACAAATTTCAAAAGGACTGGACCACATTACAAAACCTTCATTTTTCTCTATTCTCAAGGTTTGATAACAAATCTACCAAAGATAGAGCAGATTCACTGATGTTGTAGTCTATACAACATCATCAATCATTGTGTTGACTTCTGCATCTTAAAAATACACAAAAATGAGAAAGTAACGTGGCTCAAGCTTTAAAATTGAACAGTACATTTGAAAGCTTATGCATCTGACTGAGTCCACTCACACTGACAGACGAGTTCATCTCCAGGAATCCGGCAATGATGTACGCTGTGAGGGTGACTTCATCAGACACACCACCCTGCAGAGAGGAAGGTTTGTACAGGTTTGTATCAACAGCAGATCTCCAATATCCAGACTAAAACACTTATCAGTAAAAATTTGTCGAAATAGAACCTTCAAGGATTTGTCTCTAAGCACTGGCACATCACTAACCCAGTTGTTTTTCTATTGTTTTGTTTCTACCTTAACTGTTTCTGCTCACCTTCATCCTGTTGTTGAAAAGTTTTCCTGATTTTTCAAAACAGCCATTTTCCCGCTGCTTGCTCTCCAGCCAGGACTTTGATTCTTGAATCTTTTCTGGGTCAATGAAGACGAAAGGCTGTGCTTTGGCAAATGACCTTACCACAAAAGCTGTCAGCCTGAAGACAACAAACACATTTCAGCATTTCTTTCTTTCTTTGAGGGGTATCATGATCAACGGGTCTGTTGTCAAATGTGGTCAACGAGTTATTACTCCATCCTTTTACTGAAGGTTACATAGTGTGTTCAATAAAAACATGTAGACATACAATTGCTTGTGTGGCATAATCTAAATAGACTGTGCTGAAGATAAGAATACATTGAAAAACCAATTTGTGCAGAAATCCAGATCATTCTGAAGAGTTCACACACTCTTCTTACAACTGTAATTCATGAAGATTAATGAGCTCATCCCGTCTGCAAATTACTTAAAGAATGTATTTCATTTTTTTTGAAGCCTTGACTTTTGCTTTTACTTCCACAAATGGCCTCAAACAGTTTGCACAGTTTGTCTTCCTTAACAGAAGGGCTAACTAGGAGCCACAACACATACAGAAGGTGAAGAATGACAGAAAAGTTCTCACCAGGTGTTTCCTGATCCTGTTCCAAAAGTGCTGTAGGCGCCTCCACTGTGTTTGTAGTTCAGCTGTCTCTGGTAGCCTGTGTTATAAGAATGAAGACGTTAGACAACAGTTCAGTTTTCTTATATAAAATCAGTTTCTTTATGTGAGCTGAATCTTGCCCCTTGTATGTTAATGACTCGAGAACAGTTTAGTTTCCTCACCACAGCCCTAAGTCCCTTGAAGCTCACTTTCCATAAGCAAAAACAGAAATGAATTAAAAGCTACAAATACACACCACTGGACAGGAATTTGGCTGCCTTCTCCATGATTTTTGGGGTCAGTTGTTGGGTGTTTTTCAGGTATTGGAGGATGTAGATGTTGGGGGCCAGAAGCGCCATGTTCTGCTCTCCACACCCATATGGCATCTGCAGCAGCCCGTCCAGGTTCTTCAGAGCTCGGCCCAGGATGTCACCTGCACAGAAACATCATCTTATTTAGCACAAGTGGTGGTTCATCCTCAGCTGCAAAGTCTTTACCTACTGCTCCTTTAGATACAGATGTAAAAGATACAATTGCTGTCCACTGCCTGAGGTAGACCATCAGCTCCATCCTGAGTTGGTTGGAAAAACTATTAGTCAACTTGAAACAAAACCATCAGTTTACCCAAGACTGAAACGAGAGCACGGGCAGATCCATCAATCACATTATCGGGGAGCTGAATGTCTATTTCCTCCGTCAAAGTCTGATCTGTGAATGAAGAACAATGAGTCAGAGAAGTTAAATCGGAGCTGATGCTAAACGTGATGCACTGACATGATATGGATGAAAAGTTTATTTCAAATATAAACCACACTGACCTTTGGGACAGAGCAGCCAGTTGTGGGCCTTCGTCACCTCGGTTCCTTCAGCCTGAGAGGTGAGAAAATGAGGTCTTAATCATAGACTATAGGGTCCTGTGAGCAACTTTTGGTTTCTGACAAATACCCAGAGTTACAGCTACAGGAGTTAAAAACTTTTCAAAAAAATAGCTCAAATGTTTGATAAGAGTGTTTCTGATTGAACTCCCTATAACTACAGAAATCAGGGTTTTTATCTCATCCGACAGCTTGTCAACACTTAAAAATTCATGGCACTAACCTTTACGATGAGGGATTTTGTGACCACGTCAATACGACCTCTCTCTGGTACGTTCACGATCTCATTGTTGCAGGAAGCGTGGGACGCCACGGCCTCAGCAGACACAGTCACATTCACAACCCCTTAAAAAAGATGAACACACGCGGCATAAATGTTAAGGTCATAGTGTTGATACTCTATTTTCCACTGTGGACCTCTCTCTCTTCACATTACAGGTGGGGAAAAACCTGAGCCTCACCTAAGACTGAGGGGTCCATGATCCAGCTGAGGGTCTTACGCTCGTTACCACACAAACAGGATGTGTATTGGTCTCCAGAGAGGGGGGTGAGGGCGTACTCCGAGGAGGGGTTTGGAGTCACAGTAACCTGTTCAAGAAACAAGAATGTGTTTTATATTGGATTAAAAAATGTAATGTATAATTGATCAAAAAATATAATTTTTCAAATAACACTACAACAGCTGTGGAGCTCAGCTGTGAATATGCCACCTTCTTTAAAATTGAGGAGTCTCCAATAAAACTAGAGCTTCATTGTGTTTACTTACGTAGTCATGAACCTCAGTTATCTGTAAATGCATTATTACGACTGAAAGAAGGAAAACTAATCTGTTCATGGATTTAGTCTTCTGGGTAAAATATTGTTACAAAACAAAATATATCCATGGGTTTTACACTGGTATATTAGTCCAACCCAATAAGTAAACGAACAATAAATAGTGAGCTGTTTCTTCTCCTATGAGGTTTTTTTTATCTTTAACAGCACTTTGTGACATGAGCCTTCTGAAGGCAAAATGTATGAACACAAATCCTCATTTCAAGTTAAATAAATCCAAAAGGTGTAAAATGACACTCATTACCATGATGCAGCTGGACAGGTAGTTGAAGACCGTGGCCTTCAGCTCAAAGGTCTCCCCTCGGATGATGGAGTAAGGCATTGTCAGCTCCAGGAAGAAGGGCTGGAAGACGGTGAGCTCTTTACGAGGAGCCAAGCCGAAACCTTGAGGAGACAAACAGAAAGCCTCGGTCTCCCAGGTGGTGATGGTGTCAGGGACGGTGAGGGGCATGTCTTTAGTTCCAGACGCTCTGAATCAGAAACAGAAAAACACAGACCTCTGAAAGAGCCACATCCTACAGACTTACAGATGTGATACTGGTGATACAGAGTTAACAATCAAAGTTTTTCCAAAATTACCTCATTGGAAAAACAGTCATGAGGTTTGCAGTCAAAGCTTACCCAACTTCCACCAGGTCCCATATCCAAGTCTCAGGGAAAAAACTGCGTACTGTTTCTATTGGTGCAGCCTCCACATTGGCCTCTGAACCCATTGGACCAGCCATGCCCATTCTCGCCATTGTAGGAACTGAGTCATAATACACTCCAGGATAACCTTCACAGAAAACATGAAATGTCTTAAAGGAACGAAAGAGTAGAATTAAGAGTAAAATTAATAATTCATTAAGGAACAATTACCGCCGTAGTTTCTGTGGTACTCTTCTCCTCTGTACATGAGGCAGGCTGGTGTTCGAATAAACAGGTTGGTCGCCATCTTCAGACCAACATTCTGGAAAATCAAAACAAAGATATTTTAAATGTTATACTTTAAAGTACAATTGACATCATGATAAAACCCGAGTTAATGATTAAAAATCACCTGGAAAACGTTGTAAGCATCATCAGAGGAGCGGCGTGGGTAGGGGGAGATATATCTTTTCGATCTCACTTTAAGGCACTCAAGAGAGTCCTCAACGTTGTATGGAATATAGGTCGTTTTTTTGACAGGCAACAGATTGAATATCTGGAGAGGAAAGAATGGTTAGAAATGTGGGGTAACATTTAATATCGTTGGAAACACGGTGTCCACAAAGTGTTTTTACAATTCAAAAAAACAAATTGCAAAGGCAATTGATGAGATATCTTAGTCACATATTTTTGTGTTCATTTGCTTTTGTAACATACTTTTAAAATGTAAAGAGACTTTATGGACACACTGTAAATACAAGTACTACCAACCAAAAGCACAGGAGACTACAACATAAGAGGCCTTCAGCGTTAAAATGAAGCTTGTGTCAAATTGCAAAAAAAAAAAAGAAGTTCCTCAAGTGCCCACTTGGGGCAAACCCTGGAGATCAGAAGGTATTTGAGGTGGATCCAGTCTTTACCTTTTCTGCATCCAGAACTTTTGAGGAATCTTTGATGAGGACGCTCTGATCGACAGCGCTCAGACCACACAGAGAGTTGGGGTTGGCGTTCACCTTCAGGGTGTTTTCTTCACCTGGGACAGCTGAGGATGGAGAAAACTCCAGAGACACCTGAAACAAAGATAAACAAAACTTAAATGTCATACAACTGTGTATTGCACCTCTACTCCTGTGGCATCTAACGCCTACACCCGCCTACACACTGACCTTGTGACCGAAGCATTTCTCAGTGGTGAAGTCAGCATTATGGGCGACCACCGTCTCACTGGGGAGGACGGCGTAAACCACCACCTGAACGTCTGGAGCCATCTCTGGGGACACTCTAAACTTAAAGGACATCCGGCCTTCAGTCACTGAAACAGAGAAACAGTTATAACACATCATCAGTGAGTGGATGAATGAGAGAAAAAGAATCCTATGATTGATTTACAGATTCTCAAACCTGATTGCAATGAGGTTGGGACATTAAGTAAAATGCTCCTCTTCAACCTATATTCAATTGAATATAGGTTGTTTTTTGTGCAAATATTTGCTCATTTTGAAATTGGTGCCTGCAACAAGTTTTAAAGAAGCTGGGACGGGGGCAACAAAACACTTTTTAAGATCATTTAGAAAGTTGTCACGGGAACTTTAAATGACACTTTAACCTGACATGGCCAACTTCATCTCCATTTTTAAGATCAAACTTTGAGTCAACAGTTTGGTTTTCACTCTTAATGTAACTCCAGGACTGAGAGGGTAAAATTCTTGGAGGTGTCCCAGCTTTGATTCACGTCTATAACCTTTTGGTACCTCCCCTTTCTCCAAGTTTCCTTCCATAAACCATTATCCAATCTATATTTATCTCAACAAATCAATCAGAACCGATGGATTGGAGTCATTGTCAAAATAAATATTGACAAAATTTCATCAAGAGCACTCAAACAGGAGATGTTTTTTTGGCAAATCTGGCCTCTATACGCCCTTTCTAATTTGGTGGCATTGGTGCAGCAGGAGACCTTACAATGTACGAAAAGAAAAAAAAGCAAAACGTGTTTCAATAAAAGTTGCCATTTGTCAACTGTGTTTTTTTTCTATCCAGGTAGCAGAGAAATAGAGCTCTGTGGTATTTTGGAGATAACTTTAAACTACAGCTCTGAAAGAGTGGTGGTCCGACAGTTCACACAATTCTGGGGCAGATAAGTCAAAGATGAATATGTTTATTTGTTAGTCAACTACACAAGCATCTCTACTCTACACCCTGAAAGTTTCCAGAGTTTTCGTACAAGCATTTTTAATACGATGAAAACTTTTCTCTTGAGGTTTTTTTGCTGCAAACTATGATGTGCATGAGGCCCCGCATTACATAACAAAGATTCTGTTTGATTTTGGTTTCCAGTGGCTTTGAGGCAAAGTTCAGTCCGTGTTTGCAGAGTGGAAAACCTCTGGGTTGACTGAGGGTTGACCACCTCAGATATAAACCCTGCTTCCCTCAGTGAAATGAAATAATCTTTGACCTTATAGGTAAGACAAATATGTACACACTGGGCCCACAAAGTCCTGAATTCACGATGAAATTCACTCTTTTCCTACCTGGTGTGTTATCGACTTTGACCTGCTGATGTCCTTGATACACGATGGCTCCTCTGGATAAGACCTACGGAGTTAAGAAGAAAAATTAAAGACAATCCTCCTTGTTGTAACACTTTGGTTCCCCTTGGACAATTTTCACACTCACCAGATACATGACATCTGCAGTGCCCTGAGATTCCCCAACAACGAAATATTTGACGTGGATGTCCTCCTCATCTCCACAGACGAGTGGTTTCTCCTTCTTCTGCACCTCCAGGGAGCTGATTGATTTAGTGTCTTCAGTGGGAGCTTGGAGAGGTGATATGGTGTGATCCCCATGTTGATAGTACGGAGACCGATGTCCATCGTACCTCGTGTCAGGTTTGCTGCTTGCCTAGATTGGGGAGCAACAACTTTAGAAATGATCCTGTCTGCTGAGTTAAGTTAATCCAAAAATGAAGCATCAGTGGGTAAAAAGATGGACTTAACTGAGAAACTAAGACATTTTTCTCAACTGAAACAACAGTGTAAATGTCGAATATCTATCAAACTAAACTAAATAAGCACACTCTGCAGGGTCTTCTGGTGAGAAACACAGTTGTCAGAGTCAATGTTATCGTAAAGATATGACTTTTACTTTGTCCTCACCAAAAGGTTGATGTCTCTTTTAAACTCAGCCGTGCTGATCGAGAAAGTGGCGATACCCTCGTTGTTAGTTGTGAGATTCTGCAGCAGACGAGCCGACCACCTCTCACCCTCGAACAGGTGCACCTTCATGTTAGCGAGGGGTGTATCATCGTGACGAACTGCTTTGATCTGTGAACAGTATAACATTTTATGAGTAAGAATCCATTTGTTATGAAGCTGTGAAGAAAGTGTCTGCACTTACTTTTCCCTCCACGTTTGCTCCCTGCTCGTAAACCTTGGGTGTGTCCATGAAGGTGAACTTTCCAATAACGTAGCTGATCTCCAACCTCTTCTGACTTAGGTGTGTAATACCTGCATGAAAAAAGTCAGAGTTAAATCTCTCAGCAAACCAAGGTGGAGGAAATACTTAATTATTAATCAGCTGTGCTTAGTACTTCTTCCTGATTGGTCAAGACCCAATGATACTGGTAATTAATGCTCAGCATCAAACATCAAAGCGCAGCCTCCCTCCACCTGTCGACACCGTAGTAAAGACACCAGTGCCATCTCAGGCAGGTCTCTTAGAAGTAGTGACAGTTACACCAAATGCGTCTCATAGATGGTCCGCTGTGTGTTGATTGCATCTGAAAAATTCAGGCAGCTTGTGTGTCTGCTGGGACTCGCCGGAGCAGGGAGGCACAATGGAGCCAACACATTAACTTGAATAGAAACCTGTACTTGAAATGTGTTGGCTGTTAGCAGCACAGGTGTGAGAACAATCTGAGGACCCTCTGGAGCCCAAACATCTCTGATTGAGAAAAGCAGAGCAACATCCCATCCTAGAGTCCAGACAGAGAGCAGAGCATCTCTCAGCTGCTTGCTGGGCTTTTTTCTGTTCCCCCTGTGCCTCCATAGTAATTTTACAACTGTCTGAAACGCTTCTTTTAGCTACCGTCTCTTTATGACTCCATGCCCCATTAACCCCCCTCTCTCTGATTGGCCAGCTCTTTGAAAATTTGTCAGATGGAGAGCAGTGGGCAGACCTTGGTGTTTGAGGCCCACCCTTTGAATGTGTCATGGCCCAGTAAGCAGATCCTAATGCGGTAAACTCCTCATTTCAGCAAGTCTCAGTTAGACCTCATGAAGATCTCGTGCTATTTTTAAAACAAACTGTTTCAGATTCAGGGATTTTTAAACATATGAATAAGTTAAGGTTTGAAAATCTGCACGTCCAGTCTGAACATCAGGGATTTTTACCTAACTCCCATGTTGTCAGCATTGAAAAGCAGAATACCCCCTCCTTTAAGGTGTGAAGGGAATGGAGGAATATTAATTTGTACTGGATCAGAGATAAACAAGCCAGATAGTGTCCAGTGAACAGGTGGTCAGACGAATTAAAATCCTTTCAGGCTGATAAATGTCGGGATTCTGCTTATCATGAGCACCTGTTCACTGTAGAAATCTCTTTCAGGAAAACATAAAAGAGGACTTACCTGTCCCCTCTTCCTCCACACTGGCCTTCAGCTGCAGCTGGTCTCGCAGAATTTTCTGGTCAAGTTTTGTGAAAGTGGTCATCTTGACAATAAAACTTGCACAGCCTTTGTTATCCGCCTGGAAAACATCAATTAAATAAAGATGTAATTCAAATATGAGGTATTCATGGAGAAAAAAAAAGGCTGAACTTCTCATCTGTTCCTGTTGCTGTACCTGTTTGATCTCTGAGAAAGATGGGGGTGTTACTTCAGGGGCGCCATCTGTATTATCAGGGGTAAGTTCAAAAGTCCTGTGGTAATAGCGGCTCAAAGGTCGATGCATTTCTAATTTAACATTTCCAGGCACAGGCTGCCCATATGTGTACCTGAATACAGGGAGGGAGAAAAATTAATTCGGTTTTCACATGAAACTGGAACTATTCAGTGTAATTCATCCAACTTTATTCATCAGTCCAACTTTGAAGCAGCTCGTACTAATGGCCTAAATTTAGACAGTTAATGAAAAATCATGAAAAGTGAAATTTAGTGGACTGATGGAAACAAATCAGGTGAAATTATTGATTGCGCGCCAGTTTGAAAAATATTCCAATTTGGTTTTGATTGTGAATGTGAAGACTGAGAGAGTTTTGACTTACTTTGCACATACTTCAGCTCTGATCTCTTCTTGGCCAATACTGACTTTCTCAGAAGTTTCTACTTTCACTTCAAATCTTGGCAAAACTGCAGAAAAAAAAAGTTTTTTAAACACTGCAGCTTCGTTACAAACACATTTGACCAAAAAACACTGAGACTGACAGTAACCCACCGTATTTCTCCACCTTAAAACTCTGATAAATCTTCTCTTCTCCAATCTGCACGATGATATTGTATGTTCCTTGACGGGCCTCAGAGTTCAGCGAGTACGACAGCTGCAGTATTTTGCCGTCAGAATTTGTCTTCAACCACTGTGCAACCCTGTTATTAGAAGAATCCTGTTTTCAAAGCAAACAAGAAAGTATATAAAAAATGAGACAACATGTTTTCTGTCATCATTTTTTAGTCTATGTTGTTTTTACAAAAGCTCCATCAATTATCAGTTTGAATTTGTACAGGAGAATAAATGGAGAATTGTCTTACCTCAACTTCAATGACGTCATACTGAAAACAAAATGAGAGGAGTGTTAAAGGGAATTCATGTTTTGGGTCAAAATTGTCTAATTCTTGATTTAACTTTTTTTTTTTAAAGCTCCTGTGCGCAACTTCCTGTTTGTATTAACTTTGGTGCCCCCTGTGGACAAAAGGGGTCACATATTTAGCTGATTTATGCGTTTTCTGAACCCTGGCGACAAATTCTTCTAGGAGTTTTTATTTGTCAAAGACGCCGTTGCGAAGAGCTGTTGCCTGAACAGCTGTGAAATCACACATTTCATTAAAACCTGTTGCAAATGATCTCTTACATTAATCTAAATAAAATCTAAAATAAAAAAGAGACAGGATGTTTGAACACTCACCAGCTTGTTAATTGGTCTCAACTTGCTGTCCAGTGAGAGGACTCTGAAGTTCACTGAGAAATAAACAAAGAGATTACTCAAACATTTTCACGGTTATGTTCTCCATTAAAATTGCAAGTTTTTCCCATATAAGGACATGGCTGACTTGACTGGCAGGTGGGCACCATATAGTTTTCTACAAAGAAGCTTAAGACCTGTCTCCTAGCCTCATCCTAACTCAAATAAAGCTGACCAGAACTTAAAAACACCCTGAAAGACCCTTAAAAATGGCATCAAGAAATTTCATTGTGAAGTGAGATGTATGAAAAAATTTCCTGACAACAGATAAAGTTAAGTCCATTGCATTAAACAGAAAACTGTGGGAAATGTTCATAATCACACAAAGAGGCTCACCTTTTAGCTCATGGATTTAATCAGCGTTACTGATTTGCTGTTATTGTATTACCGATTTAACAATGTAAAACATTTAAGAGGCTCAGAGTGCAGTGCAAAAGAAATAAAAGCATTAGGGGCAAAATTTCATCGTTCTTATTTTTTTTTCACCCTTAGAAGTTCACTAATTGTTGATATCTCCTTTGAAAATGTTGAAAAGACTCTTCCATTATCTTGCTATCAATCCTCTTATCTGACACCTTCCAGTTTAATCACCAGTCACAAAAGTTCACATTGATTATTGAAAACTCGTGACAGAACCACAGCTTGTTTTAATGTCATCACAGACGGATAAATCATTGTTACCTGTTTGTCCTGGGAGGTAGATAGGTTTATCAGTTTGGACAAGTGTGCTGGGGTCGTAGGATTTGATTAAAACTTTTCTGACTTCTTTTGAGTAAAACGTCTGTCCTCGCACCTCCACCTCAAACTTCTGAACCTGATTCTTCACCATAGGAGCCTGTGAAAGAAACAGCATAAAACAACTTCATACACAGCAAAAACTCAAAAAAAAAAAAGAAAAATGCCTTATTTTATGACATTGAACACAAAAATGATGCCCCGATCTTTTTGTAAGGAGTCAGAAAATGAGGTTAGAAAATCTGCTTATTTAGTTTCTTGTATTAAGACATTATTTAAGAAACTTGGCTAGTAACTTTTTTTTGACTCATTGGCAGTTTCTGAAGAAAACAAGGCAGTTACTGAAGTATTTTGAATGTTAAAAAGCAGCAACAAGGTGAAGACTCATTTTATGCCATTGTGTGATAAAGAATGTAAAGATCAATTTATTTACTGCAATTTATTTAGTTGTCAGTTTATCATTCAGTTCAAATTGGAAGAATGGGTATATAAAGTTTGAACGTCGAGAAAAATCTGTGATACTTTGAGAAGTTTGTACATTTATCAATTCCTTTATTTAGCGGTCAGTGTTAAAGTCTGTTTGTCCTTCACTGGGGTGAAGTAATAAAATTAAATGAACAAAAAAAAATTTGTCCCAAAACTGTTCTTTGAAGGATAAAAGCTGGGGTTTTTGACAAACATAGTCCGAGTTATTCAGTATTTTAACTGCTGATGAGCACAAAGACTCCCAACCTTCAGATCCTGATCTAAATGGATCATTGGGGTTCAGGGGGATATTTCTCTGTCACCAGATATGAGTTCAAAAACAGCTCACGGTATTTGAAATGAAGATGAAATAAAATGTCATGATAGAGTAGTTGTATTTAACATTACATCCGCTGTTCCAGCAACAAAACTTTGGCATTTCATGTCACAACTACATTTAGGTCTTGAACATGCAGGATAACACTGTTGGATGAAGTTGAGAATCACTGATTTAGGGAGCCCAACTTAATGACTCAGTTAGTTAGTTTTCAGAAAAAACTCTACAAATGGATCAGCAAACCGGAAAATTGATGCATTTGTGAAACTCTTCAATGGACGTGTCCTCCATCAGGGTCAGATTCTGCTCCTGGGACCTCAGAGTGACGGTCATGACCATAGTCTCGTTGGGCTCCATGAGACTTGCACAGAAAGGTGTTTCAGCTCCGGCTTCGAGGACCGCAGGAATGGCTACCATGTAGTGCCTACACACGCAAAAATACATCCACACTGTCAGTTTGAAATAAAAACCTGTTATCCTGTGAAACAGTTTTCCAGACTTTTCTTGACTTTGTTTTTTCATGCGTGTTTCTCAAAAGCCTGTTACGAGGTGTATAAGACATGTGTAAATCTGACTTACGGCCCTGGAGCTGCCTGAGCCACACACACCAAACTCAGGCTGACAAACAGTGTCCATGTCCACATCTGAACCCCAGGACGACCCATGGCTGACTGTGAAGAGTCCCAGAGACAGCCTGTGTTAAATAAACTCTGCCAAAAATCAATACACCCCTCCTCCACATCACACAAACCCACTCATCATTTCTGGGTAGACTGTCAGTCAATCATTCACAGGAAAGGCAAAGTCCTCGTTTTCAGTCAGAGTCAGTCCCCATATTTAATTTAGGATCCATTTCAAATCTAACCATATTTTAGATAAACCCCCACACATACACACACACACACACACATACATACATACATACATACACAGCTTTAACAAAGATTTAACACCAAGGAGCTGAAAGATTAAGCTGATAAAGAAAAACAGCAGTACCACAAGTGTCCACTAGAGGCTGGCTCCATAAGGAAGTCATCATCCATTAAACTCCATGTTAAAACTGAGCAGTGACCTCTAGTGTTAAATGAAGCCAACATGGAAGTGCTAAAATATTGCAGTTCCTTCAGTGTCCACTTGAGACTGACTGCTACAGTACAGAAATCATTGTTTGAGTATAAATGTGACTTTACTGGAGGATTGAAAAACTTCAGACAACTGTTTTGGTCTGAATGGCTCATTTCTGTATCTTTTTCTAGATGTCGAGACCCAAAGTTCTGCATATCTGCATTAATAAGAGGTCGGACCGAGCTGTCTACGAGGTGTGCTGATTTCAGTGCCATCTTTTGGCTTTGAAACCTCTCCAATGTCAGTGACATTTACCCGCCTCCAGACATGAGTGCAAGCAAGTGTGTGGGAAGTCTGCTGAGTTGCACAAACTCTGAAGGTGTCAATGACCTAACTAATGACCATCTTTTAGAGCTACCATCACATGAAGATGACCAACTCTTCCTGAAACCTCAAAGGTTATCTTGCACATTTGCTGAGTACAGGTTAGGCACAAACATAACCTGGTGTTATGTAACCACTCGTTTACCTTAACCACCCCCTCATCCAAATGTAGCCTCTTCTGGTAACAAAAAGACCAACATTGGCAGTGACAAAATTATCACAACAGTTGTGCAATATCACGGTTGCTACTTCCAGAAAGGACCATAGACCGTATAGTACACAGACATGGTATCTGTTCACCTGTATCACCTACTGATGTTGGCAGCCAAATCGGTAATGATGAAATCAACCTTGCTTTGTTTGAGTTTGGATGAGGTAAATAAGCGTCAATAGCCTTAAGCCTCTTTGCAGACAGCTACAGGGTCCCCACCACTCAGATGACTCAGCCATGCCCTTATATAGGCACAACATAAAAGTTTAATAACTTGAAAAATACAAAAAAAAAGTAATAATCTGCTGTAACACAGTCTGTGCTGAAAGAGAAATGAGGCTGTCAGACCAAAGCAGTTTTTGAACCAAGTTATAAACGTGTTTGTTTCTGCTGTAAAGTTTGGCTTTAAGAATTGGTGTGTTTTTTGTCTTTCTGTGGCCTGTACAAGAACTGCAGTATGAGGCTATACCAGCCCGTTTTGGTTATGAGGGAGCTGGGCTGCATGCAAGGCTCTCAATTTACCTGTCAATCAATGTCCCAACCTTCACCTATGGTCATAAGCTGTGGGTAGTGACCAAAAGGACAAAATGGCAAATACAAGCGACTGAATTTAGCTTTCTCTGCACATCTGGGAGATGCTTGGATTAGAGCTTCTGCTCCACCGTGTCAAAAGGAGCCAGTTGAGGTAGTTTGGGCATCTGGTGAGAGTGTCTCCAAAATATCTGGGTCCATGTCCTCATGTAGCGAGGCATCTGGGAAACACTGCCATCTATGGGTTTGACATTCTTTCAGTCCCACTTTTTGACCAATTTTGCCCGGCTAAATGGGAACAATTGATTGTTGTTGTTTTTTGTTTTTTTTGTAAACAATCAGGTGTGGATGAAAGTAAAAACTACTGAGGGGGAATATTCATTTTTGAAAATACCTGGGTACACGTGTACAAGGCCTGGGAGGAGGCCTTAGGGTAGACCCAGGATACAAAAGAGAGACTTCTGCATCAGTATCCCCCACGATGTGCTGGCAAAAGTGGCAATCCATCCATGGTGGCAAGCCAAAACTGGAGAAAAAAATGGATAAATATTTAAAGTTGCACAAGTCAGCTTGTAAAAGTATTTAGAGAAAGGTGACTAAAAAGAAAAGTTAGAAGACCTTAAAATGTGGGTTGGAAAACTTAAAAAAAAAGCTGCAGTGAGTTCTGACAAACTGGTAAGTGATATCACTTCACCAAAAAAAAGTAAAAAATTCAGTCAAATGAATTGAAAATTAAAGCGCTCTAAATATATTCTGAGACAGTTACAGAGATAACTGTTGTAACTATTTCTTTTGAAAAAGTTGTTGCTATTTCTTTGATCTTTAAATCTGTTTTGTGTCAGTTATTTCAACTCTGTAATGAAGCAGAAATGTCCAAAAATGTGATGAAGGAAAATAACTTTCAGGACACTGTCAGGATTTGTCAGTTAATTTAGTCCATTTAAATGTTTTCACTGGTTATGATTCCATCTCAAACTTATATGACCCACTTCAAAGTTGTCCCATTGTAATAGTTATATCTTTTTTACTTGCCACAGGCGCCCTTTGACCTGTGTGGGATGCTCCACAGTAAACAAATCTGTGAGGGTTTCAACACAGCAAAGTGAAACACCCACATATCTGCCTGAAACAAGAGTTGAGCTTCCAGAGCAGCAAAGTCCAACACCTAAACTGTAAACACAGTGGGCAGAGGGAGCTTTGAGGGGAAGAAGGGAAGACAAACTTTTCAACATCTCAGCAGATTTACAGCTAAAGAACTGCGTTCAGAGCTGTTACAAGATCTGGCCTTTGAAATAACCTAATATGGTACAAATTGTCTGCACCAATACAGTAAAATATCACTGGTTCAGGTTAATAATCATGTCACAGAAACAGACAGTGACTGTATACATGTGCGCTTGTTACCTTCCAGATCAGTGTTTTTCAACCAGCTGAGTCCCTGCTCTTTGTAACATTACGTGAAAGCCTGTGATAGGAGTGAGGAGCCACCTTTACAGTGAGGTGAAAGAACTGTTGTCATTGAATGTAAACACAGTTAATGTAAGGGGTTACAGGTCATTTGGTAATTTTTAACAAGATGATTGCCTAATTGATCCACAATACACTGACCCTCTGAAAAAGTCACAAGAAGACAGATTGAGGATCAGTGACTCGAGGCTTGAAGAGCAAATTTGGTGGTTTGGTGGTAACTTAAAGGAGCTTCCTCACATAGTTATTCAATATACTGATAGTTTCATCGAGTGACTAAAAGATGAAAGGAAAAAACACCAATGGGGAAAAAACAGACTGTCATTTCCTACTGTCTAAGCAGCAAAACTCACAATGAACTCATTGGATCAAATAAAGGAACTTGAAGAACAAAAACTAAAATACAACTACAGCTGTATACATGGTTTGCAGACTTATAACAGTACCAGAGGATGACTAACCTCCTGATAGGCAGCTTAAAAACCAAAAACCTCTTCTGCAAAAATGGTTGTAAACTGGACACGTGTGATGTCGAGGTATTTCACTCTATTCCCCCAAAATTTAAAGTAAACAAATGCAAAAATAAAGTTAAATCTTAGGTTTTTGTGCACCTATTAAAAATGTGATTATTTATTGTTGTCTCTTTTGGGCAAGGGGTATTTGAATTGATAGTGCCAACTACCAGATTAAATTGACTGATGTCATAACTTAAGGCCATAGTTCATTGTAAGTGAAGTAAAGATGAAAATACTGGAAAAAGTGAGAAAACACCTATATTTTTGCATTACATTGGTCCCATGAAGAAATGAGTTTTAAGAGTAATTTTTTTAGTCATATGTCACTGAATATGTTCTGTGTGTCTGGCATGTATTTAATGACAGCCTAACCAACCCACTAGAAGATCTAAAGAAATTTCTCATTTTTAATTTTTCTGTCAAAAAATGAAGGGTGCATACACTGAAATGGCCACATTTTTTTTTTTGAAATATTTCTCGCAGAGAAGAAAAAAAAATTGGCAGAATGTGCCAGGTTAAACCCTTTTTGGGCCCTGACTAATAGCAGTGATAAACCTGTAAAAGTACAGACAAAGATTATGGCCAGTGAATTATTTAATGGTTAGTGTTAGGCCACCTCAAAGTATATATTTTTTGTTTGTTTGTTTGTTTTTTGATTTTGCACAATAAAAGTCTGAATTCTGTGAGAGGAGTTATTATACTTTGGAAAAATGTGATAGTACTGCGATTGGAGTCAGACTCCTGAACACAAATGTTGAAATTCTGCACAAAAACAAAACAAAACAAAACAAACAAGTATCATTTTCCTGTTATACACTTCAAGCATAAATGAAAGAAATCTCAGTTGGGTTACACTTCTTCCGCCACTAAATTATGCAGAAAAAACAGACTTGTTCAGAAACAAAAAAAGGGGAAAGAGCAGCTGCTGACCTCTGCAAAAGGAAAGAAAAAAAGAAATCTAATAAAAGACAGTATTGCAAAAAAAAAAAAAAAAAAAAATTTTTTTTAATTAAAAAAAAAAAAAAAAAGTATTGCATGTCAGCAAAGGGCCTCCGAAAAGGATCAAAAGTTAGGGCGAAACTTGCTGTTAATTGAGCTTGGCTCTTATATTTACGTTTTACCTTTTCTTTAAGGCCTGCAGTTAAATGTAGTACTAGGCTACAGGTTTAGTAAAAAAAAAATCCCGGGAATGCTGCTTGACCTCAGGCGGAACCAATGACTGTATATAGAATTATATATGTATCATTGTACAGTCTATGGGCGGAACAAGGAAACCAACGACCTCCAGCCGTCACGTGTTCCTCCATATGTGTTCCTCCTTCATTCAAACTGGAGCGAGTATGAGGAAGAGCTGAAGTTTCTTCGAAGTTATCGTGGATTTAATGGAGCTATTGTCTCAGAAATCGCGCTGCTGACTCGTGTCTCCCCCTCAGACTGAACCGAAGCAACGACATGTCTAAAGAACCGAGTTCATCGGTAAGTTTGACCTGAACTGAGTCGGTGTGTTAGCAGCAGGCAGGAGCTCCTTCAGAGCCCGCCTTCTAAATGGAGCACGGTGATTGGAGGACAGCTGTGCCTGTCCTAAAAGCCTGCACTCCTATTGGATGACCTGAAAGACATGTAGTTTCTGTCAAACGTGCACCAAGGGCAGAGAAAACTAAGATATCAGGTTAAGAGGTACATTGGAATAAAGTTATTTCCACTTGTAGTTTGTAACATGGGCTCATGATAATCTTAGTTATATTTAACGTCAATACTGAGAAGGGACAACTTTAAACAGAGATTAAACCAAACTAGTCTTCTTTACCTTTCTCTACCAAACTTTTAAAGTCTCTAAATATTCCAAATGTCTATGATCAGTTGAACAGGTTAAATGTTTAAAACAACAAGTAAGATGTTAATCCCTCCTTTCATCATATCACCTCTTTTTCACTGGAAAAGTAGCACTGACCTGCCCACAAATCTGCTGTTTTCTTGGTAACACTTCCTCCACATTTTTAACTGTAATGTATTTTTCTGTGAATCAGTGAACACATGAAGTCATGACAGTTCATTGGTTAACCAGAATCAGATTTATTTCCAAGTATTTTTTACTTTACAACAATTGACCTTGGTCTGATGGTACAAACAGTTACAGCAGTTAAAATAAATATAAAAACAAAAGTATTCACTTCAGAATATGAAAAAGAAAACAAATACATAGCATTAAGTGTTGACTTGAAAATGTTGTGAGAGAATCAAAATGTCTGATGAACATTTGCTGATGAGACTAAAAGGTGCATGGGTTTAAATTTCATATTTGATTTAATCCGGTGGATAGGATGCATTTTGAATATCGGCGATAAATAGCAGGAAGATGATTGCATGTTCACAGTTTGTGGATATTACTTGGGGTACATGAAGTATAATTAAAATTCACTCTCATGATGCCAGAAAAACATAGCTTTTCCTGCCATAATTAACACTTGTAGTTTAAACAGTGAATATACAGGAAGAAAACTCAACTTCAGTTAGAAAGAAGAGCTCAAACTATTTCACCATGTTCAGAAGGAAGAACCTTAACTTGCCAAAGTTGTGAATTGGTCATAATAACATTAATCAGAGGTCTAAAACTGGGTGTTGGGAGTCTGTCAGATTTATTTACTCATAGAGAAATTCTAACAAGCTATCTGAACTTTTGTACAAATAATTTATCATTCTTTTTGTTAAAAACATTTAACCAGGGAGTAACTCATTGACATAAAGGATCTATTTTTCTGGAGCCTTGTTGCTGAGGTATTCAGCAGCACTGTGGCCAACATGATACAAGCCTGATAAGTCTGCTCCCAAACTCCTCAACATCACATCATTCAATGATTGTTCTGCAGTTTAATAGATTTCAAAGAATTGGGATGCCTATTAAATGTATACTGAGAAGTAAATCTATTATAAATATTTGTCAATGTTTATTAAACCTGCAAAGTCAGGTTTCTGTATATGTGAGAAAGACAGTTTTTTGGATGCTGGATGTTCATAAAACTCTCCAACCCACAGAAAACACAGTGACCACACCTCAGACTCAGGACCAATCTTCAGCGCCCCTCCCTGCCTTTAATAACGGACTCTATGAATCGTGGGTCTTATCTTTTGAAGCAGAGATATCTTGGGGTGGGGGTCCTGAAAGAGGAGGAGTGTATTTGAGTAAAACAGAGCTCTGTTCAGTTTCTTGAGTCTGCATGACCTCAGCACTTCTCCTTTCTAAGGAGACACAGCAGGCAGACAGAGGACACAATAGGCAGCACAGTGCACACGCTCAGTGCAGACACTCAGGATTATGGAGGAAGGACCTTACAAGTACATCAGGGTGAGGCGAGCAGAGAAAACGCCTCAATGCCTGTTAAAAAGGAGATTTTTCCTGTTTTTAAAACCTTTAAGTTTGCTCATTGAAAGTCAAACTAAACCCTTTCTTCTGGTTTCTCTTTTCTCCACAGGATGGAAATGGAAAAGTCAGTCGAGTTATCCGGATCGGGACCCGTCAGAGCCAGGTACAGAGGTGCTTTCATTCAGACCATTGACCCATATTTTACCTTGATCTTTAAAATAACTTTAGATTTGTCATGATCTGCAGAATTGAGCTTGACTTACTGTGAGTCTAAAAGCCTCAGTGTGTGTGTTTTACACCTGAATAAAAGCTGAAACAGGTTTTTGAAGCACTGGCTCAAACATGAAACAACTCTTGTCCGAGTTTGGATTGTAAAACGGCTAAAAGGCCTAGGAGCAGATTTTTTTTCTTCAACACATTTTAATAATTTTTGTGTTGAAGGTCAAAGGTTAAATCATTAAAATTAATGTATTCTTATAATAATCTGCAGATTTATTGATGTCCGTTTAGAAACGTTGAATGATCTGTTTGCTGCTGCCTCTGTGCTGCTTCAGACTGAGCAGATTGAGACGTCTGAGGCTCCTCTGACACAGATAACACAGCTGTGACTCACTGATAACTGTTTCTGATCTGAAGCTCTCTGACTCTCTGAGTTTAAAATCATTTCCTGAACCGTCTGAACGATCCAGCTAAAGTGAAGCTCTTCTCTTCTCCTCTGTTCCAGTTGGCTCGTATCCAGACTGACAGTGTGGCCGACAAGTTGAAGGAGCTGTACAGCGACGTCCACCTGGAGATAGGTGAGAGTCACAGCAGCTTTTAATTTCTGATAGAGGAGTTTGTTCAGGTGTTTCAGATCCAGGTGAACTTTCAGTGGAGAAATAGGATGATAGGAGTTAAACTCAGGCTCCTCCTGGATTAAGGTTTTTTTTTTATCCCTTAAAACAAAGAATAAAAATATTGATGTAAAAACAGTCAGTGGTCTGATCCGTCTCTAACTCACCTTTGTGTCTTCTCTTCCAGTCGGTATGACCACGACTGGAGACAAAATCCTGGACACAGCGTTATCAAAGGTGAAATTCCTCATGACAACTACAGATCAGAGGTTTCTTTTAAGAGAAGGTGTTATTTTCATTTTTCAGGCTTTACCTCATCCTTCTGATCGCTCTGCAGCAGATCTATGTGATTTACAGATCAAACAGTCTTTACTGATCTCAGGCTGCTGTTTTTAAACCTAATTTCAGTTACTGTCTCTTTAAGAGCTCTCATCATTCTGTTGCTGTGCTCCAAACTCACGCTCCTCTTTAACAAATGACAGATTTGCTGTTTTAAAGGAAATTTTACTACGAGATCTTGCTGAATTCTCATGTTACTTTGTGAACAAGTCATTCAGAGCAGTTTGAAGTTTCAGCCTGAGATTGAAGAACACATTGACCTCTGACCTTTGAAACCAAGTTTGTTCTGACACCCAACAATTTAAACTCAATAATTATTTTGTTTGTTTGTTTCAGATCGGAGAGAAGAGTCTGTTCACCAAAGAGTTGGAAACCGCTCTGGAGAGGAATGAGTGAGTGTAAACAGAGTCGTGTGTGTGTTTGTGTTTGTGTGTGTGTGTCAGCCCACAGTCTTCACAACACTGCGAACCATTAAAGCTGAACATCAGTCTCCACTCAAACTTCAGCAGAGCATCAAAAATAGACACAACATGTTTGAGAAGAAGAAGAAGAATGACTCGACCACTAATCCATCTGCACGGTCTCAGTTTATGTTTTGGGGTTTTTTTGTTTATGTTTTTGTGTGTGTGTGTCTCTTTAGGGTGGACCTGGTCGTTCACTCTCTCAAAGACCTTCCCACCACTCTGCCTCCAGGATTCACCATCGGCGCCGTGCTGAAGTGAGTCTCACACGTGTAGCGTTCAGCCTGGAGCTCAGTCTGACTCAAACACTTCATCTCTTTCTTCTTCTCTCTGCGTGTGTCTTTATTGTTTGTTCTGAAGATGTTTGTGGTTCTTTTGTGAGAAGCTGTAACCACACAGTGTCATTTTGCTTCCTGCTGCCTGTAGGAGAGAAAACCCCCATGATGCAGTGGTGCTACACCCCAAACACAAAGGGAAGACTCTGGAGACGCTGCCGGAGAACAGGTTCAGTCACACACACACTTCAGCTCTTTGTTTTCTCTCATATCATAATCCAGGAGAACGTCACCTCATTGTGTGTGTGTTTCTGTGTGTGTGTGTGCAGTGTGATTGGCACCAGCTCGCTGCGTCGCGCTGCTCAGCTGAAGAAGAGATTCTCTCACCTGACCTTCAAAGACATCGTATCCTTTCAGAGTCAGTCAGAGCGATGAGAGCAGGAAACCAGGAGATGATCCACGAAGGGTTAATTCACAGCTTAAAGAAACTCTCAGAGGAGCTCTCACTTCTCTCAGAGTGAGTGTTTGTCTCTCCTTGTTTTCCTGAGCCATTGTTTTCAGCGTGGGAACCTGAACACTCGTCTGAAGAAGCTGGATGAGAAAGACGACTACGCCGCCATCATCCTGGCAGCTGCCGGCCTCAGGAGGATGGGCTGGGAGAGCCGGATCAGTCAGGTACGGAGAGTTCTCCATGATCTGAAGTCTGAGGAGACATTCCTCATCTGACAGTCTGATCTTTGTCTCTGATAGATCCTGGAGCCTGAGGACTGTATGTACGCTGTCGGACAGGTACGAACCAGGGGCTGCAACACAACTGAGCTTCAAACAGAGTTCAACATCCAACTTAACTGAAAACAGACTGAATTACTTCAACTTTTCAACATTAATGCCATAAAACACACAGATGCTTTGTGTTTTTAATAACTTGAGTAAAATGTGTGTTTTATTTCATGTGTGTGTTTTCAGGGCGCTCTGGCTGTGGAGGTTCGGGCCAGAGATGAAGACATCCTGGAGATGGTTTCTGTTCTCCACGACCCTGACACAGTGCTGCGCTGCATCGCTGAGAGAGCCTTCCTCAGACAACTGGTACACACACACACACACACACACACGCACTCTTTGACTCAGTGTATGGATGTGATCTGACTGTGTGTTGTGGTTTGTAGGAGGGAGGCTGCAGCGTCCCGGTGGCTGTTCACACTCAGCTGAAGGACTCAAAGGTCAGTTTGCTCCACAAACACCAGGAAGTGAACATTTCCCCGCCAAAATAAAACACCACCATGAATGTGTGAGTGTTGTTGCTGCCTGAGCTCAGAGTGTGTGATGTTTTCCTGCAGCTCTACCTGACGGGGGCCGTGTACAGTCTGGATGGATCAGACAGTCTGAAAGAAACCATGCAGACCAGCGTCGCTGCTGCTGAAAAGGTAACAGCTCAGAGCAGAGGATCAGAGGAAGTGTGTTAAAGCTGTTTTTATCTCTTTAACAAACTTTAAATCACTGATGTATGTGACAGAATTTGGATGGTATGGACGAGCGGCTCCAGCGAGTGGGAGTCACAGCCACTAAGATCTGTGCTGAAGCCCAGGACCGAGCTGAGCGGCTGGGGGTCGACCTGGCCGAGCTACTGCTGAGTAAAGGAGCCAAGGAGATCCTGACGGTGGCCAGGCAGCTCAACGACGCCAGATAATCCTGACGGGGTGAGGGGCGGGGCTCCAGGAGCAGATGTTTAAGTTTATTTTTATGTTGAGAGAGACAAACGGTGACTTCCTGTAGTGTGAGCTCTAACAGATGAAAAGTGGAGGATTTCAATCACTGCTGGAACCAAAGCTGCTGAAAAGAGCGAGTCTGTAACTCTCCTGTCTGTTCTTCAACACTAAACCTCAGAGAAACTTCTCCTGAGCCACGAAATCTCACAGAGATTATCAGGGAAACACCACACAGCCTTCAAACACGGTCACTGTTAAAGTATCATCACTGACTGATATTTACAGAGAAACTCTTCATCCTGAAAGATCTTGATCATTCAGCGACGTCACGCTGAGTTTGAGAGAATAATCCTGATATCATGTCCTAGGGCTGATAATTAATCCAAACACATGTACAGAAATAAAGATAGATGCTCTTATATGGTTATCAAAACAGTAAACTATTAACCCCTCAGTCAGTAATCAGAAATGACTTCTACCTCCTCACCTACAGTACCTTCTTCTCCCACCAGGGGGGCTCTCTGAGAATCTGTCTTAAGACTCTTACAGAGTTTAACAGCTGAACACTCATTTCTCTGACTCTAAACCTGATTGAAGCTCAGTTTGCGTCTTTAATATGAAGACTTCTGTGTCAACACACAATTCAACATGCAGTGATGAGAATCAGAGCAGATAAAAAAGTTTTATCATGAGATACAGTTCTTATAAATCTGACTTTGCTCTGATTTCATCACCTGTATCTTCTAGATTTGACCTCATATTTAAGGTTTATTTGTTTACATTATTTAACTTTTTGATAAACTGATGTCTCACAGACTGTTTTTAAGAAGATGACAGAGTCAGACTGACATTTTATAGCCGAGTGATTATTATGGTGCATTTGAAACTCAGGTTTACTTTTATTTATCTGGATGTTAATTCTGACTTCAGACTGATCACAAACAGACTGAACTTTAAACTGAGAGCTTTGAGAGTTTTATCATCACAGACAGCTGCTCTGAACATCCTCCTCCTGCTTTAACATCAGTTTTATTCTAAATAATCTTTCTGCATCATGTTTGATTCAAGAGGAGCTCAAACGACAAACTGAGACTATGGAAATGTTCGACGAAGTCATAACTTAGTAAAAGGAGTTTGTTTTGTACTGAGACTTCTGTGTTTTTAAACACCAATGTCGCCTCCTGCTGGCTCAAAGAAAAATGTCACATCCACTCCCTAAAACAGTCCGTGGGATTTCTACACGACAGTAAAAAAGAAAAAGTGTCAAAATGTAAGATTAAAAAAGTAATTTCACAGATCAAAACTGATAAAAAAAATGTAAACATAGAATGCTCGTGCTCACTAAAAGATCTTAAAATAAAGATTAAATTTTCTATTTGCTGCAAGAAAGACGAGCTGTTCTCCAATCCTCAAACTGTTGCCTTTAAGGTCAAATAAATAAATAAATAGTTAGATGTGTCTTCATGTAGTTTCTGTCAAAGTGCCAGCTCAGTTCATATTTTATTTGTGCCTCAGTTAAACACAGCTCTGCCTTCAGGACGCTCAGTCATCTTCATCTTAATGTCTCTGTTTACTCTCTGTGCTGATATATTTTATTTGTGTTATTACGTATGAACCATTTAAATCTCCTCTCACACTGGAAGTTAAATAACTTCAGCCATGTTTGTTTTAAAGCTTTAATGAATGTTTGGATGAACAAAACCTTTGTTTTTCCTCTTTATGTGAGGATGAAGAACAAATTAAACCACTGATATTATCAATAAATGTCAATGAAACTGTGTCCAGATTTCTTCTCCAGTTTCAAAAACATATAAATGTAACATGAAAATGTATTTATTTGTGACATTGTATGGTAGAGCCTGAAAATAAAATGCATAGAATACAAGTTAATCTCTGAAAATCATTGATTAGAAGAACCCAACTAAAAATCAATGAATTCTTAATTTTAATAGTTGCTCCAGTTTAGCTCAGTGGTTACTTAAATCATATTGGGGACAAAAAAAGGTATAAGAAATACATTATAACATTTAATATGTTTACAACACTGTGAAGTTTAAACAATGAGTTCAAACATTTTATGACATCAACAAAACCTTGGTTTAAAGTATTTATTTCCTTAATAAGACATGTAAAACACTGACAGCTCCTGTGGTTCGATCCTCTGTTGGTCTGGAGCATCAATCCTCCTGGAGGAGCTGATGTCTGCAGTTACCACTGAGCTAAACTAATGTAGAAGTTTAAGGAGAGAAACAGGATTAAAGAAAGTGAAGCTGCTGCACAGAAACCACTCAACTGTTCAGGGATAGAAGAGTCTGTTCATCAATGATGAGTCATTAAATAAAGTCTGAAGAAGAAGAGTTCATGTCTGTTTGGCTGAAAACGCTGGACAGAGCCCGAGGTTTGATCCTCTGGAGGAGGAAGGAGAAACTGTGAACTCTGAGAGAGTTGATGATTTCAGAGAAGTTACCACTGAGCTAAACCAGCGCGAAGATCACAGATAAAACCTGACTTTATAAAGATGATTGTCCTTCCTCATGACTCTTCTTCACCTAAATGCATCAATTACAATGAAAGTGTTACCCTCCATCTCTCTGTGCTCTCATAAGTCCATGTGTTTCAATAGTTTCAAATCATGGGTCCAGACTCCATTTTTCAGACAGGATTGAAAACAATCATCTTTATAAATTCAGTTTCTGTCTGTGATCTTCGCGCTGGTTTAGCTCAGTGGTTACTTCTGATTCACCAACTCTTCTCGAGAGTTCGACGATTCTCCTTCCTCAACGGGATCAAACCACGGGCGCTGTCCAGCGTTTTCTCCTCCTCAACCACAAACTCTGACACATTATACCAGAACATGCAGTCTCTGAATTTGCTCTTTTAAAGTTTTATAAACAAAAAAAGTGTCCTCCACCACATTTAGAGTTGCACAATTTTTGATTTAAATGATGACAAAACAATATACACATCGATCAGCAAACATTGAATTCTTGTTACACCTCCTCAAATAAAAATGCATCGGTAAAATGCTCTTTTTGCCTCATGAACTGAAAACTATTAAACCATGAACTGATAGATAATATAAGAGCTCACACAAAAAAGAACATTTTACTGATGCATTTTGATTTGAGGAGGTGGTTTTTTGTTTTTGTTTTTTGTTGTTTTTTTGTTTATCAAACTTTAAAAGAGAAAATTCAGAGACTACATGTTGTGGTATAATGTGTCAGAGTTTGTGGTTGAGGAGGAGAAAACGTTGGACAGCGCCCGTGGTTTGATCCCGTTGAGGAAGGAGAATCGTCGAACTCTCGAGAAGAGTTGGTGAATCAGAAGTAACCACTGAGCTAAACCAGCGCGAAGATCACAGACAGAAACTGAATTTATAAAGATGAGTGTTTTTAATCCTGTCTGAAAAATGGAGCCTGGACCCATGATTTGAAACTATTGAAACAAATGGACTTATGGGAGCACACAGAGAGGTGGAGGGTAACACTTTCATTGGAATTGATGCATTTTGGTGAAGAAGAGTCATGAGGAAGGACAACCATCTTTATAAAGTCAGTTTTTGTCTGTGATCTTCGCGCTGGTTTAGCTCAGTGGTTACTTCTCTGAAACCATCAACTCTCTCTCTCAGAGTTCAGTTTCTCCTTCCTCAACGGGATCGAACCACGGGCGCTGTCCAGCGTTTTCTCCTCCTGAAGCAAAAAACTCCGTCCTATTATACCAGTCCAGAATATTTAGTCTTTAAAACTCTTCTCTTACAAATTTTTATATAATTAGCTCTCTATCACATTTTGTAGAAACATCTCCCCTGTTGCCCTTTAGTGTGGCGTATTTGTTATATTTGTATGATTAAAAACAGAAATACACACTCAGCGAACATCGAAGTCCTGTCACACCTTCTCAAACAAAAATGCATCAGTGAAGTATTATTCTCCATCTCTCTGTGTGTGAGCTCTGTTATTAAATTTATCTACCCGTCCATGGTTCAGTTCATGAGCCATGGCTCCATTTTTCAGACAGGATTAAAAACAATCATCTTATTTATAAAGTCAGTTTCTGTCTGTGATCTTCGCGCTGGTTTAGCTCAGTGGTTACTTCTGATTCACCAACTCTTCTCGAGAGTTCGACGATTCTCCTTCCTCAACGGGATCAAACCACGGGCGCTGTCCAGCGTTTTCAGCAAACGCAACTTGGGAAATGGAGAAACGTTATATTCGTAACATTGAATGTCGATATTTATTTTGGGATTTGATTATTCTTCTATGTATTTATTTTTCCAAAAAAAAAAAAAAAGTATTCTACGTCCCCATATGATGGTCGAAGTATCACTGAGTTAAACCAGCATGAGTTTTAGGATCAAAAACGGGATTTAAAAGCTCACATGTCGACATGATTCATGGATTTTTTTTCCATTGGTCCAGCTGAGGCTGAATAAAGGTTTTTACCAGTGATGTCAAATGAAGCTTAAACAAAGCTGGTGCAGCCTTCAGTTGATCATTTTTTTTAAATTTCATTGTAAAACGTAAAGGACTTTATTTATGAGAGGTCTAAGTAAAAAGAGAGACTCTTTATATTCTGGTACAATGTGTCAGAGTTTGTGGTTGAGGAGGAGAAAACGCTGGACAGCGCCCGTGGTTTGATCCCGTTGAGGAAGGAGAATCGTCGAACTCTCGAGAAGAGTTGGTGAATCAGAAGTAACCACTGAGCTAAACCAGCGCGAAGATCACAGACAGAAACTGAATTTATGAAGATGATTGTTTTTATTCTGTATTTAAAAAAATGGAGCCTCGTTCATGGACTGAAACATTTGAACAATGGACTGATCGATTGTCTCGGGCTGATTCACTTCTCTGACATTGTTTGGCCTGATACATGCTCTCCATGTGACATGTCCTGAGCAGGTGAGTGGCTTCTTTGAGTTTTTCAAGTTTTTCTTTTGAATCTTGATGTGAGAAAGCAGCGTTGAGAAATGAATTTCTTTGAAGTTGTAAACATGGCATTTTGTTCCAGGTTAACAGTGTCTGAAAATATCAAGGTCTCTCCATTACTACTGTATTTTATCTCTTGAATTTTTAACAATTGATAGCCTTTTTTTTCTGTAACTTGTTGTTGACTGTTGGCACGTGCGTCTTTACGGAGTGACGTGACCTGTGGTGACCTCAGCGCTGCGGCCTTTTGAACGTTCTTCCCGCACCTGAACCTGAGCTGAACTGCACGCGACATTTATTTGCTGAGCGGTAGCTTGTTGGAAAACTATCACCTGAACTACTTAGGGAAGAAAAAAGGATTCATTGGAGATTTTCATCCCAGGAGGAGACTTTGTCTTTGACCTGTGACCTTGTGTTAAAGAAGATGAGCTTGTACGGACCGTCCATGGAGGAGCACCTGCGGCTCAGGTGGTGGCAGAACTATGCAGCTGGTAACACATCTTTTTTATTGCTTGTATCATAAATGCAGATCAATAAAACTTATTTCCTCACAAAAAAAACAAAAAAAAAGTCGAAATTGTGTTTTGGATCAATGTTTGATCAAAATTAGATAGGCAGTATTACTTTGTAATGTTTTTACTATATATACTTTCTCTTTTAACTGAATTTTCTGGAAGATTATTTAAAAAAGACTACGACTATAATTTATGTTAAACATGTAGGGATAAATAATTCAACAGAAAATTACAAACTGTTTTTTTCCTTTCAGTGTAAAGTCATTAAATTTCAGATTTTTGGTCTGTGCAAATTTTTCCAAAGATTTATAAATGTGTCGGTACTCATGTGGTTATTAAAACTATAGTTAATTTTGTTTAATGGCTTTAATTTATACAAATTTACTGTCATTATTCAGAAAAACAAATATAAAGAGTGAGCTGTTTTTCAAAAAATGCTGTAAATACTATTTTTAGTAAATTATTTTTCTTGGTCACCATGGATACGGAGGCAATTCTGTGGAGCTGGAGTTAAAGTTTAGTCAAGTCTGCGGGAATGAACAAGTTTAAATCATAACATGAGACTTTGTTTTGGTCTCTAAAGACTTAATCTGTGTATAAAATTAAAATGTGAAACTCAGTGACAAACTGTTGTTGTGAACATGCTGTGGTTTCTGTCAGAAGCTCCTCACACTCCTCTGTGTTCATGTGCTTTATGAAATGAAATAAAAATGACATTAAAAACACTTCACTGATCCCAAAAGGTAAATTCCAAAAATGTAGTGTTTTTACCATATTATCCTCCTGAGACCTTGCAATTTTTTTGTATTCCTCCATGCTTGCTGAGATTAGTAAGACCTAATAGGTATAATACCCAAAACTTGTATTTTGTGCAGGTAGTTTGATTATTAGTGTTATGAGTTTAATAAAAAGTCAAAGTATGGATCAAATGTGAAAATAAAAAGATTGGAAGACATAATCCTGGGTTCAAAATTTCAAACAGAGAGATTTAAATAGTAAAAAATAGGAGACAAAAAGTCATAAGCAAAGAGAGAAACAAGAGATTAATAATTTATAACTAAAAGACAAAAAGTCAAAATAAGTAAAGAAAATGTCAAAGTGTGTAGAAAAAAAGTCAAAAGTATGGACAGAATGTTAAACTTAAAGATAGAAAATCATAATTATGAGGTAAAAATTTTAAAATATGGAGATAACATCTTAAAAAAAGTCTAAAATAAGAGATAGAAACCCACAAGTATGGATTTAAAGACAAAATGAGAAATTAAAAAAAAAATTCAAAAGCTAAAATATGTAAATGAGGGGATTAAAGGTTAGTAGGTAAAGTGAGTGAAGAAAAAGACAAATCAAGGAGATGAATTCACAGATTGAAAGACAAAAATTATAGGTTACAAATTCAAAATAAGGTTTAAAAAGTTAAAATGATGAGGTGAATTGCATAAGTGTGGACTGAAAGTCAAAATAAGAAATTAGTAGTTTTTATCTAAAGACAAAAAGTCAAAATCAGGATATTAAAAGTTAATATAAGAAGAAGAAAAGTCATAAATGCTGTTGTTTTCACTGAAATGGTTGTAATGTTGTGATGTTACCAAAAATGCTGTGTAAGTGCCCCTTTAGTTTGGGGTTAAATGTTTTAATAAATGTAGTGTCATGAATCTCAGAGGCAGAAATGTGAAGTTCACAGAGTTTATGGATTAGAGCTTCATCTTAACTCAGTTGTATCTTCCCACAGACCTGGAGCGTCGCCGTGATGGTGACAGGCCTGAGGACTTTATCCAGGATCCTCCACCGCCCCCCGCTGACGAAGAAGAGGAGGAGGAGGAGATCGATGTCGTTGGTCTGGATGATGAGGAGGAGCTTCAGGAGGACGATGGAGATGCTGCCGCTCCAGACGGGTTTGAACGACCTGAGAGCAGGCAGGAGGAGAGGGAGGAGGGACTGAACGAAGTCAGACCTCCTTCTCCTCCTCGTCAGCACGAGGGTCCCATCTATGTACCTGCACATTACCCTGCTGCTGCCTATGCTCCTAACGCTAACCCCTACGCTAACCCCTATGCTAACCTCTACGCCAACCCCTACGCTAACCCCTACGCTAACCTCTACGCTAACCCCTACGCTAACCCCTACGCTAACCTCTACGCTAACCTCTACGCTAACCCCTATGCAAACCCCTACGCTGCAGCCTACGCTCTTTTTGGTTATGATCTTGTTGCTCATCAGAATCTTGACCCTGTTCCTCCTGCTGACCCTCAGGCCGCCGATCCTGATGAGGCTCCTGACTCACAGATCCCTCGGCTGACTCCTGAGACCCTTGGACCCCTGACTGAGGGGGAGTGTGTGGAACAGTTCTGGTCTTGTGACTCAGATGAGGACTCTGCCTCTCCCTCCACGTCGGGCCTTGGCTCCTCCAGGAAAAGGAGGCGGGATGAGGACGGAGACCAGGAGGAGCCTGTTTCCAGGAGGCCCAGATGGTCCAGCGACAACTCAGACTAACTCCTCTCTGCTCTCTCTTTGTCACTTCTCCACAGGTTTCTCCCCAAAGGTTGCTGCAGTGACTCCAACCTCTGCGTCTGACAGAACCAGTGGTTCCTGGGACGGCCTTTGCGTCTGGCGGGGCTGAAGACCTCCGTGGTAGCGTCTGGCACCAGAGGCCCCATTTGTCCCATCTCCACTTTATTTATTGCACGGTTGGCAGATCGACCTTTCTTTCTTTGATCCTGAGGGCAGGTCTTTGCGTCTAGCGGGACCTGTAAGATCTCAGGTAGTAGCCTCAGCGCCTGGCGGGGCGGTTGATCTCCTGCGTGTGTGAAGCCTTTGCGTCTGGCGGGGCTGGAGGGGACAGAAGGAACCATGGTCCTGACTCAGAGTGACAGAGCAGTGACTGCACCGCACAGGGAGAGAAGAGGAGAAGGAGAGGGAGAAGCTGCAGAAACAGAGAAACTAAACATCTGCTCCTCAGAAAACAGAGGTGAACTCAGACATTTTCCTCATATGGAGGAAGAAAGTAGGTATAAAACTTTGACACTTTGGAGAGGTAAGTATAAACTCTGACGCCTGGAGAGACAGAGGAAAGGTAAAACTCAGCCCTTTAATGTAGAAGAATATCACTTTTATTATATTATTAAATAGACTCAAAGCACTTTAACTATTGATTTGTACTGACATTAGTATATTTACTATACCTCAACCTCTCTGTAAAAACTGCACCTCAAACACGTTAAATTGCACAACTTTAATACTTCACAGAGTTCATGTAGTTTTCTGGCTCATTGGCACTTTCACAGCACTTTACATTATCTCCTGTTTACATGTTATTAATTGTTGTAGATGAACTCATTAATGAATCTTCCTCCATCTGAGCTGCTGCTGATTCCAGGACACAAAGATAAGTATTCGTTTTTATTGAGGGCGTAGAGTATTTGTGATATCATTGTGTGAATATATTTATACAAATAACATTATTCCTTTCGCTAACCATCTGTATTCTTATCTTCACAGCTGAGGACGAAAAAAGTAAGTCTGATATTCCAACTCTTATAAAATAAATGAAACTGAAAGTAAAGAGTGAGACAGTGAGAGGATTTATTATTCATTAAACGTCTCCACATTTGTCATATTCTTTCATGTTTTATCATTTTGACTGTTTTACTCACTTTTATTATTCCTCTCATTTTTTTCCCCCGTCCCCCGGAGCTGCTGCTGATCCCTGGACATAAAGATAAGTGTGAGTCTTTAACAGGAAATATTTGATGCAGCACAGACTAAAGGGATTTATTCAATTTTATTTTTTATCGAAGCAAGTTATTTACCTCTCACTAACTGTCTCTTTTCTTCTTCATAGGTGAGGTCTGATCTTCTAACTCATAAAACTGACTTCAAGTACAAAAAAAAAAATTAAATGAGAAAAACTGTTTTAATTTAAAAATTTTTTTAAAGTCTTTACATTTATCATTTTTAATGTTTTTGACTGTTTTATTAACTGTTTTTATTCCTCTGCTGCTGATGATCTCCTGATGGAGAAAGTGTGAGCCTCTGGATTATACTTGGTGATGGAGAATCATCTTTAAGATAAATGGACATGTTATGAAGATCTCTTACTCTTCGCTCAATGTTTTATCTTTATAACTATGTTGTATCATGTTTTACCTGCTCTCTGATCTAGTCATCCACAAACAGTATAAATGGTATTAAAGTGATTTTTAATAGATAATAATAAAACAAAAAAATGTGTCTTTATTTTTTAATGTCACTGTCTAGTTTTTATGATTTTTTGTGTTTCAAATATTGTGAATTTTATTTACTGTTCTCTATTTCTACTCTGGTAAAAATGCAACACAGGAGCCTCTGCTGTTGTCCAAACAGTTAAAATGATTATTAATCTGTATGAACATGATGTTGGATTTTTACCAAAGTGTGCGTCTTTAACATCAACAATTTGAGCTAAAGTTATAGGAATTCAGCAGATGAATAAGAGTTATCATAAGATACAGTTCTTATAGTTTATTCTGACAGGAGACCTGACCTCATATTCAAGGTTTACTTGTTCTTGTTATTTGACTTTTTGATAAACTGAGGTCTCACAGATGTTTTATAATCTAAAGTTGTTATTTTGATTCATTTGAAACTCAGTCATTCATTCGTTTTCCACCGCTTATCCTGTTCAGGAAGAAATAAATGTGACTTCATGTAGTTTCTATCAAAGTGCTTCATTTAATCACAGATTTGCCTTGAAGACAGTCAGTCATCTTCTTTATGTCTCTCTTTAATCTCTGTGCTTATATATTTTATCAGTGTTGTTACGTATGAAACTATATTATTGGTCACATTCTCAGGGAGATGTCTGTTAAAGAATATTTTATATTTAGACCAAAATCAGGTTTTTGTTCATCAGAAAAAAATGGGATTTGGAGCCCGATCCTCCGTCACACTTATTTCAGAGTTTTTATCTTGTGTTTGCTGAAGTTCGTCTTTAGAGAAGTGATCATTGTGTTTGCTGTGGACACACTCACAGAACAAAGAGAAGAATGTAGACCTTTATTGGTTTCTTTTCTCCACAGTTTGCATCGTTCCTGCAAACCAAACAGATTAAAAGTGACTCAGCTCTGCTCTGTGGTTTCCATGTTATTGCTATGTAGAAAAAAAACACGTTTTATTTCATGTTTAATCAGAACAAACAAACTGCAAATGAAATCTGTCCCCACAGATCAGTGATGTTCTCTTTTCCCTCCTGAGCCCATTGAATCATCAAAAATAGATCAGCTGTTTTCTTTTTTACACTTCAAACATGAAAACAGGGGAGAAACTCAAACCTGTGATTAACAAACGTGAAGCCTGCACACACTTCATCTCAAACAACAAACACAACAGTAACTCAAAGTGAGCTGCTGCACAGGTTTGCTGATATGTTCAATAAATAAAAAAACAAGAACAACATGGCTTCCTGTTTCACATGGCTCTTTCTTCTTTCATTTCAGTCTTTAAATGGATTCATTGTCATTGTTACATTTGAAAACGCAGACTGTAACTCCTGAACATAAGCTGCACCAGACAAACCTTTCATTTGTTATGAACTTCCTCTCTGCGTATTTTAACCTTAAGTGATCACAGAAACAGATGATGAGACCATGAATTTACAACTTAAATTGTCACCATGTAAATCTTATTTGTAAATCATATTTTAGTTCTTTGACGTATCGTTTTGCAGCTAAGAGTAACCACTATCTAAAGAGAAGAAATGAGGTTCACTTTTGGATCAATCCGTTTCTAAATGGGAATTTGATTTCAAAATTGTTTGTTTTTGATAATTTTTTCCTCAATTTTCACCTCACTGTCTCCTTACAGGCCTATGTACTGACTGTTCTGTCCTCTATTTTACACCTGGCTGAGGAGAGAAATGCTCAGAGGATCATCCAAATGGTCAAACATGGAACAGACACATTTCATCAAACATACAAATTTGCTTTTTGATGAAAAGAAATCAATAAATAAAGCTTAAAAAATGAAAAAGGAAGCACCTGATGCCAGAGACAGTCAGTCCTGTAGGAAGTACATCCCTCAGGTTAATTCACCCCATAAGTTGAAAGCGCTGTGTTGGTAGATGGTCTGTAAAAGCTACATGTGTGATGTGATGTGCATCAGAAATCAGCCTGATTTAACTCAGTTTCTCATTACAGCCTCCTCTTCTGCAGCCACCAGGGGGCGTCAGCTGTCTTTTCGGAGTGGACACAGAGTATCAATGCACAGGTGCCTCACACCTGCAGTATTTCTATTGACTAAAAGGGAGAGAGACTCAACAGGTTGCAAAACTGAGGCTCAAAATTTCTCTCAGGTGTGCAGAGCCAATTTGGAGTCTAATCTGTGAAAACAACAAATATGTAGGCTACAATGTTATTTACAGTAAATAGAGAATAGAGCAGGATTTGTTTTAGGCTGACTGTGACAGATACACATCAATCACAATAGGAAGAAAAATGATGTCACTCAAAAAACAAGATGGCAACGCCCAAAATACCAAACTTGAGTTTTGACACCAATAAAACTGTTCAAAGTTGCAAACTTCTGAAACAAGTCAACACCTGAGTTAAAGAGCATAAATAGATTCTTGCATGCAATTAAAAGTTGTGATCCTTTTTTAATTTTTTGCTTGAAATATTTGAAAAAAAATTGCAGCAGGAAGACATTTTTTCAAAATAAGAGTATCTACAGCTACTCTGAACAACAGGTCATGGATGTGCTGGAACACAATCACGGTTCATTGTATGATTGTCATTAGTGCAGGTTGAGCTGCTGAAGCTGCTGAAGCTGCTTCATCTGACTGACACGACGTCAACGTTAGCTTTTCTAGATGTGCTACATATGTGCCAAAGAAAAGAAAAGGTGTGGAGCATCTGGAGAGTCCCTGATGAAGACAAGAAGAAGAGGACGGTCTCTTCTGAAAATCATTTGTTATATCTCAGTCAGGGGGCTGAAGTTTTGAGCTGATTCAAAGTTAAAGATTCAAACAAAACTTAAGAGTCTTAGCAGACATGAATGTCAACACTGACTTCAGACTTTAACTCCAAACTGTGAAAAGAGTTTATGGCCACTAACAAAGTGAGTTCTTTTAAATAACCAGCAGGGGGAGTTTTAGGCCCAGATTCATCAACAATGCTACAGTTTAATGTAGCAGACGCTTTAGTCCAAAGATGTACAACATTAGCAAGGATTAAGACTGGATCACCTCAATATACACTTTTCTATCTAATTCATGGACTTAATCTTCTTATTTTGTCTCCTTTAAGGCTCCTGTAAAGAGAGTTTCTTTTCCAAAACAGATGAAAATAACTCTTTTAATCTGAAAAAGCAAACAAGATATCTGACTGTTTATTTCACTGATGTTATGTTAATGTTAAACCTTTGCGGAAGATTTTGTTTCAGGCAATGTGATTCATCATGCCCTGAAGAAATTATTTTCAATGTAAAGAACTGACTGTGGGTAAAAAGCAGGAAGCTTTTTTTTTAATGCAAGTAATGGACAAAACAGTGGAGAAAAATATAGCACTTCGCTCACAGGGGGCACCAAAACCAACAAAAGCCAAAAGTTCCTCATAGGAGCTTTAAATGAGCCATAGGATTAATTTTTCAAATCTGGTTCAAATCTCAGTCAAAATTATAAGGATTTATTTATATATTTTTTGAGGTGAGCTTCAGACACCTGTCCAAGAGATCAGAATACACACACACACACACACATTAATCCACATATACCCTAATGTATATGATTTCCTAAAACTTTCATAATTTTTTGCGCTTGAACCTGAAGTTATTTAGGTTTAGAAAATGTCAAAAAGGGGCACAAACAGAAAGTTCATCGGCAGCAGGTGTGTTCTGAATTTAGGTGGTTTGGTGAGCTGGGATAATATTTGACCAACTTTGAACTGAAAAGTAAACCTCAGTATTTGGAGCTGAAAATATTCTTTTTTTTGCTTTAAGCAGGATCACATCCCTGCACACTTCATGTTATACATTCAGAGTTTTCTCACTGCTCGTTACAAAACATGCTGATCCCACAAAATGCTCTGAATCTGGGACGACATCCAGCTTCGAGAGCAGCTGAAGATAAAACTCCCACTCTGGGGAAGAAAGAAACGGGTTGTGTTGCATTAAAATTGAAATGAGAACATTTGCTGAATGTTTGAAACCAGTTTCAGAGTTTCAGAGTTTTGGTCAGTGCAGCTCCTGGACTCTGCTCCTCGTCTTCAGGCAGGAAACATGTTTGCAGCTGCGCTCGGAGAGGAACCAGGACTTGAGTGGACTCACGTCTGAAACCCACACTGTGAGAGTTCGACACCGTCAGATAGGTGTCATTCCTGGAGAAGAGTCTCTCTCCAGTCAAAGCTGTGGTTTGGTCCATGTGTGAGGGGGAGGATGGGGGGGTCCACTAACTGCCACACCCCTGTGTCTCCCTGCTCCTCACATGAGCAGAAGCCCAGGTACGGGATCTGAGGACAAAGCACAGGAAACAACTGAATACAGAAAGTGGTGCTGACTTTTTTTTTGTTGTTCAATTTACTTGTAAAATAATTTAAAACCTCTGGTCAAAAGCAGGGCAAGATTGCCCAAAATGTAAACAAGAGGCAGAGGAAATTTCGGTAACAGAAACCGCTGGAGTTGGCAGGTATACTACGTAGATGATAATTTAGTCTTTTGCCAAATGCAGACAAGAAATGAATATAAAAATGATAAAGTAGTTTGTTTGTAGGAATGAATGTGTTCCCTCTTCTGGTCTATAAAAGAAATCAGGATATCTGCTCTCTGGGTCAGTAGCAAATTTACTTTAATGTTAACCCCTGAAGATGCGCTGACCTTGTGAATTGAGTGTTTGTTATAAGAAATAACAGTTGATAAGAAAGAGTTTATGTTGCACCAACCAACTTTAGCTGACATGGGAAAGTAAATTTTGAGGTGGAATCCAGAAACCGAAAAAGTTAAAATACTGTTTCTATCCTGGACAAACTGATTGGGAAAAAATTCTGGTTCATAGCCTTGCTGTAAAACGTTAGAAAACTTGTTAAACTTTCATTACTTCTGAGAAATGAGCCAACTACACAGAGATAAAGAAATCTGATGCACAGTGCACGGACCTTTCGGACTACTTGGATGAAGTCCTTGACGCTCGGTGGGCTGCGGCCCTGCAGCTGGCGTGTGCAGGCCTCTAAGGAGGACGCGTGGGCTACAATCAGCACGTTGTTTCCTGCTCAGAGAGAAAGAGAGAGAGAGAGAGTGGAAAACCAGGCAGGATGCAACATCAGCACAGAGCAAAACACAAGATCGAGTTAAACAAAGTAAAAGTTCACCCACACAGGCTCAAAAGCCTCCTCCAGATGCTCCAGCAGCTCTGCAGAGACTTTCTTACCAGTGTTTTTGCAGTCGGACAGGATGTCTTTGGTCACTTGGTAGCTCCGGCTCATGTAGGTCTCAAAAGGTTCAGACACAGAGAGTTTACTGACAGGGATCAGAGGTCTGTGTGGACACAAACACAAACCAGCAGGTTGTTTCTGTCAGAGGCTTTGGGGGAGTTTTGAGCATCAGCGTGACTGTTCACTGAAAAAAGTGCATAGTGCGCTTTTGCAGACCTGTATGTTGTGTCCACACTGAAGTGAGCTGCAGCCAGGTCAGTGGGAGGAATCCACGCAGGCAGAGAGTTCCCCGTGACCCACTTAGTCCACTCAAAAAGCCCCGGCTCCACTCGCACCTTCATCTTTCCTTCCTGCTGCAGGCCTGTTTCCACAAAGCTCACAGTTTAACAACCCTTAAATGTACTTCATCAACTCCAGGATTATTCCAGCTCTTCAGAAGTGAAACTTAATCATGAATAAATATCTGTTGGGGGACTGCGAAGTAATAACTTCCTCGTACCTTTCAGGATGTTCTGTGCAGTCTGAACGCAGCGCAGGGCAGGAGAGCAGTACACAAAGTCTATCACCGTGTTACTTTCCAACAGGGCCTCACCTTTGGAAGAACACACTCATTAATCACACCTCTTATATACTGCCTGACCAAATCAGTAAGGCTAGTAGAAAAAAAGGCTTCAGTTGATGAGAGAACATTAAGATTGGACTCTTGATGAATGGAAGAAGGTCATGTGGTCTGATGAGTCCAGATTTACCCTTTTCCAGAGTGATGGGTGCATCAGGGTAAGAATAGAGGCAGGTGAAGTGATGCACCCATCATGCCTAGTGCCTACTGTACAAGCCTGTGGAGGCAGTGCTATGATCTGGGGTTGCTGCAGTTGCTCAGGTCTAGGTTCAGTAACAGTATGTGCTCAAAGAATGAGGTCAGCTGACTACCTGAATATACTGACTGACCAGGTTATTACATCAATGGATTTTTTTTCTTCCCTGATGCCATGGGCATATTTCAAGATGACAATGCCAGGATTCATGAAGCTCAAATAGTGAAAGAGTGGTTCAGGGAGCATGAGATATCATTTTCACACATGGATTGGCCTCCACAGAGTCCAGACCTTAACCCCATTGAGAATCTTTGGGATGTGGTGGAGAAGACTTTGTGCAGTGGTCAGACTCTCCTATCATCAATACAAGATCTTGGTGGAAAATTAATGCAACACTGGAAATAAATCTTGTGACATTGCAGAAGCTTATTGAAACACAGCCACAGTGAAAGTTTTTCTGTAATCAAAGCTGAAGGCAGTCTGACCAAATATTAGAGTGGGTAACCTTTTTTTGGTGGCAACATTTTCTTGGCCAGGAAGTGTATATCATGATTCAAATAAAAACTTTGTTCAGATTCCTGCTGCTGACGTACCAACAAGTCGAGCCTGAGTGGATCCAAACACAGTGATGGGAGCGTCCATGTCGTAATCTCTCTGTCCGCCCCACAGCGGCAAACTGGGAGGCATATTCAGGTTGGATCGGACGTATCTCCCTGCACAGCAACAGAAACAAGTAAATGAATGGTGCTTTTTTTCCATCAGTCAGACCAGGAAGTGATTATTTTTGGTGCTTTAACAGCTGTAGAAAAGTGATCTGAATCAATCCACCTTTGCTGTCAGAGCAGAGCGTGAGCCAGTGTTTGCCAAACACCACGTCCATCCTCTCACCGTGCCTGCAGACAAAAAGCGTCCTCTTTGGCTGCCGAGAGTGACTCCCTGTGATCCGCAAAACCTGCTGGGGATGAAAGGATTGTGAAAATGTGTTCTGCTGGTTTTTAAAACCTCTGAATGAACCTTTAAGAAACAGACCTACCTGCATGGGATGACAGATGAGGCTGAGGGTGGGCGTGTCTCCAGGACTCGTGTTGTCAGTGCGTCGGCTGTCCAGCAGCCCGTCAAACATCCCTCGGTCTTTGGTGGTCCTGTCGCTGGGCCCACAGCTGAAGAATGAGTGGGAGCTGTAGAGGACACATATTAGTGATGATGCATCTGTTTGATATTAAAGGGCCCATATTATGCTAAATTCACTTTTGAATGGTTTTCTAACAGTAATATGCATCCCCAGCCTGTCTACAAACCCCCCTGAAATGAGAAAATTCAATCCTCTCCCTCTCTTGCCTGCCCCACTTTTCAGAAAATGTCTGCTCAAACAGGTGGATTGGAACAAGAGCCCTCCATGACGTCACAAAGAGAAATAGCTCCTCCCTAACTTCTCCCTTCTCCAGCTTGATTGGCTACCTGCACAAGATTTGTTAGTAACGCCCCTCCCTGCCTCCAGAAAAGCCTCTCTGGAGGCGGGGAGAGGCGTGGCTTGTGCTGAAGGAGGGACAGCCCACAGAAACAGCATGTCCTCAGTAGAGCTGACTGGAGAGAGTTTTCAGGCTGGTTGAAGTGAGAAAAAAAATGGATTTTCCAGACAACAAACTTCAAATTGACTATTCTGGGTCCTCTGAGACCTGTATGAACCTGCTGAAAAGGAGCATAATATGGGACTTTTAAAACTAATTCCAACCAACTGACAGGTCAACATGTGTCACCCATTTGTCCATTAAATCTTCTTTAGAGTTTTCCCTCTGACCAAAACTCAGGAGGCTAAAAAAAATATTTCAGAACGCACTAACAAACTATCTTTCAGAGTATCCTAGAGGTGAAAAACTGTTTTGCCTTCCTTGTTTAAATGTTGCTGCTTTTTTTTAATCTTGTCTCAGTGTGTGACCCCCCACCTCTGTGAGTCACTCTTGGCTCACCCGTGAAAGACCCAGGTGTCGGACTCATCAGCCAGACTGACGTAGTTCTCGGGCAGCAGACCAGACAGCCCCGAGGAGAGAGAGGTCCCGTACACCCAGCCCTCACTGGTGCTGCCCTGATCCACTGGAGACATGAAGACGAAATCTCCTGGAACCAGCTCCAGCTCGTCCTCGTTCTGAGGGAGGTAGGGGTACATCACACGCAGGGTCTGCAGAGACACAAGAGGAGGCTGAGTTACCGACTACAACAACCCTGAATGAGAGAAATCACCTGCTGGAAATTTGGAATATGATTTTTCTCTCAGTCAGGGGACTTCTCATATTGAAACATGAGCTGTTTACAGTCACAAAATTCTCTCTTTGAAAACCCCAGATGTTTTCTGAAAGTACATGTAAATCCTGTATGGCTGTAAGGTGTTACAGTCAATGCAACTGTTTTTGGCTTTTATGCATCATGTACCGTATTGTTCTGAATGTAAGACGATGCTTGTTCCCAAGATATCCCTTTTGAAAAAGTAGGGTCGACTCATTTTTGAGGACTTGGCTTTGAGCAGCTGCGCCACTATCTCTCTCTCTCTCCCACTCATCACTTCTCAAAACCTCCCGACAGTGACAGGTAACGTATAAAATGGCAGAGAGGAGGGAGAGGGGGCTGGGAGTGCTTAGAAAGTTGGTTTGTTCTGTGTTTTTTGTGTTGGTTTCCTATCCTTTTCCCCGACTTCCCGAGTGTGCTTGTCTCTCCGTGCGTGCATATTGCCCTGTCTGTATGCATTGGGGCAGAACTCTGCTGTGCGCAATTCAGAGAGCAGAAGAACATTGTGAACACGCAACTATATAGAGACAGAAATTACATCTTGCCAAACAAATCAGTTAAATAACATAAGGCTATTGAGTCTGTTGAATTAAAAAAAAGGCAAGGTGTAGACCTGATCTATGAAAGAGGTAACCCACTGATTTATTTTTGATCTTTTCAGATAATACATTAACACCCCATCTTATTTTATACTATTTTTTTCCCCATTGTGATGTGAGCTGCACTATGATATCACACCATGTTATAAACGCCAGTCCGCCTTGTTTTATTTGTTGTTATCAATGTTTTATATGAACTTTCAAAGCAAACGTTCTCCAGGATAAACAAGATTATGTCATCAAATAGCTTTTTTCCAAAAGTCTGTCTTGGAAAAAAGGTGTCATCTTATATCTAGTGTGCCTTATTTTGTTCGTTTTAGGAGCACTTCTGCTGCTGAATCTGTTTTGGGTTTTAGCACATTTTCTGAATTTACGGTAATATTTATGTTTCAGTCCAATATTATCTGTAACCTTGAGTCAAATGTCTGGCAGCTGAGCCAAAAAAGGTATTTTCTCAACTCTGTAATGTTTTGCAGTTAGATAGCAAATCATAGTCTATTGAATAAAAGTTACCTCATGGTTTGCAAATCGAATGTCCCGGGAAAAAAGCACAGCCAGCCAATCACAGCCCAGCTTCACCTCGATGCCTTTGGCCAGTTTCTCCAGAGAAGGGAGGTGATTGGTGGGGAAGTTATATGCAAGAGTTACATGGAGCTGCTTCTTGTGAGGCTCCACATGGACTTCTGGGGAGGAAACACGAGAGCTTTTAAATGATTTATCAAATTCAGCGCATCAAAACCACCAAAACAGTTCAAACTTAGGACAACAGCAACGTTCAGAGTCTGACTCATGTCCCCAGTTTATGACTGATGCTGCAGCCAGTCAGAGCAGGCTCTCAGAAGATTTCAGCTTCACTTTCACAGAGCTTTTTTTAGTTGTTCATTTATTTGTAAACTCTGAGGTGGACACTCTCAAACCTGTCTCCCCACCATGGAGCAGAAATGTGTCAGAGCATCAGCGCTAACAGCTCGGCTCTAATCTGATTTGGCTCTTCCAGCCTGAAACTCTGTTTGGCAGTCGGTCTCATGTGTTTAAAAAAAGACTGCAGGGACAGATTGAGTGAGAGCTTTAATAACCAAACATGACCTCCATCCTGAACCGTCGTTTACTGCTGCTGCTACAAAAGAGGAGCTTGTCACCAAACATTACACGCTCCATAAAACAATGATCCTCTGCCCACCTGCCTTCCTGGCTGCTTCTGCTGCAAAGTCAGACGCAAACTGCTTCAGGACGTCGGCCACCTGCTCCTCCACGAACAGGCCGATGAAGTTAGAGGATGTGTAGAGCTCTAGAGGTAAAGGACTCGGGAATCGACCCCGCCACTGCTGGACGGAGGCTTTGAGGGCCTCGCACAAGGCTTCTACTTTGTGGTCTGCACACTGAGAGAGAGGAGGAACGAGGACAGGAAGGTAACGTTACAGAGGATATTCCTGAATGTTTGAGTGTTTTTTTTATCTTTCAGGGTCTGAAAGCTAAAAAAGATTTTAAAATCTAAAAAAAGTATAGTTAAACTCACCATGAAAAACTGGCAGAGGGTGATGTGGGGGAAGATGTTGTGAGCTTTGTTTTTTCCACATGTGACCCGACTCTGCTGCCAGAAGTGAGAGAGCTGGTTCTGCAGGGGTCCGCTGGGTCGCAGGTAGAGGACAAACTCTCTGGGAAGAGGGTCGTCCAGGAACGGGTCGTCCACGTGGGAGAACAGCCTGAGGAGAGAAGGGAGAGAAGAGAGTCCAAACAAACTGACTTACATCAGTCTGTGACAGACAAACTGAGCCATTACACCACAGAGTTTCTTTGTTGCTAACCAGCTGAGTATAACCTGTGAAGTCTGACGAGCCTGTCATGACATTACTCCACAATAAAACAGTCATGGTCCCTCTTCATCAGTCATCTCATGAGTGAATAGAAATGAGTGCCTTCAGGATGAGCGCGCACAGTGCAGCTCTGAACAAGCTAACAGCTCATCTGAGTCACAACAAAACAAGAGCAAACTGCACTGAGCTGCAAAAATTTTCTTGCACTCTGAAATAAAAAGAGCAATGTTTTCTGAGTTAGACCCTGATAGAGTGCAAAAAGATAAGAAATAATTCACAGCTCTTGGTACAATTTGCAGGTAAAACCTTTTAAATACAAAACTCCCCTGTTGGGAATTATAGTCTTCAAGCGTGTGTACACAAAAAAATCTGTTTGTCTTATCTTTTAGTAAAAGATGTCTGATTATACTTAATATGAGCCACATTCAACTGAAAAGTCCAGAAATACGTCCTATTTCAAAATATTAAAAGACAAAAAAGACCTTTGAGTGGCTTGTAACAAGTAAAATAAATAATTCTCATCAAGTTTCTGAATATTACAATGTCTTACAACAACAAAAGCTTTTTTCTGAGCTTATTGGCAGATTAAATTGACTTGTTATAAGCAATTCAAACACCATTTTTGTATTTAAATGTGTTTAAGTAAGACAATTTTGTAGACTGGTCTGGTGAATGTTGTTAATCTCAAGTCACAAAAATGCATTTTTTTCTAAAAATGAGACATAATGAGTGACTTACTTGGATTTCAGTTTTTGCAGTGTGGGAATGTGGCTTATGTACATGCATGCTTGAAATGCAAATAAAATGTTGAAATGTGTTTGCAGATGATGCAGCTGTTGAATTTCGGTTCTTGGATCAAATATGTGTAGATACATTTTTGTTTTGTTTGCATTTTTTTGTGTGCAAATTTCCACAAAAACTTGATAAAGTACCGAACGCACATTATAAACTGCATCAAATCTCCCTGCAGTGAATATTCTCACATCAAATGTCTCAAGCTTCCTGTGGAATTTAACAACCTGACTGGATGGAAAAGCTTTGAGTCACCGGGAGAAAAAAACCTCAGCTGGTTGAACATGCAGGTTAAATATTACAGCAAGTTTCTCAGAAGTTTTGTGCACATATGGTGCATTATGTAATGAGCGCCTTGTCTCTTCAGAAGACATTTGTTTGTTGGTTTCCATAGTAACTCAAGGTCAAAGTTGAGTCAGGCTAGTTCTCTCCCCACACTGGGAAAAAAAGCTTGGAAGACTTTAACATTATAAGCCTTTTTCCTTCAAGTCTGAAGCAACAAGTTCAACGTTTGAGTTTCTCCTGCGCACAGTTAACGTGCAGTGTGACAAGTAGATCTGAGTTCTGTCTGAAACTTTGTCAACCCATGAAAACCTCCTGGATCTCCACAAATAGTACAATAAATGAATCCTATAAAAGTGTGGACTTCTGATTAAGAGACTTAAAACCAGCTAGACGTGTCTGCTGATCACATTTATATCCTCTGCAGCAGGATGAGAAAAAACCTTACAAGAGATGATATTTTATCAGTGATTTCTTCTAAGAAATAGGGAAATTAACAGAACAGTCTCTGTGTTTGAGCAGAGCACTTCCAGGCATGTTTTCTTTTGGGGACACACAAAAAAACACAAAAATTTATGTTTCTGCTGAGGTTTAATGAAATATCTGGAGACTTTAAACCCCCTTTTTTCAAATAACCATATTTAAGTTTCTGACTTTTGCAACTGAGCCTGATTTGAAAGAAAAGCAGATTTATGTGTTCGGGTTTGTTCACAGAAGCTCCTTCATTTTTTTAACTCAAAGACTTCCTGGCAGAAGAGTTTCTAGGATCTTTTCTTTTAAAGAGAGTTGGAAAAAATCACATTGATAAATCATTTACAAAGACAGAATGGTCTTACTCTTACTCACTGTGATGGATTTACATTTTTATTTCCCCCAGCAGGAGGCAGTGCAACTCTCAGATTCCCTCATCAACTTTGTTTGCATGTTTGGTCTAAACATTAGTAGTTTTACTCACCAGTCACATGCTGCCTGCACGCTCCGACCTCCTGTTGACACCAGAGCCTTTAGTCTGCGAGAGAAGAAGAAGAAGAAGAAGCAATCATTATAACTGAGTCCATCATGACTCTGAAACTAACAGAGTTATTCATAAGGCTTGAATATGAGCAGTGAGTGGAGGCACTGCAGAGTGTAGTCTGTGTAACACAGCAGAGAAAAGCACACTGATGGCTCTCTGTATGTTAGTTTGCATCCTCAGGAGATTTCTGAGGAGAAAAGACGAACTGTTCGGCTTACACACCTTCACGGAAAGTCTGAAACAGCTGGAGTCAGGGAGAGAGGAGGACGGTGGAAAAGTCTGAAAGTTGTTGACTGAACAGAAGTGCCTCAGGAGCTGAGGACAAACAGTGTTGTGGAAACAAAAATCTGGTGAATTATTCAGCGTTCTCCTGGCTGAGGAGGAGATCTTCACAGAAAACCTGCAACTCCAAATGTCTAATAAAAAAGCTGCTTTTTCACTCAGCAGCAGATCTCAGTTAGACTTTCTATTCTCTTAAAAAACAAAACACTTATTACTTTAACTAACCCGAATTAGGAAAAACTTTAGTTGGTATTTGGTTTTAAAGAGGGGTTCAGACTTGTAACTTTGAGAAAACAGAAAAATAATGAATGTACAGGGGAGGTGATGGCAAGAAGTCTTCTCTAAAATATTCAACAGAAACAGAATAAAACACCACTGACTGAAAACTTTTTCTCTAACCTGGTTCAATCTCAATAAACTCCTCAGGGTAAACGATTCATATTCAGCAGCAAAACTGCTCCAGCAACTACTTTACCTTGATAAACAACCCAAAACAGAAAGACGGCTGCACTGTAAACCCAAGTTTTAATACATAACTTAACAAATTAAATTATAATTGACTTCTACAAATGCATATTTCATTACAGTTGAGTCAATCCAGCATCAAGTTTTAGTCTCAGTCTAAACCTCTTTGTTAAAAAAAAAAGAAAGGACTCACGAGTTTACTTTCATTTTTAACTTTAGTTATTGTTTCACACACACACGCAAGATCATCCCTCTTTTATTATTATCATTTTGTAGATCTGAAACAACAAATCTAAAAACAAATCTGTTTTAAGTCCAATCATAAACAAATGTTGCAGAGCTGCTGTAGAAAAGTATTATAACATTCACTATCGAGCTGATAGACAAAGAATGACACTCTCTCCTTTGATTCTGCTTCAATTATTTTATCATAATAATAATAAAAAAAATAACAATGTACCTGTGCTGGATATTTTTCACTCAAGCTGATGAAAAAAAAAAAACTCCATACAAATCAGGAAAAAGTACAAAATCTGTTCCTGTGCCAAAGACTGCCAGTGGGATATTTCAGGTGAAGTGTGGTTTTACAAGTTAAGCGTGAAGAGTTATTGTTTGAGCAGCATCAGAGGACGGTCAGCTCGACTCCTTTAATGAGAAACTACGGGGACAAACAGGAAGTGAGCTCAGCTACAACTCTGCATACGAGTCTGACGCCTGATTTAGCTCATTCATAGAGCCTCAGACCTGAGCTCTCATCTCTGTTTGACTTTACACTTCACCAAGAACTTTCTAGCACATCAGAGGCCTGTTTGTTTGCTGACACTTCACGGACGTACTCTTCCGCCTGCAGCGCACTGATCAGTTTTCAGGTCTCTGATTTATGTTTTGGTTTTTATATTGTGAATCATGACATTTTTCTACTTAGTTTTGCATTGTTGTGTAATAAAATGGAATGAAAAATACTAAATTAATCCTAGAAGTTAAATTTCAATAAATATTATATTATTAAATATTATTAATCAAAAGCATAACAAGTGTAGAGTTTTTTTTATATTTCAGCTTAGCACGAAGAGAAAATCTCATCTCCAATTAGATTTCCTGCTCCAAATTTACTGTTTCATCACTCTTTTTTTTCCATAGCAACATTTGCGGAGGATGATTTAGTGACAATTGTTGGGTCTTTTTCGCCCTGTAGTTTGATGTGAAAGGTCACAGTGAATCAGTGAGTAACTCAAAATTAACGTCTCAATCAGGAACTGAGAAAGTCAGAATTGAGTAACACGCTGCGCGGTTCAGAGCCTGTGGGGGCAGAACAATACAGATCACAAGTCAGAGGAAGCCTCAGTTCCCCAGAGCGCAATCTCAGCGTGTGTAGGAGGACGTTTACTCAGGCTGTTCTGAGGAATCCAGTGACTCCTCTTCACCTGCAGCCAGGACACAAAGTTACTCTGGAAATAGTTACTCATTTATTTAAAGCATCTTCAGCAAAGAGGCACAGGGTTTGGGGTTTTTACCTCACAGGGGAATGAGGGGACAAACAACATATGTCAGGATTCAAATCAGCGAGATGAATTATGTATCATAATCCCTTTTTGAAACTGTAGAGGGCGCTGTCTCTGTTTCCTCTCTCATGTCTCATGCAAACATGTCAGCTAGTGGAGATTTTGCAGTTAATGATGCACCATCAGAGTTACAGACACACAAAAACTTACTCGTCCTGATTTAAATGCACTCTCACAGTCATAAAGGACAAATCCGCAGTGATATTTGTGAGTTTAAAGAGAGTCTGAATGAGTGACTGAACCACTTCAAACTCACAGAGATAAAAGGGAAAAGACTGAAAGAGATTTCTGCGTCCTTACCTCAGCCTCACCTGGAGGCCCGGCTGATAAGCAGCACATCAGATAATTCATATCAGAGCCGCAGAATCTAATTAGCCACCACTCGGAGATAAGAGCTCAAACATGCTGCTGTGGTTTAATCTCCAGAGAGGAAAACTTCCTCAGCAGGCGCCGAGCGGCAGCTCCTGTGGGACGGACAGGTGGAGGTGCTGCAGAACTGAAGCACCCTGACAATTTATTCTGATTTAATTACTGAAGGTTTCTTAAAGAAGCTGCTTTTCTGCTTCAGTGACTCAACCCAAACTCAACCCACAAACACGGCTATTTGAGTCTCATCAGCTGAACTGAGGCGTCAGAGCGAGGCTGACTGTCACCAAAAAGACTCATCGCTTTCAGAAGGAAACCAGATTAATACTGACATTTTCCTTCATCTGTGAGCTAAAACCACCTCAGCCAAACAAACAACAAGGAAACAATGAACAACAACAACAAAACGAATGTGCTTTACAAGCGTAAAACAAATAGAGATAAAAAACAGAAAGCTACAAGAAAAAATGACAAAAGAAACAATGACAACAAAACTAATGCAACCTACTCAATAAAAAAACACTTTAAGAAAGAAAAACAACAAACTAAAAACATAGTCACAAACAAACCCAAAAAATATTTCCACAAACAAACAAAAAGCAGCAACAAGAACAAAAACGCTGAACGAACAGAGTTAACTAAAACAAAAAGTAAAAACATCAAAGAAAACAAAACAAGGATTAACAACAATAATGGATGAAAAAAACATAAAAAAAAAAACAAACAAGAACTAAAAATATAAAACCACCAAAACAAAACCCAAAGAAAAACAAAACTTAAAACAACTCAAGCAACATAAACAAATAAATAACAAAACAAATACAGATCAACATTAAAAAAAGAAAAAAAAGCAAGAAAAACATCAGTTTAGTTCAGTTCTTTGTTTTGAAGTCTTGGCACTTTTTTTGTACAGTAAGAAAATAAAACTTTTATAAACAAAAGTTACTTTGCTCTAATCTTCTTTCCCATTAAAAAAGTATCCCAATAAAGAAAGGGGAAAAAATACTTAAAGAAGTCAAATTAACACTTGGTAGATATGAAGTTTTTTACTCTTTGGTGAGTTTATTTCAGAGGTTTATGACAGTGGACGTCAGCTGAAGCTGAGTTTTCAGGATCAAAATTTCATGACAGATCTATGAAGAGGGACAAACAACCTACGATCAAAGAATAAGAAAAGCCTCTGCTCCTCACTGTTACACACACACACACACACTAAAGGCTCAAAGTAAAACTAATCTGAAAGCACAAAATACAAATGATATCAGTTGGAAAAACTGAACGCCCACACTGTTTCTGTGGGACTTCACCACAGAGAGCTCAGCAGGCAGCTCTGACCACAGCAGATCTGAGTGTGTGCTCATGCGTGTGTGTGTATTTGTGTGTATTTGTGTGTTTGTGCGTGAGAGACAGAGAGACAGAATTGAAAGGAAGGCGGGGAGAGCGAGAGGCAGCCGCTTAAAAAAGCGATGCTCAAACACACCTAGTAAAGTTTAATGAGATTCTTGTTTCTGTGTGAAACTTTCAGGATCATGTAAAGATACAAAAAGCAGAAGTGACTCCCGAGATTCTTCAGATACTCAATGCAACACTTTTAAAATTCACCCTCATGTTTTTTTACACTTGACATTGAAGATGTAATTCAGACAGCTGTTGGATTTGATGCTCATTTGTTCAGTCAGGATTATTGTCTACTGATCAGAGCTGGATTTATTCGTTGCACCGAATCTTGAACCCTGTCTGAGTTTTTACCATTTATACACATTTCAGGAGACGTATAAATCTCTGCTTTATTTCCAAAGATTGAAATGTGTTTCTCTGGATGTGAAGTGTGGCTCAGAGGAAACTCAAACTGAATTTATGAATGCATTTGAAGACTTGGACTTTGGGCTTGTGCTCTGTTGTGATGTTTCACTAAAGTTTCCCTCTTTAGAAACAGAATAGTTAATGATGTTTATACTTCCTGTTCTCTGAGGGAGATCCTGACCTACCTACAGCATGTTTACCAGATTATTTCACATGAGAAAGACAAGAAATAACAAGCCATGCATTTACATTCACCAATTTCTTTTTGTTCCTCCTGCAGGAGTCGGCTCAGAGGGGTTACAGGGTCAACACAGACATCTGTCTGACTAACCAGGGTCAAATCCTGAGCTGTGATTGGCTATTGGAAATGAGCCATTCAAACCCATTTGTGTCACCTCGTGTGCAGGTTATCAGCTCAAAATTACCAGAGTGTGTAAACTTGTGATCAGGGTCATTTTGGTACTTTCTGTTGTCATGATGTTTTAAAAAGAGTAAACACAGTTGTTTGAATGGCTTCACCCAACCACTAACCATGTGTGACAGAAAATGTTTTATTATCACTCATACTCTCTGAAAAATGGCCAAGAAATCATAAATTCTGCCAGGGTACGTAAGCTGATGAGCCCGACTGTATTCCATCCGAACATCTGAAATGTTTTCTCTGCACTATTTCCAGTGAAATAATCTTTATTCTCGCTGCAGTTGGATTTTTCTTTAGCTGGTGAAACTCACAACTCTGTTTCACAAGGGAAGTGAATGTGTTGGAACCGAATAAGATCATAAATATTTCAAGCAAACCCCTGCAAGCTGTCTAACCCTCAAAAAACATTATTGTCATCATTTCTTCTCTCAAACATTCACTGTCTGAAGTCTGATGGTGCTCATGTAAATGATGCCTTTGGAAAAACATCTTCATCTGAAGCTACAAATATTTCAATGTTGTCATTTTTTAAAGCTTAAAACACTGCAAAAACTGAAATCTAAGCAAGTCATTATGTCTTATTTTTAGTAAAATGTGTCTTACTATTCTTGATTTGAGCCACATTTACTAGGCAGGGTCATAAAAATGTCTCATTTAAAGACAAAAATGAGGCATCAATTGCTTGTAACAAGTAAAAAAGAATCTGCCAATGGGATAAAATAAAAGATTCTTGTTTTAAGACATCTTTCTAATTTCAAGAAACTTCCCGGGCGAATTCGTCTTATCCCATTGGCAGATTTTTTTTACTCGTTACAAGCAATTTACACCTCATTTTTGTCTTAAAAAAACTTGAAATAAGACATTTTTATGACCTGGTCTGATGAATGTGACTCAAATTAAGAACAATAGGACAATTTTTACTACAAATAAGACATAATGACTGGCTTAGATTTCCGTTTTTGCAGTGTATTAGAAAATAGCATCTTTTGGGTACCTAACAGGTCATAGTGAAAGTTTATTAATGATGAATAGAGACCGAAAAGGTGTGCGTGCATGCCCTTTATGCTCCCTGTATGAGTCAGTCCCTCCAGTCATTAAAGTCTGAACACACCCCGGCCTGTACCTGAATACGAAGAGATAGAAAATCAAAAACAGCAGATAAATCATATCTGTTTGGATTCCCCATGTTGAACCCACATTTCCTGTTGCTTCTCAGGGTTTCCAAATCTGTGGGCTGTCATTGTTTCATAAGGTGAACCCTGATGAGTCAAATAAGTCAGTTTGAGCTGAGCAGGGACTCGAGGAGAATCTGTGAACACCCAGAGAGAAGGCGAGGCCTGAATTATGATAGAAATCAAACTTTGAGTCACATTTGAGGTGAAGTCATTAGTGGGTCTGCTGGGAACCGAGCAGCTCTGTAACTCACCTCTCCCTCCGACCTGACAGTGAAAAAAAGACAGACCTGAGCTCTGCAGCTCGACTTTAGTGTGTCAGTGCTAAGAGTTGGACTTCAAATTAAAGCTATAAATCTGAAAAGTCAGTGCGAGATCAGACCAAGACTAAGATTAACTTGCACATGCACAACGAACATATACCAAACAACAACGTACCACTGGTAATCTGCTTGTCTCATGAATAAGTCTAAAACAGACTTTAATGCATCAAATCCAGGTTACAAAACTGTCTTGGAAATTTTATCCATGAAGCCAAAAGACACAAATCTAACTACACCAAATATGCTTGGTTCAGTTTTCATTCACCCTGAAAATTTACAACAACAGAACTATTTCTTAGCACAGACTCACCTTGGGCACATTTACAGACTTCCCACTTACTCAGACCAGGCGGGGAGTGTTTGCATCTCTGGTTTCAATTTAGAAAAGAATGCTCAATTCAAGAAGAATCTAAATCCTTACAAAGCTCTTCGTGGCATTCAACCATTCAATCTTGAAAAGTATTTTCTGCGTAGATCACTACCTTGTCACCAAGCAGGCCTGTTCACTGTGCTACGGTCTCTAAAAGTAGTATGGGAGGTGGAGCCTTTAGTTAACAGGCTCCTCTTTTTTTGAATCATTTGTCATTAGGGATCCAGGGGGCAGACACCCTCTCTTTATTTAGGAGTCGACTTAAAACTTTCCTTTCAAATAGAGCTTATAGTTAGAGCTGGACCAGGACTGAAGCAGCTCTTTGTTGTGCTGCTATGGGTCTAGACTGTTGGGGGTAAACTGACACTCTAGGCTCCTGTTTCCTTTTCTCCTCTGAACATCAGTCTAAGTTTTAATCTTAATGCATCATTATAGTTATTAACCATGATCCTCTGGGAGTCTCTGAGCTCGTCTTATAGGTTCATCTGAGTTGTTGCTGTGGGGAACCTGACTCCAGCTGCTACGGCTTTTACAGTTCCACCAAAAATATCACTACGACACCAAACTGTGTGTGTATCTGCATCTGTGTCTGTCTGTGTCTGTGTCTGTGCCTGTCTCTCTCTCTCAGATGTCTGTCTGAAATGAGTCTGGTTCTGTCCGAGGTTTCTGCCCATTAAAGGGAAGTTGTTCTTTGTCATTGTAACTTGCTAAATGCTGCAAAGTGCTGTACTCATAGTGGGTTAAAAAGAGATCCTACTTTTTATTTTTGTGTCTCTGTTCATAATAATAATAAAAAAATCTTAACATTTTGGAAAGTGTCTTGAGAATACATTTGTTATGATTTGGGGTCAAATATAGAGATTGATGGATATCGTATACTGAAATTGTAAGGTGTAACTTTTGTAATCATAGACTTAATTTTCATAACAATGATCCATATATTTGTTTCTTTTTTTACTGTGCCATGTAAATAGCAGCAAAACAAACATTAAAAAATCACACTCTTTGAAAAAGTCTCTGTTTTCACTCACTAAAACACTCAGTTTATGTGTGGCCAGGAGGTAAAAACACAGGCAAAAAATCATGCATGTAGAAACACCTACAAACATGTGCACATGGCCTGAATTCATCTCAATAAATATTAAGTTACTTTATGTGGAGAAGTGACACTGTCTCACTCAGAAAGGAGATGAGCATTTTGTATAATGATCAATTTTTCGCACTGTTTTATCAAAGTTGTCGAAAGTGTAAACAGTTAGATAGTCTCTGATAATCTGGTGCCAGATTAAGGATAAATTTAAAAAGATGCGTTTTGGGGAAATACTGCCCATGCAGGCTTAGTATGAAGTATTAAAAACAGAGAAAGTGTGTCATCTAAACACTTTAATGTGTCACATCTCTCTCTCTCTCTCTCTCATATGAAGCAGGCCTGATAATAACCCTGAGTATTAGTCGGGGTCTGATGGACACCGCTCCTCGTGATAATCCCCAGGATGAAACAACTGTTCACAGCTGCTGACAGCCTGACAGTCCAACAGCAGCTCTGAGCCTCCACCTGTGAGTTCAGAGGCCCAGAGCTGACTCTGTGAGGCTCCTCATAGAAAAATATCCCCACATGTTAAGTTTTCTCCTCATTAGTGAGAAAAAGCAGCAGAGAGCTGACACCAAACACACGCTGTTAGAGCTGTTCTTTCATGGATTCACACTGAGGCTGTTTCTCTCTGACCTGACTGATTGAAACTTTCTTTTACATTCTGTTTCATATTAAATCCTGTGCTTTAAAAAGCCTTCAACATGTTGCCACCCAGTTAACAGTCTGCGATCTTAAAACCCTTTATTGTGAGTAAACCACCTGCCCACCAGCGCCCACAGAGATGTGAAACAACTTTTCCAACCATAGAGAATCTCTGAGAGCAGCTCGACTCACAGAGACAGGAAGAGAAACAGACAAGGCAGCAACACGCCCACGCAACACATCGCAGCTCAGACCTGAGCAACACGCGGCGAGTTTCTCTCTGAAATAACTTCTTTACAGCCCGCCGGCCTGAGCACGACATGTGATCACAACAAACTTTATATGTGGAGAGGTGCAAGACACAATCTCACGAACAACTGCCCAGAGTCCAGACAAAGAAAGAGGCACTGAGTGTGCAGAGCTGAGATTTATCGCTTTAAGTAGGAATAAAATAATCTATTTAAACCCACACATGGTCAACTAAGGTCTCCAACTCTCTCCAAGAAAATATAAATATCAAAATAATGCATGTGTGCAGAGCGGGGGTTTGAAGAACTGGAGCAGAGACTGTAGATGGTGTGAGGAACCAGAGTGAGGCTGTGTCACCTGTAGATTTAAGAGTCTGATATAAACTTTAAACTTGAGTGATCCTGACCATGACTGTGTGACTGAAGGGAGAAGTTTTTTCTTTACTGAGAGATTAAACCTGTTTGAAACTTATTCATATTCACATTATTCAAGTTTTATTATCTAAATGTCATATCCTGTCTGTTTGTCAGTTAGTTAGTAGTTTAAAGCATCTGAAATTTAAGAATAATCAACTGCACGGTCACAATATTAATCACTTTTCAGTGTGCAATATGTTTATATAATAATACAGTTTATTTTTCCATGCAAGAAATACATCTACATAAAATTATACTTGCAAATTATCTGCAGAGTGCAGTTTCGTTTATTTAACATGCAAGATACATCTTGTAACTGCAATAGAAAGTTTCTGATTTACTAAACCATAAAATTCACATTAAGTATTTTACACTTGTTACTTGTTTCTGTATTGTCAAGCATATTCGTTATTAAAATAGGCTTAAATTGTCTGGTGCAATTTACAGCACCAACAGTTTAATATGTACACATACTTTATTTGGACCCTATGTAAACATGATGAATTGCTTCCACTTATGCAATGATCTTTTTTTCCTTTTCTTTTTTGCAGCGTTGTATAAATTCCTAACAGTCCAATATACATATTTTTAGCTGGAGAGTACATAAGTTGTGTTTAAGGTAAAACAATTTTTTCACTTTGCTTTTTATATTAACATTATTTGTGTGATAGATACTTTTTGGAAAAATGTACACAGTTGATAATGCAATTAGAATTATTTTATTATAAATGTGGTGATTAATTTCCCATAAGATGTCCATTGTTCTACCTTGTGTAGAAAAATCCAATGTAAATTTGTGTTAGTCTGCAATTTTTCTGTAGATAACAGACATAAGAAATCCACTCTGAACTGCAAAATGTGCATTTTTTTATTTTATTTTGCATCTAACATTATCTCTCTAAACATTTTTGCAGAAAACATCAATGTACTGTGAATGATTGGTTGATGTGCACTTAGAAAGATGTGCATTTTTTTTAATGACAATAACTTATTTTTATTGTCACTGGAGAGTATACCAACAGTTTTGTATTAATTTACAGAAAGAAATGTTTTTTGAAAAATTTAATCACATCTATATAGAGCGAGAAAATAAAATCATCTCGGTCTGGGTGGGTCGGTCAGGCTACCAGAGAGACGTGTTTTTAGCGTCTCCTTCAGAAACTTTGAGTGCAGCACTGAAACCATTTCATACAAACCACAGAGGGAAAACTGCAGCCTTCAAATATAAAAAAAATCTTGTCATCTTGAATTAAAAGTCTCTTCAAACTGATTTTATGTGGAGAAATAGGTTTAATTTATAAGTTAATGTTTCCTTTCTTTGTTTGAGTGTGAGTACACAGAGCTTGAGCTTAAACTAACACCGTTTACATTTCCCTTCATACCAAAAAGCTGTTTGGGTTTCACTTTAAAAAGCTTCCTCTGTAAACTGAGCTGGATCTTTCATGTCTTGCTGAAGTTTTTCAGTTAGTCATGATAAAGAAACTGAATGTGTAATCAAAGGACTCGTCTGATGATATATTTGTGGTGTGTATTATTGTTGATGAGTCTTCAGAGTAATTCTGGTGTTTATTAAATAAATCTATCAGCCATCTGCTGCTGTTTGTTTCTGCTGCGCAGCCTCAGCTGTTTCTCCTCTTCACTCCTTCCGAGTTCTGCTCCGATCTGATGGACATTTGTTGTATTTTTAAAAAGCCTGAATGATTAATGCAGCTCTCTATGGCGCTGATCATTACATCAGATAACAGACATCTTGAGTCCATATGCAGCGGGGCTTTGCTGCCATCACGGAGCTCCATGACTCACCCAATGAAAAGGAGATAAACTCTTTCCTGTCAGCACAACAAGAACCTGACTTTACCTTCAACTCTCAGCACCCGCCCACAGGTTTATTTTCCAAACTGAGACATCAACTCGTTCCAAAGTGAACCTGATGTTTCTGTGTCAGAGATCGTGTGTCATCAGATCGGTAAGACTTCAGAGTCTCAGAAACAACATCAAAAACTGTTTATCTCTTTTTCTTGTGTTTCACTGTGCCAGCTTTGGTAGAGCATTAACTCTGTTTACCATCAGAGGTGAGAATCACAGGGTAGCCCACGATGGACCATGACATCAATACGCAGTGATTCCACAAAATCCACAAAGTCTAAGACCATATAAAGTGATAAATCAAGATATCGGATTAATCAAAGAACAAAAGGTGACACTTAAAGAGGTCAGTGCCGTCACACGGTCATGAGGTCATGGTGCAGTGAGTTACACTGGAAGAGATCTGCCTTTAACAAGATTATCTGTCACTTCTCTTATGCTGTCTTGATTTTAACACTTTATTTTAACTCTTAGCTTTGTTGAAAAACCCTGTCTAGTAATGGGTTTAAAAAAATGACTGAACTAAGTATTATTCTTTGTAAAATTAAAAAACCACACATAATCTTTAATGACTGTATTCTATGCTTTCACTTTTTGGAGTCTAGTTCATTTCAAATGCAGCTTATCAAACTATCTGAGCTGGCGCATCTTGATTGACGGCCACAATCATGTGACTGCACAGATACCGCAAGTTGAGTTCCCCTGTATCAACTTGTATAAACACAAACTTCAGTAGGAAAAACAGAAAACAAATGGAGAGATTTCTTTGTCCACCTGGCCTCATAAAGACAGTCCCAAGAGGAAACCAAACACGATGATGATGTCGTACAGCCACAGAGAGTAATATAAAAAATCCATTTTCAAGGAAGAAACTTGAAGTTTCTGCCTTTCTTTTCTTTGCTCCTGCCCTTCAAAATGTCTGTGCACACACCACTGGCTGTGACAGTAAGTGGGCACTGAAAGCGTCCTAGAGGTGAGTGATGTCATTGCCAATTCTAGAGAGAAAAATGCCTTTGGGGTCGCTGGGAAATTGTGATGTAAAAATGGGGTCACGGCCCAAATAATGTTGGGAACCATTACTGTAGACGGATGCAGAAGATCACAGCATCGTGTGTGTCAGCAGCCTTTCCTGTTGGTGTTTTTTTTCTCACTGCCATAACACACCAATCTTACACCACGCTGAGGTTTGAGGTCGACTTCTCTGCCTCTGAGCATCTTAACATCCCTCGCTTCATGTTACAGCACAGCTTTCCTCCTCTCTGCTTTTTCTTTTCCTCTGCATTGACAGTCTTTGACTATCCAACTGACTGTTTTGCTACAAAGTCAACTGGTAGAAAGGAAATCATACACCTTTGTGAGAAACGATACTTAATGATTTGTCTCTGTGTCGTCTGCAGACTTATGAGGTTTGACCAATCAGGATCCAGTATTTAACACAGCCACTCAGTGAGAAAGACGAGTACTGATGATGATTCTCATCGATGTACACTTCTGACAGTGATAATTAAACCCAGACACTTTCGATCTTCTGCACAGAGTTCACACGGACCTCCTCATGTAAAGGGACCACACACACACACACACACACACACACACACTCACTCACTCACTCACTCACTCACTCACACAGAAACGACACCCACACACGGGAAGCCACGTTCAGCTGCGGTTCTGTCACTGTGGGAAATCCCATGGCTCTGTGTCCTCTGACTGCATGCATCCTCACACTTCCTGTTTACAAACCCACACACACTCTCGCACCAATACACACACACACACACACACACATATACACACACACACACACACACACACATACACACATGCACATATACACAACGAAGAAGAACCAAGAAACTGGGAGTAAACTGGTGAACAGAGCAGGAGTTTATCTACATCTTTCAGCCACTCAGAGAGTTTCTGTCTGACTTCATTTCATTGTTTGATTTGTCAGAACTTAAGTCAGAAAACAAACCTTATCCATAGATTTTGAACTGTAGTAAAACTGTTCACTTTCCAAAAACAGTCTTTGTAACAGCCAGACTCACTTTTTAAAGCTCCTGTTAGTAATTTTCAATTTAGTGGATTTTAGCGCCACCACTGGACAAATGATACCTCATTGCTCTTTACTAATTTTTTTTCTGACCATACTGAAGTTGTTATTCACTAACAGCCACTAAAAGTTCAAAGAAACAGCCTTCAATTGTCATAACACTAGTATCTGGTCAGTGCAGGATGGTAAACAGAGAAATGATTTATTCATTTTCTTTGAGTGAGATTAATAAAAAATTGACAAAATTGTCTTCTCCAGTTATCAACAAGACTTTTAATTTTCACACAACATTACTACTAAAGCTTCTGTGAGAGGGTTGGGTCAAGGGTTAGGAAATATAAAGTGAGATCGTATCATTAGTTCATCTGACACCTCCTCCATAGCAGCAGATTCACACACTGAAAATAATCAGACACTAATATCTATTTTCTTGTCTGTGCATCAGATGTTTGCATCAATTTCGGTCAGTTTAGTTTCCACACTTCTCTGGAAATGCGCTAGAAAGACACACTAAAAGGAAAAAAGATTACTCCACGTCCAAAACCTGAACTGTTGATGAGTTACCTGTAATTGTGTAAGATGAATGAATGTTGTTAAGAGCCTTTTGAGAGGCCATTTGTTGCAGCAGCTCTCTATTCCTCATCCTTTTTGTCTTCTCTTTTTGGTTCTTTTCATATTTGGAGCCTGTCATTTCTTTTTATGACTCATTTGTTGGCCATGTATACCAAACTGGTTATCAGCCTGTCCTTCTGAACATCTCCAATAAGATGAAGCACAGCACCAGAGAGAAAACCAGAGGGCAGAGTAGCATCATGCTCATCACAGAGACATGGCTAATGGAGCAAACATCGGACACCAATGCCACATGGGACCCCTGTGGACCCCTGTGGACCCCTGTGGACCCTGTGGACCCTGTGGAGGTGGATGCTCAAAGGTAAATGATGGCTAAGCTGCCGTCTGATGGACAACATGTCTCACCCCTTTCAGAAGACTTTGTACATTTCTGTTGTCAGTTTGTGCATGTTTCAGACTTCTTTGCCAGTTCTTCACATATTTCTTAGGATAGATAGTCCTGTACATATTTTATTGAATCTAGCTTTAACTTATTTCATTTCACATAGCCTTACTGTAATGTTTACATGGTACACTTTCTACTGTGCTGCTGTATCTCTTTAAATACCCTCATTGTGGGACAAATAAAGGAGAATCTTATTTGAAATACTGTAAGCTAAGAGTGTAACTTAGCTAACCAGCTGACCTAATCTTCTGCTGTATTGGTCCGTCCTCTATTTACCATCGTCTTTCCATCGTCACCCAATGTAAACGATATGATACACCCCATTGGGTTTAATCCTGATGAATCAATTTTAATAGATAGGTATAGAGATGTGAACATGTTGATGTATTTACATTGTCATTCTTGAGAAACTCTGTCATTTCTGTCCCCTGGATTGAAGATTAAACTGAGTTTTAAAAATGCATGTGTTATCTGACAGTATTTTAACACAACATCCTTTTATCATCCCTGACTCATATCAACACACTAAATGTCTGCTGCTAACGTGGTCACTGGCAGCAGCAGGACGGCTCTCCGTCCAGATAGAGTTGGATGACTCAATGAAAGCTATTTTGTCTCTATTCCCTGAAGAAGACAGTTTTTCTAGCCTGATCTGAGAAGAGTTTGCTCTTTCCTCTCTCAGCTTTCTGCTTGAATAATCTATGGAGGTCAGAATGAAGCTTTAAAATTTGTCTGTAGGCTCTCTTCTTTTTGAGATTAGGATTATTATTATTATTATAGGTGTCAAGTTTTTATTATTGGGGACTGAATTATCCTCAGAGGTGTTACTGACCTGAGATGGTTGGTAATAAACAAAAGTGTCTCTTTGAAACTCTTTAGCAGAGAAAGTGGAGTCATGAATAATTTAGTGAGTATCAAAGGTTTCATCAGAGTCATAAACTGCTCTCTACTTCTGTGCTCTCAGCGGTGAAGAAGAGAGGAGCTGCCTGACAGCGGTGTGTGTGTATGTGTGTGTGCTGCTGGATGTTGTGGTAAACGGGAGCTTTTTTCAGGCTGCTCTCTGGTCGTGTTGGCAGAGGTGTGTGTTTGTTCTCTCTCACTTTGTTTCCTTACTGAGCCAGCATTGTGATGTGCGGCGGACGTGGATACAAACTTCCCTCTTCACAATAATAGATCTGATAATCTTTTTCCTGTGTTACTGTACATTGTTCCAGGGAAGCTGTGGCCACACAGAGCTGCACAAAGATACACACAGACAGACTTGAGTGCAGCCCAATCTGCTCCTGAAGATCTGGGTAAATCCCTGTTCAGAGTTTGTGGTTTAAGCTGCAGTCAGCTCACATCTCGTGCTGGCTTGTGTCATTTTGAAAACGCTGTTTCTTCTTCCGCTTTGTAACAGGGTGTTGACCTGGATGTTTGCGCTCCAAACTAAAAGCATTTCTGTGCATTTCTGCATGAATGAATGTGTTCAGCATGCAGCGTTGCAGCCTTGCATGTTTCACAGGATCACAAGAGGACAAAATACTCCTGTCATGAGCACCAAATGAAGCACAAGCCAGTAGTGATGGAACCGTCACACATTAAGAGTCTACATGTAAACATCTGTGCACCTTCTGTGGTCGTATGGTCATCATATACAGTTTGATTTCAGACCACAGCAGAGAGCTCGGCTGTGTTTCAACTTTGTTGTGGGGAGATGTAGTTTATGTGGACTCTACGGCTCTCCTTCATCAATAAAACATCGATGCTGCTGAAAAGATTTTGTTTCAGAAAAAAGAA